>JAFELO010001240.1:978115-1037044 GCA_017140195.1 Eumaeus atala | reverse complement strand
CACACACACACACACACGCATACACACACACACAAAGACTCACGCACACGCACACACACGCATGCACACACAGTCTTTTGGTAGGACTTAACATCTCAATTCTCAATGAAATGTTTATATTTTACTTGCTTAGACTATAACCATCGTTATTTGTGTATCTATTAAATTCACAGGGTTTAAAGCAAGTAGATATTTGGAGACAGTTTACCCTGGTTGACTCATTATGAGCCTGTCTAGGCAACTTAATTCCGAATTTTATATAAATTATCATAGAGGCTACTGAATCGTGGCAGCCCTGAGTACGTTTTACAAGTAAAAGAGCTACTTATAGTGTTTGCTGTGTATGAGTCCAGAAGCTCTAGTGGCTTCGGTTATTTTGTTATTATTTATTCTTAACGACAGATGTCTGTAGTTTTGTTTACTTGTCTAATTTGTATGAGGCACTTATTGTGAATATATAACTAAAAAAGGCGAATGTGAACTATAAAAGGCGAATGAGAGGCGAAATTTTTGTAGTGAACCTCGCTGCATAGTGATAAATATGTTATTTTTATTTAAATACAATTCTAATATAGTTTCCAAAAGGTTTTTTTTTTTTTACTATTCCTGTGTCAGTTTCTACGGCTATCCAACGTACGAATTTATATTTATCTGTGACGCCGATGTTATGAGTAAAAGTTGGTTCGTACCAACTTATCTACTTCTATATTACACAAGTATATGGGTAGGTTATATGTTAGGTATACAAAATATTTATAATATAAAGTAATTTCCTTTTTGGACCTGAACTTTTGCTGTGGAAGCGAAGAAAAGCCCAATACAGCCTCATCGGATTGCTGAGTGCTCGTCTGGCGACTAGGTTTGAGCTCGTGAGGTAACAACCCCCTCCCCCTATCTCTCTCTCTCTCTCTCTCTCTCTCTCTCCCCCCGCAAAGATGGGAGAGATGCATCCCGATGTGGGTGTTTATAGCAGTTAATTTAACAATTATAATCATGGCCAGAGAGACCGAGAGGTCCCTCCTCCCCCGACTGACGTCTGGGGCCGCTACTATCCTAAGGTAACGTAAATATAAATGAGGTGAATGACGCATTTTTGTTTTATATTGTTATTTAAAAAAATAAATGAATGAAAAAACAATACATATAAATACACTGAATAAATGTCTAGAGTGATTTAAATTATATTATTGATTTCATTCCGTGTTTTATTTGCACTAATGCCTAAGTAATTATTTTTTAAGTGTGAGTCTATCTGTTATTGGACCGATGCTAAATCGCAGTATATTTGCTTCCTTCTATTTTGATAGCAATTCCAAAAGGGATACCATTTTGCATCGACTAGTGTGTGTGTGTGCGTGCGTGTGTGTCTGTACGTGTGTGTGTGTGTGTGTGTGTGTGTGTGTGTGTGTGTGTGTGTGTGTGTGTGCGTGCGTGCGTGCGTGCGTGCGTGTGTGTTGTGTGTATCATATCCATGACTATTAAATTGTTTTTGTAGTGTGCTTGTGCTGTTTTTGTGCATATTGACTAAGGAAATTATTCAATCTGAAGGTAAATTAGAATTTCGTAAAAACTACACATGGAAGCAAAATTCATACATGTGCTGGTATAATAATATGAGGTTATGATCCTGTTTTTTTGTGACGAATCTAGCGTACTGGACACCGACAAATAAAGGAATGACTCCGAAAATTGGTTTATCACTAAAAAGTCAACAGAAATTTATTGAATGCAGTTCATACCTATTTCATTCCATACATCTCTGTAAACAAATCATAAAACCTTGGCATGCGAATCTGACACACACTTAGCCGGTTTTAATATGTTACCCAGTTGCGTTCTTTTCTTATTTTTATTATTGTATTAAAGTTCAGATCATCATCCATGGAATTTGACAAAACCATGTAGTAGGTAATATTTCTCGTTAGTACTGTCCGAGTATAGATAAACACATGACAACGGAGCTGACTTGAAGTAATGACCCCTATTTTTCTACAGGTTAATACAACGATCAAGAGTATCAAGAAATAAGCGGAATAATGAGACACCCAAATACCGGTGGCAATAGAGGCGGCACCTCGTGAGTCATGACGTACAAACGCATCGTGCGGGTGACGTGACGAGCGACAGGGAATCGCACTAGAAAAATATAAGGAAGGGCGAACGGCGCTATACGGTCGTCGACCCCGCGCGAGCTGCGCCCGCGCACCTAAACACGAATTCTCAAGCGTGCGCAGCTGCTCTGCCACCGATAAAACCCTCTCAATGGCATCCTAAGCACGCCTAACGCTATTGCCTGCATGTGGCGGCGCGCACGCGCTCCCATTTATTTGTTTTTAAACATCTTCATCTTGACGGCCTCTAGGGCAACTGGATCATCACGAAACAATATAGCAAAGCAGAGGCTATCTCATAACAAACACCACGTTTGTTATGAGAGATACTTCCCGGTCCTGACGGCCCAGTTCGGCAGCAATGCAGCATGACAATACCTCTTGTATTTTACATCTCTTCTTAAGTCATACACCGTTGCTATATCAGAAGTTTATCTATAATAATCCTTTCTAGTGTCCGCATACGTGATTTGGCGCTTAAAAGCTCCGACTTTATTTATATAAACCCGGCCAAATGAGTAAAGTTACTCTGAATTAACTCGATATGAATATATCGAATTGCTAACAACCTTGTTGAATGTTACATTATTATTGAATAGGCGATGTTTTAAATGTTCGATTTGGTGTGCGTACGGCACGATCGGATGCGGCAGTGCATCATGTCAGGCGCCGGTGTTAGTTCCATTCAATCGGTGTTTGTTGACAATGTAGGGGGCGGGTGGTTGGCGCTGCGGGGTGCCCCTCTCGGCTGCAGTCGCCAGTGCGCGCCCGCGCCCCTCGCACGCTGTACGATGCACCGCGCTTGCGTACGCGTCCTCGCCTGAGAACCGACCACCACGCGACACGGGTGGCCCACAATACCTACCTGTGCCATTCGTCACTCGCGCATGCTTGTAAGTTATGCATGTTTGTATGCGTTTTACGATACGCTCGATACGATATGTTTGTTTATTTACTCGCGTTACTCCGCGCCGCAAGCTGAGTTCGGCCCGTTTTAATTATGGAATTAAAATAATTCATTACGAGTAAACGTAAAACGATATCAATATGATCTACGTTAATACGCCAATCGGTTTTATAAAGGGAATTAAGTTAATAAAGGGTTAAGATGTTAGTCGTTGTAATATGAACTCTATAGTGGTAAATAAGCGCTGATATTGTGTTGGTTCGAGTTGTGGGGAGTGAGTTGCAATTTGCGGTGTCCAGACATGGTGAAAAATGGGAGCGCACCGGGCCGCTGGCGGCGCACACCTGCCGTCACGCCACGATTGCGCTGTTGTTGCGTATATTTTGCTAGCATTCTACTCATTATTCTGCACTTAAGAAACCGAACTCGGCAATCCCTTATAGTACATACTACAAAAATAAACATCAACATATCACAATGAGTTAAAACTTGGAAGGCTGTATCTGGGTATTTTCGCGGCATATTGCAGGCCTCTGTCATTATTATGAATTTCAGCTTGATACTTCCGCACTTTCCTGAAGAAAAGGATACTGACAGATCTCCGTCTGTGAAAAACCTCTGTCGTCTGTCGTTGGTCTCCACCAAGCCTTAACATTGATGGATCACTTTGAATGAATCCTCTAATCAGACTACGTGAAATAAGATTGTTTGGCTCTTATGCGCAATCATAATCTTTGTAGGCGCCTTTTATAGGACACTCAACTGCATCAGGAGTGCACAACGCATGCCTGGTGCAGCTGCGTGTCGTATGAAATGCAATGAATGCTACGATATTTATGAAAACTAAAGAGCAAAATATTTTTTAGGCTAGGAATAATCCCTGGGTCGAACCTAGAATACGCTACCAAAATTTTATTACTATCTGATAAATGGTTTCGAACTGCATAGAGTACAGACATACAAACATTGTCTCATTTTTAAGAAATCCGGATATTTAGCACGAAAGTCTTAAAATAGTGAGATAATTATAATACAAATTGGAGTTAAATTAAAATAATAAATAGATAATGAAAAAACTACAAAAGTGGACAAATAGTGTTCGGCGAAGTAGGATTTATGAAATTATCACGCGTGACATATAGGTACGATATGTGGATATGAATGGACTATATTTTGAAAATATATAAGTAAGAAAGATTTACTTGTTGACATATTCAGCAAAGGGTCAAGCCACACAAACTCTTCCTATATTAACAAAGGAGTCGCAGTAGTGAACCTTAGACTTGCCTGGCTTTGCGTTGGCTCTTCACTTATTATAGAACAACAATTTGCTCTATTTGGCGGGGGCAGAGCCGTGCCCCACATTGTTGTACGTGGTAGTGCCATTTATAACAATTTGAAGTCGAATTGGTCCTACACGACTGGGGGGGGGGTTACCTCTTCACGATACCGGCGTACGTGATAATTATGTCGTCGCGTTTCACGCGGCGTGTGACATGCCGGTGGGCCATGGAGTGGGTAAGAGGGAGGAGAACTGCATTTTTTTAGTATCTATTCTGGGCGCCAACGAGGAATGGAAGAGTTACGATGACTACGGCGCCCACAAACATCCGCATTAATGCCATGCAGATACGATGCATTCCTTGCCTTATCACCTCCAACGGGCCGCTTGCGCCATTTCATTGATGCAGCAAAAATTGTGAGAACTAGAATCTACAAATTATTCGAAGGAGGCCTGGATCTGCATCATCGGAGCGGGAACTTTTACCTGGCAAAAATTGTCCAAATACTGAAAAAAATATAATCCTTTGGAGCAGAACCGGGAAGTATGGCGGGTTGCCGGAGACATTTCAACCGTAGCAGCGTCCCACTTAGTAATCGTCTGCCTTAAAGTATGGGGGATCGCGTCGTCGTGAACCAGCAGTGGGCTGGATTAGGTAATTGACCAGTCTCGGCTGATTAACGGCTAGCGTTCATCATGCTTTCCAATTGTTGACAGTACACTTTCGCAGTAATCATCTGGCCAGATTTCGTAAAGCTGTAGTGTATGAAGCCAGCAGCCCCCAAGACCACCAAAGGCACTGCAGCACTTTAATGTGAGTCAACTGCGCTTGGGATAGGATTTGTCCTGGAATCAACCGTTGTCATACAAAATGCCCTTTCGATTGTCGCTATGGATCCACGTTTCATCGCAAGCAACAAACCCTCGACTGAATCCTTTCTCTCCCTCATCATTGCGGCGGCTGAGTGCTACGCAACAAACGCGTGTTTATTGGTATTCTTCGCTCATTTCATTCAGTACTCATATTAGAAATACACGAACCTAAATTTTAAATGTACATTAGTTTCCGATCCAAACTCTAGATATTCGCGGCAAAAGTGGCTAATTCATTATAATCTTAATTTCATATGCGATTTATATTCTAAGGGACGCGTTGTTAAAGGTTCCAACATAGCCTTTAACGACGCGTCCCGATGACTACGACGTGTAGAAATCTCAGTCAATATTAAGCCACAAATGGGAACTCTTCAGCCTAAAATAACACATTTTACTAAAGTTATTTAAAATAATTGAAATTCGCGTTTGTATTTATAAGGAACGTGACATGTAAATTTAAGGATTCTGAAAAATTAAGTCGTGTAGTCATACCGTCACAATAAGTTAACGAAAAATTAATAACACAACTAAAAAATATTGCACAATCCTTTGTTATTTAAATATGTCATATCATAGACGCTGGCAGGATAACACATGGGGCACTGCGTATATGTGTTGATCTCAACACGTGTACGTAGTGGTATGTTAATATGACACAATTATTTAGGGGCAGGTTGGATAGGGAGCAACAGATTGGTAAGCACCTTTCGCATATACACCCTACGGACAAATGATTGAGAATATTTTGCAACGCTTACTCATGTGCTGCCACTCTTGTAAAATAACAATAATGACCGTATGAATTGGAAGATTATATTTTATTTTACACGCTGTAGGTATTTACGTGGCAATAAAAATTGTTATGAATTTAACTGTGAGAATACACATTTATATAATACGCGAACTGCAATTTCACAATCCTCAATTTAGCACGCCGATTTGATTATATCCACCCATAAAACTTAAACTTAGAAAGAATGGTTCATTCATAATAACTATGAATCTGCCCCATTCATAGGTTTCATGTATGCCATGCTGCATTGCAGCTGAATCAGGCCGGCACGGCCGCGGAGGTAGCACTCGTTCATATGACACCGCTGTAAAGTAACAATGACTATACTTTCGCGTTTCGTGTCGTTTGTGAGTAGCCCGTGGCCACTTGGAGGGGTGGAGGAACAGAGTGCAATCCACCTCCATTGAAATTATAATGCGGATGTCGTCAAGATGCTCTGATTTCTCATTTGCCCCCCTATGCCATAAAATAAGTACTTGTAAAAAGATGTTTCATAGTCTTATATAGACCTTTTTGCTTAATTTTTTAGGACGTACCACGTATCTAAAGTAGCTCATTAGGTAGTTATTTTGTTACGCCTAAGCAGCTTCCTACGAAATAAAAATTATAGATCTAGTTTGTTATAATAAATGATCCAGAAAAGAAACGTTTTTTATAGGACATGTCGATTGAATACTATTTTGTTGGATACAAGCTGACTGCGCACGTCTTTATACATGTAGAAATTCTCCAGTTTTGGAGTCACATTCCGAAGTACGAAACAGTGGAAACTGAACAGTCCGTAGTTTTTGCGTGATGTGCGAAAGTCAGTCAAATTCAGAAAGAGATAGTGCTATGCATGGTGCATGACACTTCTATGCAACGGAATTGGGCCGGCACGACCGGGGAGGTACGTCTCGCTCACATGATACCGCCGTAAAGTGACATCTTCAGTGTCGCGTTTCGTACGATTTTTGACTAGCTGGTGGGGGGGGGGACAAAGAAGGGCAACGTATCGGCATAGTAATTATGTGGATGTTCATGGGCGTCGGTAGTATACAAATTAAGAAATAATGACACCATTTGACTTCGATGGCGGACAGGCTCTATTTGTTTCCTCTCCTGTTGTCTAGACTGGTTACGGCCGCACTGCACATAGGTTTCTGTTTTTATAGCTAGGTAAACTTAATCAACGTTTAATCTTAATATCTTTTTCATTCAGGGAATTTCATATTTTTTAGAGTCGCGCTGCAAATTATTACCTTGGCTATCCATGACTTCTTTGCTATGCAGGGAATCTCTGTAAATCTAATAAAATCAAAGTCTCAAACGGCATGTGATGTTTGCAATGCTCGTGATATTCTTACACCATGGGAATTCGTCGTAGAAAGCAGATTTTAATTTAGTAGCACATATGCATTATTTTATTATATCGATTATACTCAGTGAGAAATACGTTTAAGCATATTCTCACAGGAAAATCTAACTATGACGACGACGTATTGTTACCTAGCTATATCGTGTTGCGTGGCATTCACTGCAACTTACGAAATTACTTTGAGAACTGTTTTTAATTATTTTTTTACCGAACAGTTAAAATATAATTACCACCACTCCCCTCCTAGTATTTACAATTCAGTTGTAGTAATGGACAATTTGAGGGCACAAAAAGTAAAACGTTCTTGAAAGGTAGCCAATTTCGATAAAGGATGTCGTTAATAAATCAAATTTAAACTTGTAAATAATTATTATTTTATACACTATTAATATACTAATGTATATGCTTCTGTCGCGTGATACAAAGCGGCCTCGCTCCGTCGGTCAGTCCTGGACGTAAAATATATGTATTTTTTTTTTTTTGTAAATATATCTTTGATCCCGAGTAAGTAATCGTTACCGTTTTGGTGCATTATTTCGTCGGAAATTATTTTTGATACATATTATAGTGATTTAAATATATTTTAGCATTTTTCAGTTACGAAGTTTTCCTTTTAGATAAATGTATACAAAACTTGACGTTAGTTTACGTATTTACAAACATGTTACGTCACGAAGTACTGCGGCTTGCATTATAAAACATTTTCGTTGGTAACTGCAATTCTGGATAAAAAAAAAAAAAAAAGTATGTTCCAGGTGACTTGTAATTTATAAATAATAATCTGAACTAGTTTTTTTATCTTGTCAAATAGCCTATTGTATGTTGTTTAGATTTAGGATTTTAATAATTAGCATGATGTCACAAAAATAAGCAATTGAAGATATGTATAGATTCCTTTCCAGGTGCTTTTAAATAAAATGTTAAAATCAAATGTGGTATATTTTAGGTAGTGCCAGTTCTACGATTCTTGTAAGCCATTTGAATTAAATCGACTGCAGCTCGGATATCGGCTTTTCACCAATGAAAACTATTATGCCCACATTTTGCTTCATATTTGTTTAGAGTATTTAACAAAATATGTAACCTGAATTCTACTGAACTTTTCAAAAGGTCTGCTTTTTCAATGTGTTATCCTATTTCCGCCCTTTATCGACACTGCCAACGCTTAGTAAAGCATACGAAACGATAATTCTTAATGAAATACAAGTACATTTTAATATATCCTAGAAATTGTTCAGGTTTATACCAGGGAATTCCATCTTACGACTTCGCGACAGAACTCTAAGTTCCACGCCCATCGCCTTGATGTTTGTAAATCCACAACAGTGCGGTTTAAACGTCACTTTCTACCGCGCACAATTGTACTGTGGATCCAGCTGCCTCCCTCTGATATTTCCGATCCTATACGACTTAGTGGTCTTCAAGGAAATTGTTCCACAAGAGCCCATTTACGGTTCTTTTCTCTTTCCTACCTATATAAATGCATTACCATTTTTTGTTCAAAGAAAATATGAAATAATAGTATCTGGTGATGATACAATCATTATTATGAAGCATAAGAGAAACAAGACACAAATCTTGACGATGTCAACAGAGCTCTCGGAAAGTTGGTTCAATTGTTTAGTGCCAATAATGTATTTTAACAATAAGAAAATTAATTGTCGTAAATTAAGCAGCTTCATGTAAGAATTTTTATCTAGTTAAGTCAACACTTTCCTAGAAGTAACTAAAGCTAATGTTAGTTAAGTCTAAAGAGTAAGCAGCGGGGATCCACCTCGAAGTTGGCGAATAGCCTCAGTCCAGCAGCATACGCAGTCAGAAGAATCAGACATTATAGAGATGAAAACATTGCAATACTAGTATTTTGACCATTCCCATACCATTATGTCATCTGGAATACCACTGTACGCTGGTAACCCTGAGGACATTAGGATTATTTTTGTTCTGCAGAAGCGAGCATGTCATACACATTAGTCCCCTGTCTGTCACACAGAGATAAATTTACGGAAATTGGCATGCAGACCGACTGTCTACTCTCAATACATATTAGAAAATCTAAGTTCGTAAAAATATTAGTGAATTTCTTTTAAAATCCCCACCAGAATAATCTAGGTATTGTGATTGGGTGACCTGGTTCAAGCCTTGTCGTGGCGGTGAAGCTCAGTAGCCTGGGGTGAACCCTGACCTGAAACCCTTGGGCGAAGCTATTTTTAATTTTTTGAAACTATTTTTGTAGGTGAATACCTACCTAAAGGCGGTACTTATGGCACTTATTGTGGGTGTTCGGCTATATAATGTATCGCAAGCCACACACACACCACTGCAGCTCACCCAGGACCGGTAAAGGCGCGTAAGTGCTTTCCCCCCTCGTCAAAAGAGTGATTAAGGTGAACAATTACTTTCAGCCCTACGCCTCTACAATAATATACCAGACAATGTTCAAAGCAGTTCTATTAGAAAATATCAAAAGTTTTTAAGGAACGATTACTTGATAAAGGCTGTATTACAAAATAAGATATTTATTGAAGATCTCGCCAAGGGAACATGTTTAAGAATTTAAGAATTGTGGTTTTAATCACCATTTCGAATTGTAGTCCCACTGGGTGTTTTCGCTGGTTTTTTTTCAGGTCTGTTTTAGAGTTACATAGGTGTATAGAATTTTATTTTAGATACCAATTACAAAAATGTTTACAAAATTCGTATGTGTGACAAAATTCATAGTTTGTCGGGTATCCTATAAAAACTGACTGCATTCCTTTTCCCAGACAGCAGCCACGCGACGAGGTCAGCAAACCCCAATAATTTGAATTCACTTAACGTTGACCGCCCCTTGAACTAAAGAAAACAATTGTGTCCTCTGAGAATCGCTCACTATAAGAATGTAACATTTTGATGTCTATACAGTCAAAACTGGTAAAAATGTTGCTCTTCGAGCTCGTCACTTTGATGCGATTCTTCAAAAGTTGAAAAAGAAAACTAGCCACGTTTTACTGAACAAATCCTAAATAATAGATTGTAAAGTATTTAGGCATTAATGTCTAAAATGTGTTACATATTACAATATGTGAAGTGAGATCCAGTGCGTAGTGAACTAACATTTATAACTCAAATATCAGAGGCTCGGAATTTTTATGTATGTACATAAATTTTGATTTGTTTTGTCTTAAACGATGATCCCGTCATTAAATGACGCGCCTATTCTTTCCCATAAACTTTATTTCTGTACACAGTCATAAATAGTAATAGTATAAATAACTTTGTTTCGTGTGTTTTATTCACGGATTCGAACACCCTGCTCGTGACTAGGGCGATGTGTTAATTAGGACAGTGGAATTAGCAGGTGATGAAAACGGCGATGACAACGCTGTCGCGACCTGTCCAGGTGCTCGCAGGCTGGTGGCTGACGACGTAACTTTACGTCATTGTTACCATGTCACGATTACTGATTTCTGAATAGGTGCACGGGTCTGCTATTATGAATAGTTAACTTGCCTAATAGTGCTACAATTACTAATATCGGGAAAAGATCGATATTTCTTAAGATGTTTTATTGTAACTTCACACTTCATTTAGTCATAAACAATGTAATTCAATGTCAAAATGCCAAAAACGAATACCATAGATAAAGATGCCAAAAGAGCACTTTTGGCTTCTTTATCTATGGTAGTTACACTGGCCAAGGAATACAGGTTCAGGTGTACGTAGGAATTTGACCATAGGAAAGCTCATGAATATTTAAGTATTATCTATTTTAAATAGTATGTCCGTACGCATAGTTATGTCTACCGTAGCAAGGGTTTTACGGCTTTCCGCCTGACGTCAATTTTTTCTTTGGTATAGCAACAACGATAATGACGTCAAAAATTTATCGCAACCAACAAATATGATGCCGACGTCAACAAATTATTTGAAATATTCTTTAAGGTGTCGTTAGTAATATCATAGAGAGACCAATCGAGCTTGTTGTATCATTCTTCGAAACTATTACTGATCGTAACATACAGAGCATTAAAGTAATAACCCACTAATATACATTGGGGTTAGAAAGCTTTATTGGGCCATTGGGGGCAGGGATGATAGGGGGGGGAGTAACCCATTTGCGAAACAATCATGCGAATGTCCATAGACGTCGGTAGTCATCAAAAGGATCCGATTTATTATTCGCCATTTCATTATAATCAGCCCTGACCGGTCCACTGCTGGACATAGGCCCCTTTCAATGAACACCAAGACTACCGATCTCCTGCTATTCGCATTTATTTACTCGTTTATTTACTTACAATTTTTTTTATATATATTTATTTATTTATTTTCTCTTTTTTTTACTCGTTTGCCTCCTTATAATATTAAAATTGTTCGAACCTGTCAAGTAATATCTTATTACATTAGTATAATAGAGATTTCCTTGAACAAATAAGTATTCACCTTCGAATGGAAAAAAATGTACACAAAAACATATTTTATGCCGCCTTCAGTAGCTACATCTTCAGTTAGTTTAATCTGTCCTAAGCTTTGCTCCTCGACGGGCTCAACATGACGTGCATTGTACATCGAGACCACATCGTTTGACTGAATCATATTGTGAAATTCAGGGCGCTCGTGACGTCGAATCGCACGTCAATCACTCTCAAGCTGATAGGTAGTTTTGACGTTACAAGACTTATTTTTCTTTCCGAATTATCGCCATTTTAATGTGGTGTACAAGTGTTCGATATTATAAGTAAGCGATATTCAATCATAATAATAATAAAAAAAAATAGTCACGACGAGTATGAATAAATATCGGAATGAATAAAGAAATTATATAAAAAAATCACAACATATATTACTATAAAAGTTGATGGTTCCCTTCGATTTCTCCGGGGCCCCACCATCTGATTCTGTCTTAGTGACGATGGGATCATCTCGGTATTATATAGTCTTTCTAACAAAAATGAATTTTGACAATTTGTAGAGAGCCGCAATCCCTGACTTTTTAGGACCTGTCTTCTTCTCAAAGTGCCCCTACTAGTAAAGGATAGCTTCACCTTTATCCAGTCCTCTTTGCTTTAGCTCTGCGGAATAGCTCACCGGCGCTGGCTTTTCCAGACCTCTCTCTTAACTTATGTAACCATGACATATTTCTCTTGCCAACGATCCTTCTTCCAGCTATCTTTCCCATCATGGTGAGTTGAAGAGGATTATATCTTTGGTTTTGAATAACGTGGGCCCGTATAGCCGATACTCCCTTGCTCTGCAATAAGCATAAGAGATATATGCGTCCATGTTTACAATTCAAAAGCTCCTATTCGTTTGCAAAGATTTTTTCATGGTCCAGGTCTCACATCCAGATTTAGCAAGGCAGCAAACAAGTAAGCTTGATGTTAATGCTCCGCGACATTGCATTTTCGTCAGCATATTGTAAGCACTACGTGTAAATTCGATTTACTTCTTTATTTCTAAAGAGCTAATGCAAGGCTCGTTCAGCCATGTACTATTTGTACTCCTGAATTCGTCACAGATACCGGTTCGTGTTGAAGTGAAATGATCATAAATTTCATGTTATTTAAGTTCATTTTGTGGCGAGCTTTACTACTGTATGCCTCTAAAATTTCTGCCATTTGTTTCTGCTAGGGAAAGCCATTAAGACTGTGTCATCAGCGTAACGTAAGCTATAAATTCTGCGGCCATTTATTTGTGTGCCACAGTGTAGCTCTAGGTCATGAAGAGCTTGGTCTTTGTGTCTTCTGTGTGAAGGTTGCAGAGGAGTGGTAAGAAACGTTGTGTTGATTCCAAGACAATAGACTTTCTGTGGAATCTGATGTCTTGGTCGTCAAGACAGATGTTTTGCAGTATGCCGATTCGATCGCTAATCACATTTTCATAATAGACGAAACATAGAAGGACAAATTGTTGTATGTCTCTACATTTTTTACCAAAATATATTGCAGAAAAGCTTCTCTCCAGGCCTAAAACCAATCTGACGAAGTTGTTCATCACAGTTTACCCTGATGAGCTCCTGATTGATTGAGGTGAGTATTTTCAGTAAATGACACGTTGAACGTATTGTCCTAAATTCCTCACACTTTTCTCTATTTTGACCAGTCATCCACAATCAGGTTTTAGTTTGGATATGATATTTTTGTCCGATCGAATTGCATAAAGTAATGTTAATATCGTACAAGCTGTTAATGTGGATAGTGGCTGACACGGCCGCCAATTGAGGCGCTCTTTGGAGGAGGTCTGACAATGATACATGTAGTGTATTGGAATTTGAAATGTATGCTTCTTCTGTTCTGATACTAAATAGTTTGCCGGGCAATTATATATTATGGTTCGGTAAAAACAAACAAGCAAACAAATATATATATTTGTTTGCCCCGCACAACAATCATCAGGGCACCTCGACAGTTAGTCAGCCCCCTACGGTACCAACTCCACCTCCACAGATGGGGTTGTCCAGCACTACAGGACAACCCCACCTACTTTGGGACAGTGCAATGGGCTGAAGTTCCCATTCTCGCCCATTGCCCCTTGCGCAAAATCGCCACCTCTTGTTGCCCTTAGGTCCCCTCTTCTTATACTTCTTATAAGAGGGGTACCGAGAGCGAATTCCCCCTCCTGATCTTTAAGCCCCCTCTTCTTCTAAGTGGGGTGCAAAGATCCCACTCCGTTCAATTGGCTTCGCCTGGGTTCACCCCAGGCTACTAAGCCCCACCGCCACGACAAGGCTTGAACCATGGTGGGAAAATTAGAAATATTACCTAAACTAATATGTCTTCGTCTATTTCGTATTCATATTATATAAAAATATACTGTCTGTACAAAAAACGAACTTACAGGTATAGCACTGGCTGGCTTAGTGGGTTAGGTGGTGGTTAGTCCGCGTGTTACGCCAGAGATCGCGGGTTCCAATCAAACCTAGGTCATGGATGTTTTTTTATGTATAATATGTATTTCTGTAATAAAAACCATACACATATAAAATTTCTTACATTTATATAAATATTAAATATATTTCCGTTGTACCGTAGAACCTGTAACACAAGCCCTTATGGTAATTACCACAGGATTAGGCTAAAGTGGTGTAATAAGTCCATATTATTCCTACATGTGAGCTAAGACATCTATTTCATGGCCATCATTTACGTGGGTTCGGATGAATGGCGGCGACATTGAAAACACTGATAATAACGAAGAAGGAAATGTTGAAGAAAGCCAAGATCAGACAGCGGGATGACGAATTGAAGATTTCAAAGTTTTAAAGCTTTTTAAACGTTCATCATTTCTAGAAACAGATCAGTATTAAAGTTCAGATAGAATTGTTACATAATAAAAAGGAGAGAAAATGTGATAAGCCGAGGTCCACGCTACCAGCTTTTCTTAAGTTTTTGATACTTTTAGGGAACGAATCCTCGGTTGGCGTACTCATGATTTAAGCCGAGCTTCAATCATACCCCCGCGCTACATGACGAGGCAATAAAGTCATATATTTGCTGGCTCTCTGTAATAAACAATACTCGCTAATGAAACAAGTCTCAATTACTGACGTCAACAAAATCGCGTACATAGTCAAAGTCGACATAGAAAAATGTTTGAGTCAGTTCATCCCCCGCTTAGATAGCTTCTCTAGTTCATTCCTCATTTGGGTAAGAAGATTGAGTGAGAAAAGATGATGAAAAAAAATATAAGTAATTAATGCGAGCCGGATTCAATTTCGATTATAGACAATTCTAAAGTTTTACACTCGTCATGTAAAGTACGTTGTCTTGTCCGCTACAAATACCCACAGTGTGCGCATGACGTATCCGGTAGTACACCTTAATGTGCGTGACGTGAGTGATCCAAGATCCACATGTTATAATTGCGGCGCAGTGTGAGTGCTCTAGCTCGAGAGGCGATAATGAGGAGTGCAATGGTGACGTCACTTGCGCGGGCGCGGGGCGCGGGAGGGGGCGCGGGACACCGAGGACGGAGCCGCACGCCCGTTCATTGTAGTTTTTCGATTATTGTTTAATTAGGGCGAAGCGGCGGCGGAGCGGCGGCCAGTTCGTGCCAACTCGCGGCCCGCTTTTCCGTTTGACTTAAAATTTGCAAACTTTTATATACGTATACACAGAAATATATATTTTAACTTCACCATCGTTATTACATTGCTCGATAAGAAACGATCATTGACCGTTAAACAATATCTCGCTTATATATAGTATAATTTCTGATTTATTAATCTGGCTTCAAAAAGAGGTGTGGTCCAGTTATTCGCACCATTTAAAAATAAGCTCCTCTAAATACTTATTAGTATTAAAGCTATTAGTTTACTTGACTTGCTTTTGTGTTCCTCGTTTATTTTATGTAGAAAAATAAACCTACTTTCTTAACAACTATAATTGAATGAAATGAGATTCGAAAGTATATTTGTATGCATTTTTCACTTAACCACATAAGGAGTTGAAATAAATTATATCGTACCAAGGCGTATATAATCTAGGTATGTTTTGGTATAATACATAATATACTATATAGTAATATTTATGTTTATCATTAAGTACTTAGAGGATGTAACTTTCGTAATATATGTATACGCCATATATACGTACATGTGAAAACGAATGAGAACAACGTTTTATTTTACAACAAGTTAAAAAATATATTAGCGGCACAGACATGTCGGCGGTTGGTGGCAGCTGGCTCGCTATCTGCGGGCGGCGACCGCCGGGGGCCCGCGGGGTTGGCGCGCGGCGGGAAAGAGCGCGTAAAAAGGCGAGCGGCCGGCGCGGATCCGCGCGCCTTTCACGAGGTCGACGCCCGCGGGGCCCCGCCGAAACCGACCCCCCTCGCTCCACCCCTGACCCCACACAATTTTCACCATTTTAACTGACTTCGAATGAAGAATTTCTACGACCTCTATTCCTTCTCCCCATAGTTAACTAACGGAGAATAAATTGCTAGTTTCAATACCTATATTTATAAATTTATTTAACATTATAAAACAATGGCTATTAGTAAGTTACTTTTAAATTTCTACTTTACATCGTCGACTATTTTGTATAGTTTACAAATACAAAACTTTTTGAGTGTGAGAACAAGGAAGCGATTGACTGCAATCGATGTCGTGTTGTATCGGACTATTCACCATTTATTTTTGAAGCCGACCCTCAAGGTGAGACAACGTCATTACTATTACCCACGATCAGACTGCACCCATCGACGGGACTGAATTTGTCCAAATTTTCCGTGAGTGTTGATTTCACCGCAAAAATAAGACCGTCGTTAAAGAATTGAGAAAATGTTTTACGGCACGCCCACTACGTACAGCGCTCGGTGAAACAATAAAAGGACCATTATCTTTCAGTTACGTTTCTGACACGCAGTATAGGCCAGATGGTCACATGATCTACATCTGAATATTCGTACAACTACAATCGTAAGGGTTTGCTTCATTACAGTCTTTTACCTACTGTACCTCTAACCGGCTAGGCTTGGTAAATCTAAAATTTCATAATTGTTTTTATAACTATATTTATACTGGCGTGATGTGTTGTTGTTGTTGTATTTGTAACTTCAGTAATAATTTGCACACATTGTAATTTCGGGACAATCTCAAATTTGGTACCTACTCACTTCCTACATTTATAAGCTGTGGTATTCGACGAGAGAGGCTCGTTGCTCGACCTACCCGCACTGACGATAAGGACAGAGGTGTTAAGACGTGATATGTCGGTGTGTATCCGGGCCAATGCCAGCAGTACCTAAACTAGAAAAGTATTGTCCTCGAATGTTCCAAACGATAACCTTATTGGATGCCAATAGCACCTCTAGCTCGGCGAGTTACGGTCCATTTTGTAGCACAGCCGTGGTAAAAGTTGCGCGTGCGGCGTGAGATATGTAGTCGCGGCATGCGGGTCGCGCTGTGTTCTCACGCTTTGAATATTCCTGCTCCCGGCGTAGCCCCCTGCCCTCCTGCCCCGGCCAGCGCCTTTGCCAGCGGCCCTTTAATGACGTCCCCCGACTCCCACTCCGGTCTCCCGGCACAAATTGAATGAACCTCACTAAGAATGTTTACATCCGCCGCGTTGTCCTGACACCCTCGTGTGCGTACTGCGTAGTAAACTTGTTCGACAACGCGACGGTTCAACTCGCTGACATCGTGCCGAATGTCTAAATAGTCACTGTGTACTAAATAGTACAGCTAATGCTGTAATTTTTTAGTCAGCAGATGTATCAATTCCGACCGATACTGTATATCTGCTGTCTAAGACTAACGTCGTAACCATATTTACACTTTGGTATAGATGCTAAAACTACTTCTAGATACACATCATAGTTCAAAATAATAACCTTGCTAATACAACTAGCCAACCACATTAGTACCACGTGAATCTGTGACTGCTTATTGTCGGAGATTATCACTACTACTAAAGACTACGCTATAAAAAAATATTCACAATATTCTTCGTGTGTTATTTACAACACTTTAAATTATGACGCAAATTATCCCGAACAGAATAAGTTAGTATTACACTTCTTAATTTTATTTCTTTGTCTACTGTTAATACGAGTACGAATATTGTCTCGAATTGTATCCTTTTTTATTTCCATTATTATTATTTATTTTATTTTATAATTCATTTACAATTGTCATCAATATTGCAATATTGTGTCAAATCGCAAAATCCGCTAGGTCCACCTGCCAAACATTTGCACTCTTTTGACACAAACCCGTCTCATAAAAATACCGATAAACCTCATCTGCCAACTAAGATAACTCATTTAGAAGAAAAAAAATATAGAACCTAGTTTATGCAAGAACATCTATGTATTGATAATATTTTCATGTAGCTTTCATTCTACTTTACATTCTGAATAATTTTCCTAGAGATGTATGTCCAAATCAAGTACATTTCTAGCAATCTGCTGGTCATTTAAGGCTGAAATGGATATGTCCATGTGATAAGTATTATCAATAACAAAATAAGTGTGTAGGTACTCCATCGCCTTAGAAACCTAAAACATAATATTCAATATGTTGCTGTATCGAGAGCTCTACATTGTTATAGTTTAACATTTACTATACATAAAACCTGTTCTAACAATTAGGTATTTAAATATTATTACATAAAGTATTGAATGCCAAAGAATCATGCATAAAGAAATAAAACTTTAAATCGTATATTTTCAACGTAACAACATACAATGACTTCAGTCGTTGTTTGTTATTCTTGAAGTCGGTTTCATGTTTTCTGATAAACAATAATTTCTTTTTTCAGCCTTAGTATAATTTAACTATTGAACTATTATTATATATTTTTATATTATTATGTTAACGCCGTTGAACTATGACTATAATGTAAATTTAGTATTATTTAAAAATTAAATCGTATTCAATGTTAAAAGTGTATCTAATAAATAATATAAATATAAAAAAGGATTTTTAAGTCAGTTTACAATTTGCGATTTTCCTTTGCCAGGGAGCTACACCTTCCATCATCAGCTCAGGGTATGAGGTAACACCATTATTAATTGTCCGAATATGTAAACAAAGCATATGAAGAGAACATGTATGCACATAAAATTTAAAGATTTTTCTCGGCTTCTCCGAGATCCCACCATCAAATCCAGACTTGATCACATCGGAATTATAAATTTCCAAACAAAAAATAATTTGTCTTACTTTTATGTCTTTCATCGTCAGGTAGAAGTTACATGAGATGATGACTTTCAGATGCAAATGTTCAAATAACATTAGAAAATTTACGAAAAAACACGCATGTTCATGGAAAATGTGAAGATTGCCCTCGACATCTCCAAGGTCTTACCATCAGATTATGGTGTCTGTGACTGTAGCCACTTCAGGATGCTGACTATCTTTGAACCAAAAAAAAGTTTTGATAATCGGTCCACAAGTGGACGACGTAACGAAATAAACACACCAAAAAGACACACGTGTCCAATTGTAAACCGCCTCCTTGTTTGAAGTCAGTAAAAAATATACCTGGGCGGTGCCTACGTCACCTACACCCTACTGTCAGTTAGTACTGTTATGTTTCATCATCATCATTATCAGCCCCTATCGGGCCACTGCTGGACATTGGCATCTTTCAATGAACGCCAAACCGACCGATCTCCTGCTACTCGCATCCATCCCGGATCCGGCTACTGCACGGAGAACCTGGTGAACAGTCGACCAACACTTAGTTTCCCTAAACGCGACCTCCACTACAGAACCTTACTGGTCCATCTGCCATCTGTTCTTCTGTGTGTAAGACCAGCCCATTGCTACTTCTGCGAGCTTATTCGTCGCGTGATATCGGATACTTTAGTTCTCTGCTTTAGACTTCTTTACGAATTCAGTTTTGTTTGAATTATGATAATTACAGGCTATAAAATTTCTCCTCGTGCTCGGTTCACCGGTCTTTCACAGCCACTGTTTCCTATTCATGCTTTAATTTGATCCTGTTTAATTTTCAGAACAGGCCTCGCCGATAGTTACTGTTCGTGGTTTATTTTCAGTTGAGTCAGCTGGAAAATGAACAATAATATTTATTGCTTATTTCGTTTGCAGTCCATGTATTTCAATACAATTTCAATGCAAACGGTCACAAATTTTCAGTCATTCTTAAACAACATTTACTAGTGAAGTTCTTTTTGCGCAATTAGCGCTCCATTTTTAGTCATAGACAAATTTAATTTGTACCGAAGTTGTCCGTAGCGTCTTTCGGTTTGATGCGAACATCAATCATCATTTTATGATGTAATGTTTCAGCGCAGTTTTTCTATTTCAGAAGTACCGGCGCATGCGTCACGCCCGCCATGTCGCACGTACACGCTCGGAGGGAGTCTCCCACGGTTTAAAACATCGCAACTAATCCTTGACTTACATTTTCAGTACCTTTTAGTCTATAGTCATTTCCGTGAGAACATATCGCATAAAATTTCATGCGAAGTTCAGATCTAAGTTGAGTACCTACGTATGATAAACACCCTTTGCTCCATATTCTCCATCTCTATTAGTTATTATAAGGATAAGCTATATGTTAGAGTTGTAGAAAAACAAATGGAGATATTTAATTACCTAAGTGTTCATTGATTTAAAGATTTGTGTAAATAATTAATGCAAAATACAATGCTTATTCTTTGATTTTCATTTAGAGCATTAGCGATAAAACGCACTGAATCTGTCATAACGATACAACAATCTAAAAATCGTGCCTCGCCATTGAACTATTACTATTATGTAAATCAATATTCAGAAGCTTTTTTATTCATTTATTAAAAATACAAAATCATGCCCATCATCAGGTCAAAACTGTTCTTTTTTTGTAAATGGCTAGCCGAATAAGGCGGTTTATACAAGACTACGACAGGTATATCACTTAGATGTATCCACTTGAAGCTAGTGATGTTATGTACCGATATCCTGTTGTTACTTTTGATATCCATATGGTGTGTGTAACCGCATGGATATCTTACTTGTTTAGGGAAGAAATCAATGTTAAGAAGTTCTACGTTGAGTTCCTTTTATCACTTTTTGATTTTTTTTTTAATTCGAATACATATTTTCAAACATTATTGTTTTTTTTTTTTGTTAGTAAAACAGAATTGTTAGAGGGCTATTGATGAGTCGATATGCAAGATTATGATTGAACTATTTATAGGTTTGGACATCTGTTGTTACGAGTTGGAACAAGTAGGAATGGATGATTCTGAGTGAGTTGTGCGGTCATTGACTACAGGTGTACCGTGCAAGCCCTTCAGCTTGTGGAGCCACCTGTAATGATTATATCGACCGCGGACCGCGTGTCGTATAGGAGCTGCATGGCCCCTCTGGGCTCCTAAAGTTTTCAGGTCGCGGCGCACTCGCAGGTTTTCGATTTAGACCTTTTAGCTCCAAATACCTACTGAGAGCACAATGTACGAAATATGGTACATGAAATATGGTACATGAAATATGGTACATGAAATATGGTACATGAAATAATGTCACAACTTGATATGTGGGCTTGGTGACCTCCGGATATTGTATTTATGACAGGGATAATATTTCACAGTAAAGCTGTAATTTGGATTGATCGGGTACTGTGAGCAGGTGGTGTCGAGAGTCTTCGCAACCGGCGTGCCGGCATGAAGAGAGTAATGAATGTGGAGGAGGCAAGGCAGGTACGCAAGGATCGTGATGTATGACGTTCCGTTCTCTCTGCCTAACCCATTAGGGAGGTGGCGTGAAGATGTGTTGCTGTTGTTGCTCTGATGCGGGGCCGTGAATTGCCACGTTTAGTTTTCAGAAGATGCCATACAAAGCAGCTGTGCTCTTAACGCGCCGTTATTAGCACAGAGAATGTCGCTCAAGGCTACGGCGCACTGTTTGGGACACTGCGATATATCTTTTATCTCTGGGTTCGCGGCAGTGCCTCGACAAATCGAGCGGGCAGCGACACTGTACCATCCTTTTCTGGAACTATTTCGGAACATATTCGGTTAATTCAAGCTCTCTTTACAGGCTTAGAACACGAACTACGCGAACATATAAACCTGAAAATGTCCTATTCTCTATAGTAGTCATCATCTCAATGACGTCGAATCGTGTCACTAAATATTTTATGCGTTAATGTCACTATATACGTGCCACTGAATATATAATTTTTTTATTTATTTTCTCTCAATCACTTTAAACAATCTAAGTACATAATATATTTGGCATTAAAATTGTGACGAGAGACTGGTGTCGGTACTAGATTCATACCTGTATGACTGGTCCCCAGGCTCCCTACCACCCACACAGATTAAACAAAAAGTAAATAAGTTTTACATAAAAATAAAACTACAAAACAGATGTAAATAATAAAAGAACAACAAGGCATGCATATGTGTACGTGTGAGTAAGTGAATGAAGTGTGTGTGTGAGATATTTGTATGTGAATAAGGTGTTTTCTTAGGATGACATTAGGTATATACAGCTGTCATACCAAGAGGAGTCCACGTCTCTTGTAAACTTCGGCAGTGGGAAACATGTTCAGGAGTTTCCGACTAACCTTAAGAACATATCCTTGAGTCCTTTCTAGGCGGAGTAGTTTTGTCTTTAATGTACCTCCCCATGTTATTATGCAGTATGTGAGGAGCGATATAGACTCTCCTAATCCGTTCCTCATTTACAATATGTCTTAGTCCCCTGAAGACGAACATAACCTCGCGGAGTCTCTTGCAAACGGAGTCAATGTGAACTTGGCAGGACAAACTACAGACAACAAATACCCCTAGATATTTAGTACAGTCTGTTCTGCATATTAAGTGACAGGAACAAGTGAGTGAGTTGCGATCAGTACAAGAATGCGCCTGTAATGATAGCGGAACATTCCTGGGGTGTGTGTATCGTGTTAGGGAAAACGGAATAAACTTAGTTTTCTCGACGTTAGGGGTGAGTGATATTATTATTTAGCCAATACATAACCGAATTAAAACCTGATTGTGCCAAACTAAACTACTCTTCCCATGTATTGCCACAAAAAACGAGCGAATATATTTTCAATAAAACGTGTTATTTTAAAATTGCAGTTGTTTAGTACGTATCTCGCTTGCCTATATGTAAATGTGATAAGAATTGCATTTTTTATGTTTAAATGTGTTTAAGTTTATTTGTGTAAGCGATTTATTCTAATTATCTACAAAATTTTAATAGAGAAGATGGCCGGGATTTATAAAGATAATGAAATAAAAATCCAAATGTAATGCCTCCCAGCTGCAAGATAGGAGGGATTGAAATGCCTAACCTAACCTAGCGGCCTAACCAGGAAAATAAACACATAGTAAATCAGTTACATTTTTATTTTTCTACATAATCACCATCAAGTTCGATGCACTTTTGCCATCTTCCATTTAAAGCATTCAGAACGTTGAAAATAAAAGGTTCTTCCTTAGAGTACAAATATGCGGCTACTGCTATCTTGACCTCGTCGTTTGTCGAAAGTCCGATATCCCAAGTCCTATTTTAAATCTGGGAACGTAAAGGAAATTTGACGGTGCCAGATCAGGTGAATGAGGCGGATGCGGTAATAGTTCAATTGTAGATTTCAGCCATTTAGCGCACAGACGTGTGAACGCTGGCGTTATATTGATGAAACAGGACATTTCTTTTGAGCATTCCTGGACGATTTTCTTCTATTTTCTCTCGTAAATGACGTAGTAAGACACAGTAGTCATCAAAGCTTACAATGTAACATCATTCAAGGGAATCAATCATAATCACACCCTTCGAGTCCCAGAATACTGAAGCCATTACCTTATTAGCCGACAAAATCGCCTTAGCCTTTTTAGGGTGTGTTGAACCAGGTCTGCTCCACTGTTTCGATTGTTGTTTTGTTTCTGGCGTACAGTAATGAACACACGTTTCGTCCATTGTAACAAACCGATTTAAAAAGTCATCTGCATCGGATTCAAATAACTCCAAACAATCACGTGAAATTGTTAATCGCGTCCTTTTTTGTTCAACTGAAAGCAGTGGCGGAACTCACCTAGCAGACACCTTGTGGGAACACAATTCGATGACTATGATGTTTTGAGTTCGTTCATAAGAGATGCCTATAATCTCGGCTATCTCTACAATTTTTAATCTGCGGTCTTCCATAATAAAAGAAAGAACATTTTTAATATTTTCGTCAGTAGCGAACGTCGAAGGCCCTCCATAGCGGGGTTCATATTTTACACTCTCTCAACCACGCATGAATTCTGCTATCATATACATACAGAAGACATAGCAGAATTTCCTAAAGTACTGACCATATCATCATGGATGGCTTTCGGTGATAGCCCCTTCTTATGGACCAATTGCTGCTCGATTGGCTCCATTTGCAGAAACTATGTCACAACTAATATCATCACAACTAATTATCGCACACGTTTCGAACTTCACACAACTAATTAAAATTTTTAGTAAGAGGTAGTGCCATGCTGCAGAGGAGGATGTAGTGTCATGCACCATGCATGAACGGAATTATACCGTCACAACCGGGGAAGTACCTGTCGCTCACTTGATACCGGCGTAGAGTGACAGCCTCGCTTTCGTGCTCCGTGCTGTTTGTGAGTAGCAGGTGGCCCCTGTTGCACATCGCATTGATATTCGCAGAATATCCATGTACGTCGGTATTCATCAAAAGGCTCCGATACCTCGTTTGCCCCCTCATGCTATAAAAAAGCCAGCCTGTAGTGAACTAAATTATGTGGGTAGATTTGATTTTTAGAATAGAATGTATCTGTGTTAGGCCGAGTACTTTCAATTTACCCTCGTACAATAAGCAATTTAGCGTTAATCCGAACGACTAAATAATCATAAAAATCTTCGGGCACTTTTGGTTACTTGTGATATCAGGGCATCTGTCATCCACCCGTGACCATGGTATATGTAAAGCTTCTGTTACGTTGGTATTTTAAAATAATAAAACGCTATAGTGGTTTTATTATAATGTAGTGTTTTGTAAGTGGTGCCTCATTTTTGTAGCTGTATTGTGTTGCATTTGTGTACTGAGCCAGTAATGTCCCACTCCAAATGAGCTCGGAAGCTCGGCGGTACATTTGAAGCGATTGGAGTTTTGATTAGAAACAACTCAAACATGACATTTTATGTCATTGCCTTACATCAAGGCGTGCGTACATTTGAAGCGATTGAAGTTTTGAGTTGAAACAACTCGAACTTTTATCACTTATAGAATAGTAAGAAGGATAAAATTGTATTAAATGACAAGCTGAAGTGGAACTTTATTTATTCTTGTAAAAATGGAAATCTTGAATTATTCTTGTAAAATATTAAATTGAATCAGGCTCATTTTTCGGCGTTAAGCTTCCACCGCTAACTGAAGCTTTTAAATATGCTAAAATTTATTTAATTTCATAATTTGTATTTACGCAAACATTAAATGTTGTCACAATAAGAAACTAGAGAAATAACTAACTAATAGAATTGTTATGTACTAGATTAGTTTTGGCTTTTACACATTAGATCGTAAGAAAATGAATAGAGAAATTTTACAAATGAAACATTTTTTTTTTTATTTAAGGGACAAAAAGCAGCTGGTAGGTAACTACCGCCGCCCAAAGACATCCGCATGACCCGAGGTTATGCAGGTGCGTTGCCGTCCTTTAAGATTGCGCTTGAAATGCACAGTTGTAGACTTTGGGACATCAAGGTGGTGACGGGGGAACCCAGAGTTCTGCCGTGATGTCCGAGAGTGAAACGTCTCTTCGTAATGCCAAAGGATCAAGCTGCACGGAAACAACCTGTTCGTCAATGATTCGAGTCGCTCTGCGTTAAATACTATCAAATAGGGCGAGTTGATAGCTGGGAGCACCAGACAACAGGTGAGAGCAATACTCCATATGCGGTCGGTCTTGCTCACTGTATAATTGCAGCCGATGATGTGGCGTGTAGTACTACTTCACACTATTGAACATTGCTCGATATGTCGACTCCAAGAATCCCGATACTGGCTGAGGCCATTAGGATGGTATATTCGAAGCGAGGAAATACAGAGAAAGGAGCTTTTAGCGGTACACGCGCAAAGCTGTATCTTTTTGGGGTTAAATCGGACTAAATTTGGTCAGCCCCATTCCGAGTCTTTCGTCAACAAAGATATAACGAGATTATAGAGCTTGATAGCGAAACTATTTTTAATGTCTCGGAAGGATAATTATTGTAACGTCGTATTGGTAATTAGCGAATGATTAATTGTGTAATTATAACACAAGACACTTGAAAGTATTTGAATGAAACCGTTTTTCGTTTAAAGTTCATTGACCATCTAAATATGGGGTGGTCATATCTATTTATACCTAAATTTGGTCAGCCCCATTCCGAGACTTTCGTCAACAAAGACTCGATTTCAGACACAATTTGTTTAAAATACATTACACACCAAATAAAAATTCATACTAAATTGTTCTCTAAATAAAATCAATGTATTTTGCTAGCCACTAATGGTAACTAGCTTGCAAAATTGTCCATATTAACGAGCAAATAGGTCCTTAAATTAAAAAAAAATGTATGCAATCATCTTCAACCATTACCAGCACTATTCTATGAATGAACACACAACACAAATATTTTTTTATTTAAAAACTTTGAAATATTAATTTTGTTATTATTGTTAAATGATACATTTATACAAAAAAAAAAGGAATAACAAAAACAATGTTAACATTGCTTTTTAGTCATTAAATAAATTCTCGGCGAGCAGTAATGGCAACCTAAAAATTTTTGGTCGCATATTCCATGCAATTTCACCATAAATTAGTTAGTTAATATTATGTAGAGAACTGAAATTTTTAGATCTACTTTTAGGCATGTCGAGTTACATGTCACAGCACGATGTGGTAAACCGTAGCATTGCTACGTTAGCGTAGCGGGCACGTAGCACTTCTAAAAACTCATACAAACCTCGTCGTCGCTCTACTCAGCTGTCCTTATATTATGTATATTTATCACCTGCTTAAATAAGCCCAATATGAAAGTTTGAATAGTATAGTGGTGGACTTACTTGGAAACAATTTTATTTTTTACTTAAAAAAGCATACGTACAGATGGAGACGTACCCTTAGGTATCTGTCTAGTACCAACACCAACCTATGAATAGAGACATTCTCGAACGGGCACCAGGACTCTCAAGAATAACGCGATACCAGAATCATAACTTAACCCCGCGCCCGCTAGCTCCTTTACTTAACCACTAGCTGTCACGACAGACGTAGTCCTATCATAAAAAATCCTTTCATGGTAACGGCAATTGGTCGAATGGTCAAACCCGCAACGTTCAAATTTTCCCATCCATTTTAATGATTTCTGGACAATATTCCAAACATATTCCTGCATACAAACCTTGGCCCTGCCAAACCGATTGCAAGAATAAAATAATTATTCAAATATAAAAACCAACAACATGAGAATCAACCATCAACTTTGACAGGAAATACAATTAAAAATGCTACCAGTTTTCGTTCAGAAATTCGTTCAGAAGCATCATCTCAGATCTGACATACGAGTTAAGAAAGTTTTCCTAAATCGATTAAACACGCACATTTGTTGTGTTATGTACTCATAATTGGCGTTGCATATATACCTACGACCTCAAAAAGTGATAATAGACGAATGAATTTGTAAAATGTATGAATGAGTGCGAAATCCGTGGTCGCACACTAGACGGATGTCCGCCGCGACTGATCACAGATACGCGCCGAGCCGAGCTCGTCCGCGCTCCGCGCACCCGCCAGGATAAAATAACGTGTAGCTCTTGAATGACCTGACGCGATCGCGACACAATTATCTACGCAAGAACGTCACTTAGTGCTTTGGAGGGATGTAATTGTTAACTGCTTTTACAGTGTAGCACTTGTATTTGCTGCGGCCGAAATGTAACGTATGAATATCATAGTTGTTGTATTGACTTTTTATTGACTACAATAAAGATCATGTAACTGTAGAAGAAATATTGAAATCCGGGGTCTTCCCACCAAGATGTACCTAGATTTAAACCTACTTGTGTGGAATGTGGATTCAAAAATCCCTGGGATGGACTAATATTTCTCTTATCTTATATTTCTATGACGTAAATAAAACAGATAAGAATGTCACTTTTTTCTGTTTTGTTTACGCGGGGAAATTCATTTGCGCCATCGGTACTGGGTCCATGGGTCCTGGCGGCTCTCCAATGTGGTGTGTGGGACTCGCGGCCGAGCCGAATACCTACTAAAAGCCGCAGGTGCCGTCGACGCAAGTTGCGAACGTTCAGTTCAAAATATGGTTATTGGTGAAAAAATCTATATACACATATATATATATACATATATATATATATACACATATATATATATAGCTTGATAGCGAAACTATTTTTAATGGTCTCGGAAGTATAATTATTGTAACGTCGTATTGATAATTAGCCAATGATTAATTGTGTAATTATAACACAAGACACTTGAAAGTATTTGAATGAAACCGTTTTTAGTTTAAAGTTCATTGACCATCTAAATATAGGGTGGTCATATCTATTTATACCTACCTTAAAGTGGCCACACTTTTAAATTGTAATGTTACACGTTTCTTTAAATTGGGATTTTGTGAACGATTTACTAAGGCATTCTATTATTGTAATTAGGTGAGACCTAATTGATCCTTTTGTGGAAAAACAAAGCTCGTCAACCTACGGCGGTACCTACAATACATCAGAGAGAACAATACCAAACGGACACCACGTGGCCGGCCAACGCCGACCGACTCGGTATTCGTCTTAGTGTTGCTTCGATAATTACTGCTACTGTGTGCGCCATCACCATCCTAACATCACTTTGCGTCTTATTATATGATCGCTTTATGTAACTGCTCAAGTGCATCAGTTATAATTGTAAATATAAAAAAACTTTCTAGCAAATGGACAGACTCGTGGTTCTAGGTCACCGTAAGTTTTTGATTTTTACAGGAGACGTAGTATAAACACAAACCAACCACAAAAACAATGATAACAAACTCATCAAGAAAGGATTATTTTAGGATACCAATTTAACCCTAACCGTAAGCAACGAAACCTACCGTTTGCGTTGTTTAATACAGTATCTCAGTCACAGTAGCGAAAAATACATTTATGTGCTACTCACGGTTCTTAATGGAGGCATGGGGAACTAGAGAAAGAAGACCAGTTCAGTCCTGTGCCTTGCGAGGTATGGGGTGAAGGACAGCACCACTTTTGTATACTACCGAAGTGTTGCTTCAAGTCGGCACTCAAGAGAAAACATAAGCCATGTTATAAAAAACACCACAGGCGACAAAAAAACAATATAACACTCGTATTTTTGAATTTGTGTTTCTCATACAAAACATTTTAAACTGATCGTACTCATACAAACAATACAACATTTTCATACGATCAATACACACTTTTAGTGAATTAATTATTAAATAAATGCAGTGATAACGGTTTGACAAGGACAAAACTACTCGAAATGCATTCATAAGGCTTCACAAATACGCACAAAACGCCATAGCGGTCAATGACCTCAGAGACGTGGATTTCGACCACAACCGTGCACTATCGGGAAGGGGGTCGCCTGAACTTAATTTAGTGGACGTTGTGTACCGTGACCGACGACTGCGGATCGGCCGCGGCGCTCGCCGTCCTACCCAAGTGCAATTCTATCGCCGTACACGAGTTACCCTCTTACATGCCGACTTCTTTTACACTTAGCCATTCATCTACAGCTGATATGATTTACTCATCATTCATAGGCACTACGCATAATTTTAATTTTATCGTAAAATCATATCTATCTCTAACATCAACTGCATATCCGTGGACTTCTCTCGTTGTCCAACAAACATAACTACGTGCCCGTAATTGAGATCGACGACGTGTAACTCATGTCGTCCTGATGAAAACCTCTTTTGTTGAGGTGTTTGTAAAGATCCTCAGTGATATCAGACCGATTGATGCAATGGAAGCTCTGAGAGTTCACAATGGCCCTGCATCTATAGCAGCAACTTTACACAAAAATGTTCATTAGATATTTTCTGCGAACAGTCTTGTTATAGGTGTCCAACAGTCCACCTAAAGGGTTGTTAACGTCAATTTTATACCTGTGAGATCGTGCAGGATAGGTTTCACGTAATTAAGATATCTTTTACGGCGCCAGCATGGAAACGAATTGGGATAAGGTGAACATTTGAAAGTGAACTCAAATAAAATTCATAAATGTGAAAAGATCAGCAGGAGAAAAAAGACTAAACTCATTTCTCTTGTATCTTTTTTTCAATGTTGTGTAGCTGTCGTAACAAGCTTGACACACGTAAGCGAAAAGTATGAAATAATGATTGCTGAAAATTGGGAAAAATTGGTATATAGCTGAGACCTTTGACGTGGAGCAACAGCAGTTGGTGTTGGTTTATTTAAGATATGTGTTATGGTGTTTTGTGTGGGGCGGGGCGGGGCGGGCGCCGAATATTTTTATCCCGTGGGGCCGCCGCTCCAACGCTCACCTTTCGATCTATTCTCGGTCGTCTAATTTTAGACTTTTGTCTAGATTACTTTCCTTCCGTCTACTTATTAGTGGTTGATTGAGATGCGTCGCAGGGGGGCGCTTCTACAAATATATCGCGTTTGTGTTTCCGGTGGGGCGAGGCGCAGGGGTGAACAGATGCAATCCCTCGCCTAGCACGACTTGTTCATACTTTGTGTTCGGTGACAATTATATTTATTATTATTATTTATCTTTATAGAAATGGAACAATTCGATTCTATGATCTATACAATAATTTTTGCTTAATGAAGTGGACAAATTTGTAGGTAGACTAATTGTTTATTATACTTTCATAATTAATTAACTAGTTATTGTAATTTTAGTAATACGACACCAGTCAAGTGCAGATCGGACTGGCTCACCGAGGGATGGCACTCCCATTGGCAGTGGACCTACATACTGGAATTGCTGACACTTGCCTAATCGCACCCTCGCTTATCTGTATTACTCGTAATGAAAGGACTGAAAAGTTTATTTGTTTGTTTGTTTGGACGCGCGTATCCCTACGTCAGTCAACTACAAGTCAGGAGGTATTTTAGGAAGAGGTAGTGCCATGCTGCGTAGGAGGTTGTAGTGTCATGCATAGTGCATGATATTACATCCTTCTGTGCTACGGAATTGGGCCGGCGCGACCGCCGCCGCTGGAGTACAGCCGTAATGTGACATCTCCAGTGTTCCGTTTCGTGCGGCTTGTGTATAGCGGTTGGCCCGTTGGGGGAAGACAAAAGGAGGGCAACGCATCGATGTAGTAAATATGTGAATGTTCACGGGCGTCGGTAGTCGTAGAAAAAGCTTCGATTGCTCGTTTTCCCCCCCAATTCTATAGAAAAAAAGTCAGAGCTAAAGGAATATTTTTACGTATAATAGTTACGTTTAGGAGTAAGGTTTAAAGACCATAGACTGTGAGATCAATAGGAGCTGAGCGACTCGGGCGAAACTGTGAGCCGCTGCTAGTTGTGTGAATCATAATAATATAAGGGTGGCGCGATTTCAGGAATACAGTACTAACTGTTTAGGAGGCAGGTGAAACAGTAATTCGATCTAATCCTATCAACATGTTTTAGCGTGGTGCCTACGCTACAGGGGGATAACTTTATAAGAATAATAAGATATCTGTGGACATCTCCACGCACGTCTATCCTACATGCGACGCACGGGTTTGTGTAGGTATTTTATTACTGAATATTTTATTGTCGTATCCAACAACAGCAACTCCTTCTGCCAATTGGCTGCTCCTATTCTTTGGTGGAAGTGGAAATGACTGGCGTAGCCAAACTTTGATATAAGAACGCGGTCGCGTGTGGCACAATAAAGCTGACCAGAGTTGTTATAGTTTGTACATATAAGAGGGCTTAGATCGAGACTCTCGGAGTTGGCGCTTGGCGTCAAGATCTTTAAGCCGACTTTCTTCGTAGTCTAGTAGACGTTTGTGTATGGTAGAGCATCACTCCGATCTCCGTGAAGCGAATCCCTCCCAGCTTCTTCTGCACTGCTTGAGATGGCGTTTCCGTTTTCCGGAGGAGAATTAAATCATTTGGAAATTCAATTAGGAGACGATCAACCCTACATGTCCTGCATCCCCCGGGCCCGTGCACATCTGGTCGGGGCCACCGTGTCCCGTCATCTGTCGCGTCCCACTCGCTGCTATTAAGAGACACATTTGGGTCCTCGCTTTCGAGCCGGCTGCAACATGATGGGCCTATTTATGAATTAACGTGGCGTTATGTATGATTACTGTTCGACATCTCATGTACCTACCGGGATTCGGTGTGAATACGAATTACATAATTGTGTATTGTTTTTGGACTTCATTACACAGAAATGTGTACGGTATGATTTGGTCTAGGGCAATGATATTGAAACTTAAAACCTATAATCAATAATAATTATTGTAAAACAAGTCTGTCGGCATGTGATATATTTTCTCAGTCCGAACGGATTATGCGGTTTTCACCAATGGACAGAGCGATTCCCAAGAGGAATTTAGCTTATAATTTGTTTGGTAACAATTCAGTTATGATATATTATGATAAAATGTAGGAAGTTATGCTATAGGTCCACATGTGAGGCTGTTACCCACTTTTTCGACCTTAGCCATAAACTGCTAGAATTGTTGCTACCAACTTTTAAATTGCATGCTTCTGGCTGTTCGGGAATACGAGAACATCACTTGTAACTAAAAAACTAAATCACTAACATTGATGCGGTTTTTTTCCTAAGCGGTGGAATGCGTTTCCGCACTGTCACCGGACCTGCCCGGGGTCCGGCGGTGCGTGGGGCTCTGCGGCTAAACCGAATACTCCCCAGAAGCTCGCGGACACCTCCTCGCGGCCGTTTACACCGAGCTGCGCATCAGACCGGACTTCTCTAAGAAGCAGACTGCTGCGGCAACCTCCATCAGTCCCATCGACATTCACCTGTTCACCGCTCAATGTTTAAAACACATTTTCTATCAACCCATACCTTCTTCAGTTCTTATTATACATTGTTCACTTAATACTTTAACTAAGAGGTAGGTACTGGGGAGGAAGGTGAAAAGGAGGGGAGGGAACGCATCAGCATAGTAATTATGCTGACATTCATGGGCGTCGGCGGTCGTAGGAAGGCTCTGATTTCTCGTTTGTCTCCCTATACTATAAAAAAATTGTCCATTAGGGCAAAATGTGACTCTCAGTTAATACACATTTAAATAAATTCCTACTCGTTAATGCTTAGAGTTTGTTGCAATAGCAATCCCTAACGCGCACGAATAGTTTAGGAACGAACAGATGTACGTATCACATAACGCCACCGCGCCTATTCCAAATATAGGCGAACCATAGAGTCCCCTATTTAAATGTGGTCAAAAAGCATTATCCCAATAAATCATAAGTAAGTTATTGGATAAGACAGCAGATGCACGTCGTGTTTAAATGAAGTTATTTATAGAGCGCGCGTGCGGAGCGAGCGATGCGTGCCGCGCGAGCTGCGAGCTACGACCCGCTACTTACCGCCTTCCCATGAGAATCCCGTCATTTTGCTGTCATCGTCGATATACGGGCTATTCCTACAATATGTTTAAAATTATTCGAGCATAAAAAAGGGAAGACGTCACGCTGGAGTGTTTCCACGTAGACGAGACTACGACACGGGTAGCACGTTTCTACGGATCACTTTAATGGCTTGGAACGTATTGTATGTGTACCTAATCATTAGTTCAATTTTCTGATTTCACTGTTTATGTACGTAATGGAGCCTCTTCAATACTAGGTAGGTAATAGTCCTCTGCCACCTCCCACCTCTGCCGTTGTCTCATGATATCTAATGTGTATGATTGTTACATGACTGTTTAAGTTAATGTGATAAGTTTGTATCAGGAATCTAGGAGCTGTGGAAGTGTTTAAACCTGTGGTAAAAACGTATCTCGAAAATGTACCGAGGATGTTATCTACTCTTTACCCATATTATAGAAAATGTACATAATCTATGACATTTCTGACATTTCATTTGTTTAGAATATCATATTATCTATAGAGAATTCCGTTTCCAAGTTATCAGAATCCTGAAAAACAGGACTTTTGTGTGCAACAAACTATAAAACGTCAGGACTCTTAGGGTGTTTACTACTTTTAGAATGTTCTGGCACATTCGACATTTACATTTGTCGACCATCTTATTATCGAGTAGTTTATTCGGTTTGTAACTCGGCGAGAACACCCAAAACTTTTACTTTGTTAAATATGCATAACTACACCGTAACAACGATCTGTTAGCCAAAGTAAAAAGTCGTTTTCCCAGTTGGCGGTCAAATAAAACGTACATCAACAACATAAACTTGTGATGTTTATTAGAGAAAACACAAGCAACAGCAAAAAACGATTTCTAATCAAAGCTGAAATCGACGGCTGGCGCGAGCATTAAATTGATGATGATAATGATAAATGCTGCGGAATGATTTAACGAATTAACGCATATGTTTTCGATTGTCGCAATGTGAAACTTCTTCTGTGACTTCCTAGTCCAGGGATTCTCAAAGTGTACGTCCTGGGACATCAGGCAGAGCAGGCAGACCCAAAAGTGTTATTTGGATTTTTCAGTTTCGAGTAACGGTCCGAAGTCTGAAAGTTGGCGGTGTTACACCCTCGTGTCTCGGAGAGCACGTTAAGCCGTCGGCCCTGTGCCTGATTATTCTCCGGTTGTGTGGGACTGCTGTTCGATCGGAATAAGGGAATTAGGGAATATTCTGTAGCGCACTTGGCACATACACTGGAAAGAAGGTTACACATTTTTTGTGTATACCACCTGCTTTTGAAATTAGATTTAAAATTACATCCATGGAAAGATCCAAATAATGGCGAAACAATGTTACGACGATTTAGTAATTTTGACAACATCTTAATTTCTGACGAAGCCCATCTCAACCTTAACGGATATGTAGACAAGGGGTTATCGCTGCTTCAACAGCTGCAATTCTATTGGCTGCAATTTCAAAGTTTTTTGAAGATTCTCGCGGCCGTTCAGTTACTTTTACTTCTGCTGAGTACTTATAAATGTTACTGGAGTTCGTGGCACCAAAGATACTGGAATTTGCTGACTTCAACAAGATGGAGCCACTTGCCTCACATCTAATAAGTCACTGCCGGTGGTCAAAGATATGTTTCCGGAAAAGATGATTTTCCAGACGAGGCGACATCAGATGGCCACCTGGATAGTCCAGATCTATTTCCAGTATTTCCTTTTCTAAGGTTATTGAAAGAGCCGTGTCTACATCACTAAACTAAGTACACTACGTCAGAAAAATCTGCTAAGAGAGTTCGGCGATTTCGCGGTCTCTTTTTCGGCGAGTATTCGAAAATTTCGGTACTCGCCTAAAAGAGTGCAAAAGATAAAACGGGGTCACTTAGATGATGTAATTTCTAAAAAGTAAATTCCAACTATTTAGCTTTCTTGTAAATAAAAGTTTCCTTTTTAAATATATTTACATGGTTTCTTTAGCACGATTTTTTCTATATCTTTTGAGGCTATTAAAAATATAATGTGACCATTTTCCGAGTAACATCCGTATGGCTATGTCTGTATAGGTATCGGATCGAATGTATGTGTATGTGTATGTAGGTACGTCTGTACACCTCATTAACAAGTTTAGACCGACGATCGATCGAGACGCACATCGTTGCGTTAACAAAAATAATACGGAAAAATCTGATTAGTTTTTGCAATCAATGAGTATTTTATTTTGATATTTAAATAGATTTTGATAAATATTTAAAATTTTGATTAAGTCGAATCAATTACTTTTTTATAAAAAATTTAAAGTTGACTTAAGCTGAAGTTCATGGTATTAAATGCCAATTTCGCTCGGCTGTCTCCTCGTACAGCATGTTTGCTTCGGAAAATAATACCATAGATATCCAACAGCGATTTTGCGCTGCATTTGTGGCTTCAAGTGTAATTTGGGCGGAATCTTCCTTTTCTCCACAGTGGAAGCAGGCCGCCGTTGCCACCCATCCGATTATACAAAGATACTCACCGATGACCGTTTATATCTGTGTAAGTCAGTACGGGAGACCTCGTCTCCGGTCCGGCCAAACAAGGTGAACTGGCAAGACTGCTTCCACCACACGTTTGTGTCCATAGTGCTCCTTCGAGAGACGAGCCACATATGTGTCGTTCAATCCCGTTTGAACGGTCCTTTGCGATACCCTCGCGAAGAGAATGAATACGATTTTAAACCCCAGTGTCCATGTTCGCCAGGACACCCAATGACGGGAAACGCGCCAAGATTGCCGCCGCCTGAACTTGTACAGTTCGTTATCCACGGACTATCCGAAAGGCCATCCTACGCTGCAGGCTACAGAGCTTGGCCCTGCATCGGCGTACGCCTGAAAGCCGACGAGACCAAACGCAGCACCTGCGTAAAGGCCACGGATTTCCTGCTTCGGTCTCCCGAAACTAGACAGCAGTCTATGTAGAGCACGTTCGTCGATAACTGCCTTGTCGCTCCGGGTGACGAGACGGACTAAGTGGTTTTCGAATATCCAGGGCCCATCCAAGGCTTAAAATACTTTTAATATTACCTACCTTATTTTAAAGGCTGTTATTATATAATATAATATCCTATATATAAAATTCTCGTGTCACAATGTTGCTTGCGTTACTCCTCCGAAACGGCTGTACCGATATTTACCAAATTTTATATGCACTTTCAGAAGCTCTGAAAATCGTCTACTATGTATTTTTCATATCCATAAATGACAATGGTTGTTCACCCAACCCGGAAAAACCACGTCTGCCGGGTCAGCTATTATAATGTATAATACGTAATATCACAAATGCGCACATCATACATTTATTTAGTCTGGCCATATATACTACAATAACAATTAAAATAAAAAATATTACATTTAAATTTGGAATTTGTCATTTTTACACGATTGTTCATTGTGTTTTCTCATTTTAGCGCCAACACATTGGAAAATTATTTGCGATATTAAAATGGAGTGGGGTGATAAAGCGAACAGGATCGCTGTGATTGCATCACACAAAGTAAGTATGGAGCCAAATGCTATTTTTAAAACCCTCCATACACTTGGTATTAGTCAAAAATTTGTGCACCGGGCTATTAATAGGTAGAATGAGACTTCCTCAGTTTGTGACAGAGAGAGATCTGGCCGTCCACGTAGTGTTAGTACGAAAAAGGTGGTCAAAATAGTGAGGGAAAGAATTCTAAGAAATCCTGCCCGAAAGCAAAACATCTTATTATTATAATATAAAAGATATTCTATAAATGAGGATATCACTTAGAACCATGACGCGTATTTTAAGAGATGACTTAGGACTTGCAGCCTATAAGAGCACGCACTGGTCATTTCTTGACTGATAAACTAAGGATGAATAGGGCAGTAAAATCTAAACAACTACTAGAGTGGTACGCAAAGGGATGTCACAGAATAATTTTGTTTACGCATGACAGTTTTTTTACAATTGAGCAACGTTTTAAGAAACAAAAGCATACTCAAAGCTCTAAGGAAGCTTCCCAATTAGTCGACAGAGTGCAACGAGGGCATTATCCGACTTCCGTGGTGTTTTGGTGGGGTGTTAACTATGAAGGAGTGACTGAGCCATATTTTTGTGAAAAGGGTATCAACATCGGCACAAGTGTGTCAAGATACCATTCTTGAGAAGATAGTTAAGCCCTTTAATAGAACCATGCTCAATGAGCAATTATGGTCCTCGGGGTCTTGCTGGAAGCTACCAGATCAGCGATCCACCCAGTCTTGGTTAAGACGGACGTTCCGGAATTGATCGGAACTGAAGACTACCCTTCGTGTAGTCCCGATCTTAATCCGCCGGATTATGAGTTATGGTCAGTTTTTACAGCTCGCTCTATACCCCATGATAATTTGGAGTCCCTAAAACAATCCATGCGATTGGCAGTGAAGAATTTCCCCATGGAAAGAGTGCGTGCTTCTATTAATGACTGGCCTCAACATTTTAAGCACTGTATTGCAGCCAATGGAGACCACAACCAGATAAGCTTTTTATGGTTTTATTTTGTATATTAAACTAACACACTTTAAAAATAATAAATGTTACTTGCAACTAAAAAAGTATTTCTTTTTCTCTGTTACAACATTTTTGGCAAGACCAGGTATGTGCTACATAGAGATGCGGCTACAACACCAATCATACAGACGTCACTCGGAACACGTGAGTAAAACCGATTTTTATTACGAGAGTTACACAGACCTATCTATAATGTCCCGAGTCACGTTCTGGTGCACTCGTACGTATAAAGGAAAATCGCGACCGATGTAAAAGTGATCCCATCAAAAAAGAGTGTGTCGGCTTTACATGACTACTGACGTAACTGTGTGTGTTTTGTGACGAATCTGATATTTTTGTGCCTATGTTTAAGTTGTGGCGCCTAAATGTTTCCCTACCTCTAGTGATGCGATACCTTGGATCCTGAGATGTGTGCCTACACTTATTTTTATGAGTTTTTTTAATAGACTATAGTTACATAAAAAAATGTAATACATATATGTATCATATCTACTTTTAGCTTACCTTTAATTTTTTCGTCTTTTCAATAGGTATATTTATCATCGCATCATAATTATGTTAATAATAGTCATATCAAAATGTAGATACCATCATAACTATCTAAAGAAATAAATGAAATAAAAACATATTTCGGTGTTTCTGAAGTCTCGTGCAAATTTTGGTACCTTAAATTTTTCTTCTAAGGGTAATTAAATGGTTTGGACTTATGGATAATGATTTTAAAATATTTTTTTACTCGGGCTTCTAGTTAGTTACAACACAACAGAAAAATTCCAAACTAATTAATGTGCCCAATACACGTAGGCGTATGCCTAATGCCCGCGTAACTTAATGTATACATTTTATAATCTATTACGCCTAAAATCTAACAACTTTTTATTACCTTTATCAGGTTATATATTCTATTATCTAATTATAGGTGGTGTGCCAAAAACAAAGCAAATACTTAAACAAATAAATGTATAAGTTTTAATTTGGTCCTCAGCGGGCAGTCGGCAGTCGGCTTGTGCATCATCATGCTTCATGCATCAGTGCAATCTGTCATGCGGCTGTTCAACTGGAGTAACTGTTCGGTTGACTCCTAGGTCAATGACAAAACAAATCCGACTACGGGGTACTAATATTGTAGGAACGTAAAATTATTGTAGAAGACATGGTATAATCAGGTCTCCCCAGCACTTTCTCCTATTAGTTAGAGACTTAAACTGGCTGATCATTCTAAAAGATCATGATAGGATGTGTGTGGGTGTGCATTTGGGTGAAGATTGTCCGGGACGCCAGCACCGAGTACGGCGGGTAGTGAATACAGAATGCGGCGGTTCGACAGCCGACTGGTTTCTAAGTCAATGTCGCTTGGAATGTAGCGGGCGCGGGCGGGGAGCGGGCGCGGTGTTGTCGCAAGTGGCCGGCCGCCGGCGCACTTGTCGGCGCGTTTGACTGCCGGAGATATTCGGCACGGTAACGGGCCGCGGCCTTCCTGGAAATGGTTACCTGTTGCATTCCTCCGCTAGCCGCCGCGCCGCACCGACCGACGCGCCACGCTACAGTCGCACCCCGCGCACGCACGCCCCACGCACGCAGCGCGCTGCATCCGATGCGCTCGCCAATGTCTCGGTACCGCCATAAACGCCAACTCGCAATTTATATTGAAGATGAAATGTTACAGTTAAAGATTAAAATTCCTTAGAGACTAAATGTATACTAGGTATGATGAATTTGTAGGCACTTCTATTTTTGCCTAAGAAAAGGGGACATTAAATATTCGCTATAAACGGACTTTACTCAAATCAATTTGACACTATATTTTTTATGGCGGCCGCACTGTATGTAGCTAGTAACAAGTGCACAGTAGCCTTTTTTTAGTAAAACATTTTTTCTGTATCTACTTTTAGTTTACCTTTAATTTTTAGGTAGATTAACTAATTTATAAACGCTATAATGTTTACCTAGTCATACTCAAGATGTAACATGAAAATAAGAGTACAGAGTCTTGTTGCGGTAGCTATCGACTTAAATATTTTAATGACAAACAGGTCCGTGGAGTATTATTGTAGTACCAGTCTACTGAGCTATCAGTTGAGTAGACTGGTACTACAATAATGCTCACATTTCATTCGAACTGATGGCAAATAGGAGCGTAATATTCCCAAAGCTGTTCATTTTATATAAATTATTATTATATTATCTGTAAATTATTGCCATTCTCTTATATTGTAAATAGAATAATAAATGAGGTAATCTACATTTTATTGCATAAATTTATTTTATTACATTATTAAAAGACAACTCCATCAAATATAGAGTATATACCCGTTATAGACAAAATAATAATGCAACTTGAACAGCTGACTAATGTTACGTGCCGAGCTGACACTTGTTAGGTACTCAACATACCTGGTGCCACTATCATCATCAGCCCACCGCCATCACGCGACAGGGCCTCGACACACACCCGACAATCTCTACTCTTGTCAGTTTACCTGCAGTTCACGTCCTACCAAATTTAACATGTAAAATGCCGAAAAGGTAATGCAAATATTTAGGTGGCACAACTCAGATTGAAACACAGATTCATAATATTAACCTAATTGATAAATATGATCCTGACGAATCGATCTACATGATGGTAAACAAACATCCCTTTTCGTCTGTTAATTGCATGAACAACCTGTAAGTTTTCCTCAGTATACAGTTCAGACTCCTTGGTTAGTCCACATAAATAGTCCTAACGTATAGAAGAGGTGTGGGGAGGAGGGGGGGTGAGAAACAGAGGCAGCGATGTTAGTGAGATTAGATAGACAAAGATAGTAATGAATCATCTTCCTTCGCTACAAACCAAAGCGGACATTCGCCACAGTTCTGGCCATGGCTTCTATTACCGCTGTGCATGTGATACGACAATAATATGATGACTTAATGTATTTTATTGCAATTCAATCTTGCTAACAGGGTACTATACACATGCTCTCAATGAATAAATGCAATACAGTAACAAGAACGTGCTGCAGGCCGGCGGCGCTGCTGGTGGAGGAGCCGGAGGCTGAGTCGTGCATAGCAAGCCACGTGACCGTCGTATGCAGGGTTTGAACAAGCATGTCCGCTATCATTCCTATTATATTCCTACTCCTGGCTCAAAGCTTCCACTTAGTGATATATACTAATGACAGCTATGAAGAGTTTGTTTATTTGTAGGGACTAATCTCAGAAGCTACTGGCCCGAATATAAAATATTTTTGTGTTGAACAGTCCATTTGAGGAGGAAGGCAATAGGGCATATGTCGTTATACTGCGTTATATGTCGTTGTACTATATACATATATATATATACAAAAAACGCTTCCTAAAAGTTCATATATCTCGGCCATCAGCGCTGACGGTGCGCGTGCCGTCGGCGTGAGACTAAAATCAGCCTTACTCTAACACTTAGAGAACATATTTGCTTAAGAAAAATGGAAAGAAATATCGAAAACGTTCTAAGGTATGCAAATATGAACTTTAAATGTGATAAAATACGAGGGAGAGAACGAAAAAGATGTAGTGTCAGCAGTGGGCGGATAAAGGCACGAGCAGGATGTGCACAAGAGACGAAGAGCCGAGTGAGATCCTAAGTTCGTGCGACAGCAGGGGACTGCATCACTGGTTCACTAGTGAAGGATCGCTCTAGCCCACAAAATTCACAGGCGGTCAGAATATTGTACGATTGCGTAAACGCACAAGAACAATCAGTTTGCTTTTTATACGTGGAAAATTTTAGGGAACACTCAATAAAATGTCATATTGTAGCGTGACTGATAATATATCTAATAAATATTAATTCGTTTATATTTTTGTTTCATTGTTGAATCTCCTTGATGCGTTTAATATACTTTAGCGTGAATTAATTGAAGGATGTTGTATATTTACGTGGTATCATATAGACGCTTCAACAAAAACACACCTAACTGCCTCGCAAACAAAATGTTTTGCATTCGCTGTATGCCTGTATAATTTACTTGTAATATGTTACATCGCCTAATCCGTCTAGTTCTCATACGTATGGGTAATGCGCATTTTTAAAATAGTAATAATAAGCGACTCATTAAAGATTGATAACCTCGTTGGTGGGCCGCACACATACGTCACCGCGCACACATGCGCACGCACGCACACGCGCGTGGATAATCGGCGCACACGCGCGCAGCAGCTACGACATTATCTACATTCTCGACTCCACTGCTCGCTGTTTCGAGTTTCAAATCACAATCCTCGATTACGCAATGTATATTCCTGATCGTTATTTCACCCGACACGTGACGTATCGTCGTGACACATTGGTACTTTGCGTCTGTGTGCGTGCTATATAATAATTACAAGCCGTCTACGCGTTCAATTATAATTTAATTAAAGATTAAAAATTATAATAAGTTGAATTTATATGTGGTTTAATACGGTGGTCTGAGTTGATCTCTGGAGTGCGCGGAGTGGGCGTGTTCGGCGGCGAACACCCCGGCGGCCCCAAGAAGGCAGTCGACACGTGCAGTCGCGCGTGTGTCTAATGCCAATCGACAAAGTATTAACAAAAAGTAAATTTTCATTTACACTGGCTGACAGCATTTTCTTTTCAGCTACATTTTGGCTCTAAGTGGTAGGTCCCGCACTCGTCACAAATGATGTAGGCACCTGTCCAGCCTATTAGATTACCACGCCCATAATTCCACGCTCAACTACGCCACTGATAGGTGTGCTATAGAGTGCTATAGAAATCGGTCGGTGTAAATATTTGAAAACTTTTCACAAATTTTTATCACTTTTTTCCGTAATGACCACCGACGCGAACGCTACCACCGTTTACCGTTCATTATGGCCGATATTTGTTAATCTGAAATAATAACAAAAACGACATGTGGCTAAGCACATGCCGGTTTGCTCGACACTCGAATGTTTAACCTCTTCTTATTATATTTTACTCAATGATGCTAATACCTTTTTTTTTTGTTCTTCCCTCTTACTTATTAAAGATTAAATTGGCATTCATTGAAACTGGCCTGTGACTGATCACGGGCCAGTTTCAATGAATGCCACTAGTAATCGAAAAATGATTATTATAGATATACATTTTAATCAGATTAGTTATATCACTGAGTATCTCATTGAAAAATTTAAATTCTAGCTGTGAGTTCATTGGAAATTTAACCGATGTGCCTACTTGTTGTTCGAAAATAATTTAGAATAAGCTATTTAAATATGACTAGATACACATAAACCAAATTAAGAATGGTGAATCCCTCCCTTGATGTTTAATGTGTATACACGGATTGTGTTGCATTATGAGTTTACCGTAGAAATTCGGTTCTGTATAGTGTATAGATAGGTACTAGGTACCTCTATAAACAGAATAAATCAAGGGACTTTATCAAGTAGAAACAATATTTTATTACTATAGAGGAAATGTACATATTTTGATATCTTTTAAAAATATACCTTGATAAATGTTGGCTGTGCATGACTATTTTAAAGCAAATTTATTAAAGCCGCTACGTTCATCAATTGTCCTGATGGTAGTTCATATGACATAATATATTTAAAGTCTTTTATATATTATATATAAATTTTTAAAGGTAACACAGCCTTTAAAAATACGTCTCTCAAAATTTAAAAGTTATTAAGATAGTAAATAAGTACATAAAATTATAATATAATTCAACCAATGTAAACTATTATATGTACTTAACGTTTAGTTTGGATTTGGTAGCATTGATATCACGATCAAGTGATAAGTTGGCAGAATACATAGAGTTTGCGCTGCCTAAGTCATATTGTATATCGACAGGGATCTCTTGCATGTAGAAAACCACCGGTAAGAAGTATAATTCGACTGACACCGCAATACTTGTATTGCGCATGGGATGCGCCGGTCATCCCACTCCTGCCACCCGTACGACCGGACATACTTACGCATACCCGCAAGGTGGTGCTAAACAATTGTAACAATTAGGTATTAGCTCAGATCGCATTCATAAGATGCATTTTTATAACATTATTTAGTTTCCTTGATGATCCTTTGACGTTTGAAGCTACATTGTTATAATCTGTTTCAAAAGCGCGTTATTTTGAATAATATTGTCTATAAATAAAACATCAGAACGTTAAAATGAACAGCAAGGCGTAGTGACGAGGAAAATGTATAGTAGAGTAATGTCATAGCGGCTAGGCGTACTGTGTACGTCAGCACTTACTCACGACTCGACAGTTTACTTGGAAGTCCCTTCCACGTGCGACACACTAACGCAGTCATTTTCCTGTACTCACCCGCTTACAACTACATATTTTTCTGTTACAAAACTTGAATGCTTTGTCTACATTTCCCGTTGTTAAACCGTTGTACGTACAATTCTGGACTTTGTCCCCTTTTAATAGAGCGCTGTGACGATATAGTAGCACGCATTTGGGTTTTAGAAACGTTATCGTGGCATGCGACACATGTGTGCTAACTCTATTTCCGCCCTCGGCTTCCCTTGGGGACGCCAAGGACTATGATAAAACTCTTCCTTAATTACCAAAGTTTCAGTTAAATGAATACAAAATAATGTACTATCAACATGTATATTCATAAGTTGGCACATCCCACTGCATTGCCCAACTTTTTTTCTCCCGTTAACCAAGCAGAGAGTCCCAGGTCGTCGCGTAAGACATGCATGAGACAACGAAGCGTACATCACTTCGCATATATTGCTACGACAGACATAGCGCTCCGTGCCACTTCCGTGAGGATCCCTTTTGTCCCAGTTGTTACTTAGAGCATTTATAACATAAGATCCATCGCCAAGAAAACTTATATATTGGCCGTATGTTCCCGGTCTTCAGTTACCGCAAATGGTTGACTGCATTTTCTATTAAAATATATTTTGATCACGAATATACTGGACAATCACTAATTCTTGTACCTACCCATTTATTTCATGATACACATGTGTTAGAACCACGCGTGACAGACGAGGAAAATGTGTACGTATTCAGATACAATGTAAACCATTAGTGTTGTAAAGTATGTTGAAAAGTGTACAAAGAATTGGAACCTTTCTTTATAGGGTTCCGTACTGGAAAACAAACACACTCTTTATAGTCAGTTACATTATTAAAGAGTATGTGTTTATTTTAAAAGTGAGTAGTGGTAAGGAAGTTAAAAATAAATAGAATAATCTAGGAATTTACATGTACACAAGTACAATGTAACACATGCTTTTGCGACAAAAGATAAAATTATATTGTCTTAGATTGTAAACTATATACATGCGAAGTTTCATGAAAATCCCTTCAGTAATTTTTGCTTAAAAGTATAACAGACGAAGCAGCGCGTTTCGTGCGGTTCGTGAGTAGCCGGTGGCCACTTGGGGGGAGGGGAGCGATGAGAGAGGGTAACGCATCTGCGTAACAATGATACGAATATCCGTGGGCCTCGGTAGCCTTTTTATTCTTTATCTATTGCAATATTTATAGCAACTTAGAATAACAACAGAAATAGAAAAAGTTGTCCTGATATACGGCCATAGGCCACGTACGGCACCCCAGGTCACGTGTGTGTCATCGGAGGGTGTCACAATTAATAGCCAACATCTGGCTCTCGGTACGTGCGTGGACACCTGTTGACCAGGTCAGGTGGGAGCGCGGCGGCCGCTGCAGCAGGTGAACCCACTAATTAATATTATTATTATTATTATTAATGACAAAATAAACATAAATTATAAGTAATCGTGTAATATTAAACATTGGCAGAAAGGAATGGCGCATCTGCATAGCAATATGAAATAGCGGATGTTTATGGCCGTCGATAGTCATCAGAAGTCTCTCGATTTCTGGTTTGTCCCTCTAAAACATAAAACAAGTAATGGAAAATTACTGAGTGATAGTTTTGTTAAACAACCAGCCAAGTGCAGGTCTAATTTTGACATACATGGATGAGCATACATTTTTTTATAGGATTTGGGGCAAGCGAGCAGGTGGGGGGTAACTACCGCCGCCCACAGACATCCGCATGACCCGAGGTTATGCAGGCGCGTTGCCTTCCTTTAAGATGGGAGTAAGCATATCCATCCTATAGGAATACTAATATAATATATACATTTAAATTTAGTTGTCTGAATAAAAGCGCAGGGCAATCCGTTTTATAGGCTTACCATAATATTTTTTACCTTCGTATGGGAATATTCCTAAATTTGATTAATGATCATACAAATGATGGGCAGTAGCGGCTCGGTGTCCGACTTTACACAGTCTGAATCTGAATCCATGCCAACCATGTTCAGTTTCGGGATAGTTGTAACTATCATTGATATAAGTAGATAGTCGTAACTATCATTGATTTTAGGAAGAGGTCGTGCCATCCTGCATTGGAGGAGGTAGTGCAATGCATAGTGCAAGACACTACCTATGCAACGGAATTGGGCCGGCATGACCGGGGAGGTACCTCTCGCTCACATAATATCGCCGTAAAGTGACATCTTCGTGTCGTGTTTCGTGCGGTTTGTACTCACAATTCCGGTGGCCCATTGGGGCGAAAGGAGGGCAAAGTATCGTCATAGTAATTATGTGGATGTTCATGGGCGTCGGTGGTCCTAAACAGACTCCGATTTCTTGTTTGTCCTTCATTCAGATCGTTAGATAGTTTTATTGTATAACAGTAAAAAAATATTTGATCAGTCAAAATGTGTGCCATTGTTTTGATTAATTAAATAAATTTTTCATATTTTATTTTCCGTTTCATTTTCTCCGTATAAAATACTGATTTGACATATTTATGTTACCTAATTGCTTTTGACTTGACACTTTTGACATCAGTGTTGCCACTTAAAAATAAAATAATCTACCAAATCCTTTCATAAATTAACGCAATAATGCCAGTGGCTCCTTCAAATCCTTGCTCATTCATGTCGCTTCTCCTGTAAACAGATGGGATATTTTATTGGATATCAGACATTCTGAGAAAATTTAAAGCGACGAACACCTGTCTTATCGAACCCTAAGCAGCCAACACTTTGTAGTCCATTAAATATTCTTTTCTAAAGGCAATTAAAACTAACAATATGCATACACATTTTAAAAACTTTTAAAACCTTAATGATATATTTAAATACCGGAATGTTTACACATCTACGTAGTGTTTAAGTTTGTATCAATTCATAAAACTTCATACCTGTGAAAATGATAGAACGCAAGCCCCGTGGATTGGGACATGCAAAAAGAATTGTAGAAGAAAAGTAAACAGAACAGACGAACTTAGAATGCGAACGTGGAAGGGAGTAGGTACCGGAGCAGACCAGTACTGACAGGCCGACAGACTGAGGTTGCTGATTAGACTTAACGGATACCCACTTCCGGCCGAATGTGGTGCTAAGGGTCTTCGCAACCGGCGTGTTTGGATACAGACAGTTGCGAATGTCATGTGATCAAGACGCACTTGGCCCTCTCTGCCTCTGATGGGGCATCAGAGAGCTGGCGTGAAAGATGCATGGTTGTTGTTGTTACTGATTAGGTATAGTCGGTGACGACATAAGCTAATCAACTTATAAATATAGCTATAACTTTTATTTTCATCACAGTGTTAGGTTAGTAGGTAACAGTTATTTGGGAGTAAACAAAAAAATGTTCTACCGAAAAGAGGCGAGTTCACATCGAAATATTAATTTATTTTCATCTGTCCATAAGAATGTAGCGTGCTGTCACTTAGAAGGTGTCGTTTGAGTCGAAAATACAAACGGACTGACGGGGGACCCGCGCGTTTGCCGCAGCCGCCGCGTACCACGCGCGCCGACTTCCGGACCTCGCCCTCGCTCCTACTGGCCGCTGCCAAGTATGTGTCGCACTCGAGCAAAGCAGCCTGCAATGTTTGTACAAACATATAACCTTTTTTATTATTATTATTTATTATTATACATAGACATATAATTTTAGTTGACTCTCTGGTTGCATACCGACTTATAAAGTTATTCACCATCGTAAGTTCCGCTCCGCCTCCTTCTCCAGTGCCTGTGTGGCTGCTTCTTAGCAACGACACATGTACTTTAACCGTATTTGCTTTTTAGTATACTTCCATACCTCTGTGCCAGTAGCGAATCACGCACTGACGATAATAATTAATCTTACTGGTCATATTTGTAATGTATTTGTATGACTGGTGAAGAAAGTTTCATTAAACGTCACTTACATATAACGAAACCCAGAGCCGAAGTCCACTGCTCGAGGAAGTGCTGATTCCGTGCCTGCTTGGATGAGCTCCACTGGGCATTTTAACTCTGTTTATACTGAAGATTGGAAGTGTATCAGGAAGTATGTGGAAGAGGGTCCAGTTCATTTCTAACAACAATTATAATACATTTCAATTTAACTTATTTTTTTAAGGATCTGAACTTATTCTCTGGAAGCGGAGAGAATACAACATTAGGCTCTTCTACGCTTCCAGTACCCCCTTCAGACACAGGCGGGTAAAAGAAAACGCGCGCGGTAGTCTCGGAATAGCGGTATTTTTTTAAATCTTGCATCGTATTGGGATTAGTCCCTACTCTGAAAGTGTTCAGAATATTCGTTCACGAAATCGCTATGTTTCGCATCTGTCCCCGGAGACGTATGTCTCTACAGCTGATGTGCGATGTTGTGTTTGACATTAGTCGTGATGTGGTCGTGTTCGTCCGACAGTACGTAGACACGTTCTGTCGGTGCCGTCACACACGGTTTTCAGAGTTGACTTCTATTCACCACCGTGTGAACCATTCACCGAGCGCAGTATGGCCCGCTACAGATTGGCATGGGACACCCTGACTGAACTTAAACTCGTGTAAAGGGTTGTATCGTCGACAACCGCCAGATCTACACTGGGACGTCTGCGGGATATAGCTCGTGTTTTATATAATGTCACCATAGCCGCTTTAACATCAGCCACGCCCGTTTTGACCTCGACGAGCAACGGATTAAAGTACCCTTTCTCGGACAAAGCGGGCTAATGTGTATAGGGGTCTCAAAATTTTCTTGAAATTACATATATTACTTATACTAATCGAGTATCCATTCCACATTAGACCTAATCCCTAAAAATAAGTAGTTACCTGCATAATGATGTGGGTAGATAGGTAACTACCCAACCAAGTAAAAAACATAATTAATTTTACACCACAAGGACGTCGTGTGCCCACCAACCCCCTTCTGCTGTTAGTAAACCGGTTCGGTACCTAAAAAGTTCTAAGCAAAGTTCATTATAACATATTTTGTACCCAGAGGTACCTACTAGTTACCTACCTACCTATGTAGAGGTAAGTTGGTGGGTATGTGGACACTCTCAGTAGATAATATATAGTAGGTACCTTCATTTTAATGTTACATTATAATACGTAATAATATTTATTCAGAAGGTAAATTATAGAATAAAATATAGTTTACCTGTGGTTGAATTTTTACAAATTTTATACAAGATACGGTAGTGCCCGAGCTAAGGATATCTAGATACCTAGTAGGTAGTGCCTAGGTAGTTACCCTAGTACATAGATATAGAGGCCCCCACTTAGGACACAATAGATTAAGTAGTGGGCAGATAGGTACGTATGTAGGTCAATAATTCAAACCTACACGAAAACGTGAACAAATCATGTCCCTAAGGAAGTAGGTATTGGGGCCTACGCGAGTAGGTATTAGGGCCCTTTGTAAATAATTTAACTATATTTTTTGTCGACCACATATCTAGTTAGTCTTGTTAAACGTTCCATTTATACCTCTCGGCCGACAGCGATCATACCCAGAGTAACCCTGCACACCCTGCACCTAGCGCACGCCGCACGCCGCTGCTGGCTGCTAGCTACCTACATATTCCGTGCGCAGACCTCGAGAGCTGATAAATAAACTGCTAACTTGTGAAGTGTTAACTTTTACCTTTATATTATCGAGGGTAACATAACTTACGATGTGCGAGACTTTGTGCCGCGATTATGGTTCTCGAGCACTGCGTTCTTGACGTCACAGATGCAGCGCATTTGGAAAATTTTGAACAATTTTACTTCGCGCGTACGGATATTTTTTAAAATATTTATATGTTTATGTGAATGCACGCACTTGCGCCTCTCCAGAGAAGCTAACACGCTTGGGGTGCGAGACTGTTTTTTTTACTTAGCGCGCTCGAGCGAGGGGCGCTAGAGACGCGTCGCTCCCTGCGCGTGCGCCGGGGCGGGCCCGCGCTACATTCACTCAATATTTCAAAATATGCTCATATCTATTCTTATTATGTTTCTCAAATTAAAATGTGTCAAAAAATGGTATTTAGAAAAACATCATCATATTCACATCTTATATATATATACTCAAACCCATGCCCAAAGATAACTTTATTCCTCAGATCTCCACATATCTAAAACTTATTCGCAATAAATTAAATTTATATAGATTACAGAGATAATTTTAAATGTTTAAATAATAAAAGAATTGACGTATATTAGCCACCTAAGCGTAAAAGTAGAAAAAAAATCGTTGAAGAGCCGCGGTCGCGGCGCGGACGGCGCGAGCGTCAGTATTTTTCGGGAGGCTTGAGCGGTAATTATTGTACAATGTATGTGTGGAGTACTTAATGTAGGGATGCGCGAGGGGGTTGGAGATCTGAATTTGCACAAAAAGTGTTTGTTTGTTCGTATATGCCATGCAGCGCGAGTGGCGGTGGTGCGTAGGCGGGCGCGCGCTATTGGCCAGGCGAGCACCGCTCCCGCCCCCCTCCACCACACCTCATAGGTAACTACACTCTAATCATTTCTTTCCATTATATCTCTAATATATATTTTATATTATATCCCATTAGCCTGGATCATATTCTGCGGTATAGCATCTTCTTAGGTAGGTAGTAGATACTTACATACCTATTGCACATTTATTAATATTCAGATAAGTGCGTCGGTAGGTAGCAGCAGTAAAAGCGTAACAAAGTCGGTAGGTCTTTTATTTATTATTACGAGAAATTGTTTTGGAAAGGTCAACTCAAAATTTCACAACAGCAGGAGCTCAGAGAATTGTAGCAAATTATAACGCGGATACTTAAAATAATTACCACTCATGAAACAGACTCCTTAAAGGTCTATGCACACTTTTAATTTAATTAAAAATAAAATTAACTGGCACACGCAATTGTAAAATTATAATAAGGTAGGCGCATATTTTATTAGTTCAAGCGTAAAGGAATAATATTTAGGTATATGCCACCTAATATTATTATTTGCCTATTAGGAAATCTGGCGGTCGTGGTGGTATGAATCATTATATGAAACCTTAGACATAACCCTAGACTTTTAATAACACGCGGAATCATTTTACCGGTAGGTACGTACCCACCTAGGCAATAGAATTGTTTATTTCAAAATATGAATAGAAGGTAGGATCCTACTTTAGCAAAAATAGAGAGTTAGGAATAGAATAAAATAAATAATAAGTAGATAGAAAAAATTGTATTATTTTCATTTAGTTAAATAATGATTGCCCAATACTTCTTTCTCAGTGAAAACCATAGAAATAAGAATAAACAATTCCACGTACCTACATAAATACCTATCTATATTAAATTGTAATAAAAAAATCAACTGACTTCAAAAATACCACCACTAAAATGTAAAAATAAACACAACAGAATATTTAACATATCAATATACAAATAATACATATGAGTGAAGTAGCGACGTCAGAGCGCACAGGTACCGCAAGGATCTAATTCGCGTCCTCACCTGTTCCTTGTCTTTATTAAATTATTTTTTCAAATATACCGTGAATCGTCTAAATATTGTTATGTAATAAGAAATTTATTTCTGTTTCTTTTTCCTTCCTATTCCTATTCCTATTCCTATCCCTATTCCTATTCCTATTCCTATTCCTATACCTATTCCTATTCCTATTCCTATTCCTATTCCTATTCCTATTCCTATTCCTATTCCTATTCCTATTCCTATTCCTATTAATATTCCTATTCCTATTCCTGTTAAAAAGTGCAGCCAATATTGATATTCATACCTAACATTTTCACGTATTAAAGTAATGTACAATTTCTCTTTGATACAGGTAGAATGTCATTTAAAAGGTTTGCAGGTGTAAGTAAGCACCTACGATGTAAAAGATATATCTAAGTAGGTAATTGTAAGTAACACAAGTCGGAATGAAGAACTAACAAAGCCTCAACCTGACAAGTCCGCCGCTTAAAACATACTCAACTTTAGAACTTTCACATAAAAACAATAAAAAGACGTACATTAAATAACATAAACGACATTTTTTTTTCAACACGACGAATTTTAATCGAATCAATGTTGACAGAAACAGTTGGAGACGGCGAAGGAATTCGGTGTGTATACAGCCGGTCCTATATTATCTTGTAATTTGTTAGCGCTATCTTCTAACTTTTATCTGCGCACTAAAACTTAATTATCTCGTTGTATTTAAGAAGTGAAGTGAAAGTGACAAATGGAGAAACTACCGCCACCTACGATGGCTTGTGAAGAACTTCACAGCAAACTGCAAAAGTAACATATCTGACCTATTATAGCCAACAGCAATTAGGAAAATATAAAATGTCTAATATTTGCGTTAAATGGGATTACGGAAATCGATAAAACCTAAAACGAAAATTGCTTAAACCAGATGAATTTAGTAATTGTAGAGATAGTAGCCGCTACTGAACCTTTCATAGGCGAGTCCGACTTGCTTTTGGCCGGTTTTCAGTTTGAAATTTCCTTTTTTGTAGCAATAAATATTTGTACACTACTTTTATTGCTACGTTTTTGATTGACGGTCGTGGTCACCAATGGCCCCAGTCGTTTACAGGGCGATCTTACGTATGAATATATATCTATTTATCAAAATAATTATGAGGGCAATCACTTAGCCCTCCCTGGCACGCCCGTGTGGCGAGCACAGCTAGATTACAAGTGTAAAGGAAATTGAAGTAAGGTCGTCACCGTGCGTTGATCTTCGGCAGGTGTCAACACGAGCGGGACCTACCGACCTACATCCATGTCTAAATAAATAGGGGTAGATAATACGTCTATTAGCATACAAATAGCCTTTAATACTCTTGACGTAAACATAAAATGCCTAACATACAATTACAGCTTTCATTTTTATCATCAGGTGTCGTTTGATTATGTAAGAATTGACGTCCTGTAACCGTCGGCCGGCAAAATCTTCATTAGAACAATGTCAGGTTCTTTGTAATTGTTTCAATTAATGTAATGAGCAGTAGAAGAAAACTGTGTGCCAGCTCCGACACGCGGTTGGAGTCGATAATAACTAACATGCGTTTGTTATTTTATAACGATTCCACGAGTAGTTAGTGTATCGTTTCTACCGAATTAAATTGGATAAAATGATTTAGTCTCCAAATTCTTACTGTGAAAACTGGTAGTAGATGATAAAAAAGTAAACGTTTGCTATTTTAAGTGAAAATGTATCTGGACGCCTTGTTAGAATACGACTCCCAGCGGCGACACTTTCCGAAGATATTTAGACATTCGTTGTTTTGGTACATATATTTAATCCTGTCTTGGTGACAATTCACAAGAAATCGATTAGTAGTACCCAAGTGGTAGGTATCCGTGACGTAGGACAGGTGCGCATCGTGTGCGCAGCTGCGGGTCTGTTTAACAAAATCAAAGGAGAGCACGCGGACGTCAGCAGAGCGCCTCCGCCTGCACCGGCTGACTTCCAAATTATAATTTCCAAAATATATTAATAATTATAAATAAAAAGAATGTATATGACTTGCCGGGTGCAGCTTGTCATCGTGGCTAGTGGCGATCCGTGGGGAGGCCGTGTTGAGCAGAGCACGTGTGCTGACTGCTGTCAGCACATGATGGTGATGATTCTATCGAATGCTCCATGCAATTTCGCAATTATTTTTTATGTTAAGAGAAGCGCGATGTTACCTCTACCCCGCGTCGCGGACAGAGCCGTTGTAACATCACCAGAGCCACATTGTGACGATCATAAATAATAATGAAAGTGTCAAACACGTATTAAAGCATTTGTTGAAAAAAAAACATACATAACCGTACACATACAAGGGTTTATTTTATAGAAGTTGTATCATTTTATAGAAGTTGTATCATTCTATAGAAGTTGTATCATTTTATAGAAGTTGTATCATTCTATAGAATTTGTATCATTTTATAGAAGTTGTATCATTTTAAGATTTCTCTAAATATCCGACACAAATCGTTCAGACTAACTTTGAACAAAGAATCTGATTCAATAATAAATCAATTTTTGGATGAGTCCCTAAGTAACTAAAAATTCAATCTTCATCTTATTCACAGATATCCGTTTTTTTTTTTTCAGCAAACCAAATCACACGGTGTATGAGCATATAGACAGACATTTTACCTTCTCTTTCTGTAGTAATGATTTGTATACATTTATAAACATAGTGACATTAATGGGGGTGGTGCACGCACGGGATACGTGGCACAAGATCAAATTCGTACCAGCTTGCCCTGTAGCTACTACAATGGTCATTTCTATTCTTAAACTTCCGCTGCAGTTACATCATACACTTTTTAGCAGCAACATCAAACACGTGCTCTGTTTACTTGTATTTATAATAATATTAAAAGAAAATAACAATCATTTAGCAGCAACATCAAACACGTGCTCTGTTTACTTGTATTTATAATAATATTAAAAAAAAATAACAATCATTTAGCAGCAACATCAAACACGTGCTCTGTTTACTTGTATTTATAATAATATTAAAAGAAAATAACAATCATTTAGCAGCAACATCAAACCCGTGCCCTGTTTACTTGTATTTATAATAATATTAAAATAAAATAACAATCACTTTAACATATAGAAAGTGTGACGTCTTACTTTACCTGTATTTTGATAAAACTAACTTCATGACGTGAATTTCAATTTTTAGGAATGTAACTTCGTAAGTAACTTAGCAGACTAAAAAACTACTAAATTACATCTGGTATATAAATTTTTGAATACGTATAAATAAAACTAAAAATTAGCACCCACTACTTAAAGACTTTACTGCTAAAATAGTCAGGAGATAAAAAATATTTTACCGTATTTTATGGATTTGTTAAGGTTATATAAGTTTTTATTGTAATGTTGTAATAATTTTCGAATCGATTGTTATTGGTAGATGGCCTCAACTATATTTTTTATAATATAGTATTTATTTTTTATAGTTCTTTTTTTCAAAAACATATTTATTTGTAATAAAATATGTAGAGCTAAATGTGTAGACTAGTGGTTACCTATTCGTTTTTTCTACACAGTAAGCACATACTGCTCTAAGACTGACGTTAAGTTTGCGTATCTCCTAAGGAAGTTTGTGTGTCTCCCTCTTATTATATAATAATAAACAAAAATGATCGCAATTGTATTTTTTAACATATTCTAATCAGGCACAGCATTCGTATAAGTGACAAATGTATTCCTTTTTATTTGTAAAACTGAACAAGGTTGGTTAGTTTCGTTAGTTGTAATCCTAAGCCATGATGCATCCCGTAACCCGGGGGTATCTGTGCGTGCCACTAATTAGTAAACCCTGGCGCAGGCGGAGCCCGCGGCCCACCGGCGCCGGTCGCGCTGTAACGTCGGTAAGTAAATGTTACCGGATGTTCGGAACCCAATTTACTGGAATGCTGATTACTAATACAGAATAACGGGCACGATAACAACGAAAAAAACACTCAACCTTTGTCCCCACGACTTACTTGACATAAATTCACTTTAAACAACAAAGGCAATTCATTCACTTATCTTACGAACAACGTCACCGAACAGATGAACTCAATAATTTTTATTGAATCAAATTCTAAAACGGATTTATTGTTTTATTTGTTTCTGTTAATTACACAGCTTTGTACATTTTACCTATTTACTCATTGGTGGCCAGTTCTATTGTTTCAACGGATGATAATTTATGGAGTCTGGATCTCAAATGTTTGCTTCTCTAATTAGCGTATAAGTCTAGATTAATGTGTTTGGCTACGAAGGATTTAATCTGTGGATCGTTAATGAGAATAGGTACTGCACAGACGGTCGGCACCCTCACCGAGCCTCTCCAGCCTCCCCCCCGCCTGTCGTGACACGGTTGTGTGGAGGCGAAGCAGACCGGGCGAGTACCGGCTCACATACCCACTCCTATAAATACGACACTTATGATTTATTTATTTATTTATTTGTACAGTTTCCCCTGTACGAAATAAATCAAACCTTTTGACAACCACTAACGCCCATCGACTACTGCATACTTGTCATGCAGATGCTTTGCCCGCCCTTCCTCCTCCCCTCCAATGGGCATACGCGCGATGGCCTAGGAGTGGCCGGACACGACAGCATGGCTGTCGCTTTACTGCGGTGCCATGTGAGCGGAGATGTACCTCCCCGCTCGTGGCCGTCCACAACGGCGGCAATGCAGCAAACCCCTGCACAAAGAATCAATATTCTTTTTACTACATGCGGCATGAGGCGGCACGTGGACCGAGCCGAGGGGTACAGGCAGGGGCCACAGTACGTGCACCTGGCTTGAAGTGTTCAGCCTCTGAACATTACTTGCGTTGTCTCAAAGGGACAATTAAAATAATGTTATCTGAGTGTACGCGTAGAACATAAAGTGCACTAATTAGTCCTAACTAATTGATTAGTAAAGGACAAAGGAACATGTGGATATCGTGAATGACGTCAGCGATGTGGTTTTTCCCCGACACCAGCTTCTATGGTTGGACTCGTTGGGGAAAACTTCGAAATATCCTGGAGTCAAATATGTTTTATTTCAGTGCCAGATTAAAGAATCTGTCGTGCTGCGTACCTACGGATTTGAGAATAGGCAAACACTGAAATATGAATGGCACGTAGGTAGCCTGTGAACTTAATGTATCATCGCTTTGAAGGCCACTTGATAGATGCAAATTTCCGTAAAAATAACATACGGCGAAGCGCGTACCATTTGCGAAATAAACTTAGATACCTACCGAAAAATCGGGGTGAACATCACGTTAGCAAAATTAATACCTGATTAGATGATCTAGATTCAGTGATCCAGATTGTTGGCATTCTCTTTATCGCCATAAATAGATATATCGTGCCATATTTTTGAAGGCGGTGAGCCTAGAGGAAAATATACATTTCAAACTTACTAATAAGTACTTGCACAGGGTTGATTCCTTAGCAATGTATCTCTATATGTTAATAAAGATAGACGATCCTATGTATCCTAAAAAAGGCAATAAAACGAAAATATTTCTTATATACATTATAAACTCGGGCGAATTTTCTGGGATTATTTTCAGAATTCTGCACTCGATAGCGACGCGCGAGTCTAAAATTCTGCACTCGCTATCGACGCGCGAGTCTAAAATTCTGCACTCGATAGCGACGCGCGAGTCTAAAATAAAAAAGTTGTTAAGTGCTTACATCCTCGTGTACCTACAAAGTAACTTTGGTAATAGTTTAATAACAGAAACTCATTTAATTTTATCGGTGTTTATTTGAATCGTTGTTGGGACGTACTGCGCTGTGTGCGTGTGTCTGTGCAATGCAACTTTTAAGGACAAATGCCTATGGTACCTAACGGAAAATCGTCTGTGATTATGGACAGTTTTAAAATCTATCTTTTTTTTTTCTTTCCCCCGTTTTCCTAGATTTGCCACATAAACTAAGCCAACACTGAATGAATTACTTTCAACTCCATTCGAATTCCCTCAGGACGACGGGTGACGAAAATATAAAATAGGTTAATATTATTTTTAAAATTCCATTACAAACACATTGTGCAGATGTATGGAAAGGAAGCTAACAAAATGCCAACACCTAAAAAATAAACACGTTGCGAAAATGAATTTTTAACGTTAAAGATGATCGGTGCAGATGAGTACTGGGTATGCGAGCTATAGGAGTGGGTAACACTACATCGGCAGATAATACGCCCTGTGACTTATGACAGAAGCGGACGAAGATTCAACCATAGTTTTCAGTCTTGCATAGGGAGCGTGCGAGCGTGTCAGTCGCATTCACCTACACATTTTAAAACCATGGCTCCAATACTGTCCGTGTGTACGTGATCGAATTTCTTTCTTCAGTAATGACGACAACGATTCCCGAGGAACTTTATTCTGGTTTATGATTGTTAAGGTAACGCTCATGCCGCCGGATATTGGGATCCCGGGTGTTAATGACGATACATAATTTTAAAAAGCAGATCGATTGCAGTATAATTAGGCGCGGTGGGAGCGCACATCAAAGCACTATCGGTTTCCGGAGGCGGGTTATCGATCGAGCGACCCCACAGCCACCTCCAACTGCCTGGCCGCTTCCGCTCCACCTCAGACGGTTGGCAGCAAACAATCCACTTTATCATCTCTGCCGTTATCTTAAACAACGTAGAAATATGTCGCTGAGTACACCCTAATTCATCGCTTTTTACATGTCTTATACTTGCAACTAAAGAAAGCTATGGACATATCATACGCTAATAATTTTAAATATTAAAACGTTTTGATCCATGTAGATATTTATATTCTTTGTTTTGACTGTTTTTTAATTATTTTGTTACCCGTAAGCAGTTTTGGACTAGATGGCGTGAGGACGAGTCTCTAGCGCTACAATGGCGGTCGAGTCAAGTCTTTTAATTTCTTCGTTTTCATTTCTTAATTTGAACGAAAAGTAATCTCCTTTATCTTTTATACTCTAAAGATGTTACCTTTTTATTACATCTATTCAAAAAGTGGCAACATAATCCGTATAACATGGGCTGTAATGATCCCAAGGGATCAAAATAGGTTTAAATTATGTTTGTGTAATAATTATGTATGTGAAAATGTGTCACGAACATTAGGTATTTGAGGAATTTGTCCACCGGCTGGCTCAGTTGGTAACGTGGAGCGTATCACTCCAGAGCTCGTGGGTTCAAATCCCGCCTAAGTCATGGATGTTTCTGTATGTATTTTATGTTTCTCTAGAATATCTTAATACATAAAATTTCTTAAATTTATAAGAATATAAAACATATTTCCGTAGTCTAGTACCTGTAAC
>JAFELO010001240.1:934488-977128 GCA_017140195.1 Eumaeus atala | reverse complement strand
GTATAACATGGGCTGTAATGATCCCAAGGGATCAAAATAGGTTTAAATTATGTTTGTGTAATAATTATGTATGTGAAAATGTGTCACGAACATTAGGTATTTGATGAATTTGTCCACCGGCTGGCTCAGTTGGTAACGTGGAGCGTATCACTCCAGAGCTCGTGGGTTCAAATCCCGCCTAAGTCATGGATGTTTCTGTATCTATTTTATGTTTCTCTAGAGTTTCTTTTATGAGAGATCTATTATAGAGTCTATTTTATGTTCTCTTAATACATAAAATTTCTTAAATTTATAAGAATATAAAACATATTTCCGTTGTCTAGTACCTGTAACACAAGTCCTTATGGTACTTAGCACAGAGCTAGGCTAACGTGGTATGATAAGTCCACAGATATGATAATATATTATATACTATTAATTAATACGCTGTATGGCGATGTACGGACATGAGCCAAAAAGAAAACTAAAAACCCGGGAGTATTGCGAGCCAAATCATTTTAATCTATGTTTGAGAACCACTGGATGGTAAAATTGAATTCCTACCCAGGGTGAATAATCCTATTTTTATTCTTTTCGATTTGCTATTATCTAAACTGCTAGTGGTGAAAGATTTGGGCAAATGACAGAACCCACGCCCGCTTTTCTGGGCGGAACCGCGTGACGACACCTGACATCCGCACATACCTAATATTGATGGAACCGTTAACGTTATAGATCAATATCGGTAATATTTGTTACTGAAGTGGCACTCAGTAACAACTTAAGGTCAATTAACAACTTAAACAAAAAGTATACCCTTTAGACTATTTCCACAAATTTATTGATTTATTATACTTTTTATTTAAGTTATAATATGAATGTTCATCAAGAAGTGACAATACACGCCATCAACTATACCAACTAACAACATTAAAATGAAAAATAATTGACGGTCGTTTCGAGACCGAGATGATTTAACGTTTTTTTTTAATCAATTTTAATGAAGGATAGTGGTAGTCTCAATTTTCTGGTGGTTTACAAAAATTTTGAGTTAGTAAATTTTCGCTGAAAATAAAAACAAACGAAATATCCCGAAAACTGTACTCTTTCCAAGTTTACTCATAAATACACAAAATACTTATAAGTGATCTTTCCTTTTTTAAAATTATGTACCATGTTGAGTAAACCAGAAGTAAAAATAGAAGATTCAGATACACCATGTGTGGGGGGAAGGGAAGGGGATATTCTAACTTGTGTTTATTTTTAAAATACCCTGCTAGTTTATTCATATTTTTTTTTAGTTGTGCTAATACATTGTGAGATATTCGCTTCTACTGACATAGAAGAGATTATTCCACCCCCTCCAACTTTTGAACTACCAAAAAAAATTTTAAAAAAAATTATAGAATTTAATAAAAACTTCAAACTAAATTTGGTTCGAACAAAATCGAATGGGTAGTTGTAAAGACATTTTTTTGTTTGCTACTACGGAACCCTTCATAGGCTGCTCCGACTCGCTCTTGACCTTACAAGCAACCTTTATACAAGAGGTAAGCCTGTTTTTTTATTTATGCACGTTCAAAGCTTACCCTGTTTAGTTACAGAGTTATTTTGCGTTGTTTTATATAAGGTGTGACCGTTACAGAAATAGAGAATAATGATGATAAGGAATTATTAAATATTATAGTCGCGTTGTTTCCAAATATGTGTCGAGGGTGTGTTTTAAAATTAGTCCTAAAATGGACACATACAAATAGCATAATATGGACGTGCACCGCCCTATTTCACTATCAACACAATGTTATAAGGACGTAGAACATGAATGAACGCTGCTTGTAATAAGGGCACACGATAGACGCCCAACGACAAACGCAGCTGTACCCAACACTCGTCTGCAACATAGCGGCCGGCAGCCGTGCGGCACTCGTGTGCTACTCGTGACGTCGGCGACGCCTTGCCAGGGATAGGCGGAGGTGGCCATTATTAGTTTTTGTAACGGTACACACCTACTTCTTCTGGCAATTCATTACTACCGTCATTGCTAGTGACTTAATACACAATTAACTGTCAGATTTTTTTCCTGTTTCACAGCTTTTGGCGACGTTTTAAGAGGAAAATCTACATAATTAATCGCTATGTCGTTGTTTATTGTATGACTTATGATTATGAACATTACTTGAAAATCAGAATGTCCACTGTAGAGACACGTTAGCTACAACATGTAAGTAAATGTTGAATTAATTTGTTAAACCGTCATGAAGTTGTCTATTCGAGGAATACCAAATGTTTTACAGTAACAAGGACAAGCTAATTAAACAAATACAACGCAAAACAATGATGATATGAGCGGAACTGGGCCAGAGCGCGGCGTTTGCGCAGGCCGCTATCGCCGCGCGCTGTCGAAACCCGCGAGCGCGGCCATTACGCGCGTGCGGCGCGCCGCGCGCCGTGCGAGCGACCGGTACAATTTCGAAACGGGAGAGCTAAAGGGGTCACCGGATAACACCACAGTTAACTGAGTAAACAAACCGATAAGTGCGACGCATCCACGACGCGGCGCTATCTCACGTGGACAAACACCGCAACAGTGTTCATTCAATCGTTGGAGGTGTTTTGCGGAAACAGCTGATAAAGGAACACCTAGAACTCTCGTTAAAGATATTTGGTTTGTATTTGAAGAAACGAGTTAGAAAGACTCCTTCAATCTTGCTCCGTTATAAGCATGGATGTGCTGCTCGGCATCAGGCGAGGAAAATAATAGGCCATGCTCACGTCTGCGCAGTGAGAATACACTGGGTTCGCGATTTTTTTAGGGACAGACGAGGAATCCGAGTCTTTCAAAGACTACCGACGCCCATGAACATCAGAATAATTATGTCGATGCGTTGCCCTCCTTTCCACCTCGCCCCCCCCCCCCCGCCGAATGGGCCACCGGCTACTCATAAAGCATACGAAACACGACACCGTAGGTGTCACTTTACGGCGACCTTTATTTACAAACTGGACACAACACTCTTGTGAAACTTGCAATTTCTTCTAATTTTTTTTATTTCCCCACAAAACAAATGACGTTGGCTAAGGCGTAGATGACGTGAATATAGAAAATTCAAGTAGTAATTGAAAATTTTGTAGTCGGTTCGATCTACGCTCGACCAGCTATTAGAGCGTCTCTTCCCGTGTAAGCTCAACAAACCAGACTGTCAACACCCTTCGTTGTCTATCAAGTGCTTCTTCACTCAGATGGGAAGCCATGCACCAGTGTCGGCTGCATTCTCTGAACACACTCCTAATAGCCAAATATATCTCTCTTATCTAGGTATAGACGGCAACGGGGATACTCCCCCGGACGGTTTACATATAGCTTGCTAAAACAACAGCATGACACACGAGCTCATTATGAGCTTACATTTGTGTTCTTCAATCGATATAATTTTCAACTTATTTTTGCGTAGGTGGCACTGGTAACTGGCGAGCACAAGGTTGTAATCTTGTATAGTACGTATAAAAGCAGAATACCACTCACTAATTTGTTACGAAACCTCAGAAAATATAACACTCACAAATTTGAAAATTAGCAGGTACGTCCTTTTACGGTACAGACATCCGCTAAGAATGAATTTTACGTATCTCTACAGGACTGACTACATCATGTTAGCCTAGTACCGTAATCGCCCGCATAAACGTCGTCCGCCCGTTCGTTTCATCCCCATTCATCCCGTTGAAATATCGTGATGGAACAAACACTTTACGAACTATTTCATGACTTCATTTCATTTAGGAATCGGATAAGAAGAAAATCATAAAATTCGTGACACGTGATTCTTAGGTAGGTATACGAGACATTTCTTACAAACTGGAGGGTACATATACCTAACTTCGTCTGATACCGTACAAAAAATTAATGTACCGTGACAATAGAGGACGAAAAAACGTCGAGCCATAGACAGCGAAGCTTCACTCCTGGTCCAAAACGAACGAAATAGAAATCCATCTCAGGTTGATTCATATCGACTTCCGCGTCAGCTTCTCAGAACCGCCTGACACGACAGGACGCTGATAAGTCACCGAGTCCTCCCGTGGATTGCGGAGCTCGGTGCTCGGAAACGTTTAGCATAACTCCTTATTTCACAATAATGATTCAGACTGACATTTATAGATTGATTTACAACTATGACTTATTAGTCATTCAATGTAACAACATCGAATTTGTTAGACTTTTTAGTCTCATGGTTCTATACGGGCTCTGTAGTGTACAGCAGGTGCATGCGTACAATCCTAACTGTACTCGTGTCTATGGTCGACAGTCGGTTGCTGCTGGCCTGATCGTCCCACTGTGACGTCAGAACAGATCCTATTAAAATTATCTATAGAGAGTCGAAAAATTTCACTTTGGGCGGTCTGCTCCCGCCCCCCTCCCGCGCTTATGACCATGACGTAACCAGTGCCGAGAGGTTTTTTAGGAGCAGGACGAAGTGCTTGTCTTCGCCGCTATTAAATAATAGCTATTTGAACATCTGTTAGAAACCCATCACATGATATTCTGTCTCGCGTCTAACTGATTCTTTCTTATAATGATGAAATAATGTGAAAATAAATGTTATTGTTTTTGTTAAACAAAGTAATCTGATTACCAATTAAAACGAATATGAGTCAGTTTATTTCGTGCTTGTTTGCGTCATTTATTGTCGATTTCATAAATTGCACAAATTTCGCTTAGGTACAGCAGGTACCCATGTAATATACTAACCTACGGCTTGGTATTCACCTAGCGGTAGAAATAGTAGAGCTGTAGGTGCTGTATGTGTGTACAGCTGGCGCCCATCTCTGTGCTTCTCTGTGTTCCGGGATATTTGTTTGTCGGTGTCAATCTGCGTAGCCGCAGAGCTGACTTGTGTCACAGACTCATAGACAGTTATCTTGTAAGGTAGCCATTGCTCTCGCCACCCTCTAAGGTCACATTGACATACAGTAGCTGACCACAGTGCCAGAACATGACATAATGTTTGCTATAAAATTGTATTGAATTTTTACTGTAATGGATATTGTTTAAAGCTTTATGCTTAGATATTTCTTGGAAAGGAGAAGTTAAAATGGTCTGAAAACTGTGATTGCATTACGCAATGTAGGTATGGAGCCAAATGCAAATGTGTCAGTCAAACGCTTTGCGTACCGGGCTATTGATAGGTGCAATGAGATTTCATCTGTTTGTGACAGAGAAAGATCTGGCCGTCCACGTAGTATTCGTACGAAAAAAAGGTGGTGAAAGCAGTAAGGGAAAGAATTCGAAGAAATCCTGTCCGAAAGCAAAAGATTTTATCTCGCGAAGTGAAGATAACACCGAGAATCATGTTGCGTACTTTAAGAGATTTAGTACTTGCAGCCTATTTATACGCTCTGGTCATCTTAACTGATAAAATAACTAAAGGTAAACTAAAGGGTGGTAAAATCGAAACAACTACTGGAGCGGTAAAGGAGGTCACAGAAAAATTTTGTTGAGAGTTTTTTTACAACTGAGCAACATTTTAACAAACAAAATGACCGTATTTATGCTCACAGCTCTAAGGAAGAATCCTAATTAGTCCACAGAGTGCAACGTGGGCATTATACGACTTCATAAACCTCCGGGTCCTTCCGAGTCATAAATCTCAGATTCTCGCATTCTTGTTTGGAAGCGACCATCTCAGAGCTGAAGACTGGCCATCGTATAGTCCCGATCTTAACCCGCTGGATTGATTGATGATTGATGGTTAGTTTTCTAAAACTATGCCAGAGCGTTTGGAGCAAGCTTTACTCTAGAGAGTACAGCTGGCTCCAAACGCTCTGGCATAGACAATCAATACGATTGGCAGTGAAGAATTTCTCCATGGGAATTGGCGTGCTTCTATTGATAACTGATATCAACGATGAAAAGACTATATTGTAGCCAATGGAAATGGAATTACTTCGAATAAGATTTTTATATTTTTAATTGTTTTATATTTGTATATCAAATTAGCATACTGTAAAAGTAATAAATGTCATTTGCGATTAAAACATTTTTTTTGTTACATTATTCATGGCAAAATTAAGTATACAAATGAAAGTTTGTATCACGGAAATCCATGAATTTATCTTTATTTAAGCGTTAAATTAATATCCGTTTCCACGATAAGAAACTGCCAATAGCGTTTTCATATATTTTGACTTATCTGTCAAATATGGTTAGTTAGCCGTCGTCATTTAGAATTCTCCCGGTCTAGATTAAGTATATATCCAAGTATAACTTGGAATAAGTGTTTATTTTGAACTCGTAATTAAATTTGTTGTACTATACCATTTTATTTTTAATCCATTTCTGTTGGCGGGCCATAAATATTCACATAAATATTACACCATACATCGTCATCGTGGTGGCTCGAAAATAAATAAAAAAAGTAGGAACGCAGCCGCGGGTCCTACTAGGTTATATTAATTGATCATTCAAAACTTAGGTGTAACTCATCATGTTACAACCAAACGGTCCAACCAAAGGTGGTATACCCGTTTGTAATATTTTTTTTAAATTGGTAGATATTAGATACTAACCCAACCAGCCACCGCCACAAGGAATAACCGCTTATTGCAATGGGGATATCATGGATCCGCTCCAGTCGTGCACTGTTAAAATCTGTAAGTATTAATGTTAGAATTATTTGGTATGTCGAAAATGGTTTATCGGCCGCCTGCAATCCACGCTGACCCCGTGATATCCTCGATGTACCGCTCCCCGCGCCCCGCCTCACCGGTGTGCAAGAACGGCGGACCAATCTGAGCCTTTTAGCTATCGTCTTAAAGACAATATTGGAGTGAGAGATGGGCGACGCGAGCATGAATGAAGTAGCTTGTGAATGAGCGGACTATGTCCCGGTGTCGATAAGCTATCAGGCCCAGGGCCAGCTGACGAGCCGTGTTGACAAACCCTGGTCCACTTTCGTTCGCTAATTCTTGTGTCGTATATCGCACTAATGGCATACGTTCACGCATTAGAGTGGTTTTACGATGACAAAATCATTTCATCTCCTATTTCTAATGTTGTTATCTTTTAATATCAATATACAGAACATGATTAATTTATATATCATTTTATAGATCATTAGCTGAAGATTATTTCGGCAATTGCTTGTTATTTATTCGTTCCATAACTTGTTATAGGGGGGAGGGGGAGGGTGGGGAGGGGTACATGCTCCATTTCTTGGTGTTAGTCGGTGTTAAGAGCTACATTAGTTCTCTTCTGCTTCTGTTGATAAAATTAATTGTATTTTTTCAACTGGTAGGTTATTTCAGCGCGGTATTTCCTAATATCCAAAATATAGTCTTTCATTTTGTTCGCTAATATGATGGAATACAACATGTGAAAGGAGGAAAGTGAAAGTCTCTTTTGGTCTATTGATGTAATGTAAAGTTTTAACGGCCGCCTCATCACGGATCATTTTGCGTGTATCACTTACACATGAGTGTAAATCCCTTTAAATGACATATTGCCAAAACGTTGCATTACAGGATGCAATAAGAGTTGGTATTTTTGTGGAAACAGCGGGGTCAAAATCTATTGCCACTCCATGATTCCACTTCAATAATATTTTACTTTTTATTCGATTAAGGAATTTTGTCCACACGTTGCGTCGCTGCTGGAGCGGGGCCCACAGCGCTTCGTACCCAAAGCAAACCGTTCGTAAGAAGCGACGTATATATAAATAAACATATATATGTGTGTGTGTTTGTATGTGTTTGTATAGAATGCGTCTTAGGAACGAAGTCGTAAAGACTAGTGTTAAATGACAAATAGTTTGCAACAATAGTATGAGGTAATGCCTATTGAGCTGTTCGTCAATCTAAATTATTGAGTAACAATAATTGTAAGATTTTTTCTGTCATATAATCGTGTAATCAGTCGTGTTACCTGTAAGCAGAGGAGGTGTAATTGTGTATGGCTTGTAGGGCTACACTCCCAACGGAGCCTGCTCTTTATACATGTAGCCAGCTTTCCTGCTGTCTATTCTAGTCAAAGATGTCACGTCGATTTTTTTATCGTAAAAGTAATCCTAAGAAATAATTTTTAAAATTTAACTGCAAATCAGTAATAATTATATTTTTGAGGATTTTTATTAATTACAATTGTTAATTTTACGCTGTGGGTTTTTTATGTCATAACCTGGAACCGGGCGGATCATACGATATACTGCAAATGGCGATTATCGATGAATGTTCTGAAAAGGCAACAGAGTTCCTTTGGTATAACGAATCATCAAGCGTGGCCTAGCCTTGTGTTGTGACGAAAGAACTGTTCGCCCTTTTAACGGCTGTTACGGAAGAAAAAGATTTTCTATGCCATACTAAAAACGACTCGTGTAACTTCACAACAATGTCAATTTTGCGATATCGATTTGTAATTAAAAAGCCGGCTAAGAGCGAATCGCACACCGAAAGTTCCGTACCAACTGGTGGAACGATAATTAAAACGTCTGCGTTATGTATAAAACTACAACAACACATCTTCCATAACGCAGGAGACAGAGGGAGCGAAGCGCGACATATCACTATTTCAATACCTCCTCGTTCTCTCAACACCACAGCCGGACAGTACATGGTCAACGTGCTCGAAAGTACCGGGGAAGACCAAGACTGACATACAAATCATAGTCTAGGCCTTCCCCGGTCCCTATATCCTACCGCATACGCATTGTATATCTATTTTGAGTACATTTTATGAAAATAATTGCTGTGCCGATGCGCTACCCTCCTCCCCCCCCCCCTAATAGGCCACCGGCTCGCTCACAAACTACACGAATGTACCTGTGTGTGTATTTCACTTGCTTGCACAGAGCTGCACTACTGTTACAATAGACCGTAAGTATAACTCCCACCTCGAATAGGTAAAGATCTTTTTCATTTGATGGATGTCGATCATATCTGCCTGTCAAAAGTAGCTACCACAAAGGAGTATCAATAACACAAAGGAGTATCAATAACAGAGAGAAAAGTAAATGCGTTCGAAATACACAAATGCAATATCCTTCGCATTGTTAGTACGAAATGAATGAGTATAACGTCGCACCGCACACGTACTGGTGCGAACAGGTGTACCGCCAGGAGTTGGGGCCAGGTGCAAGCGCTGCTGCGGCAAAAAATATTCACAATATGTTCTCTAAATACAACCAGCAAATTATGATTTATTTTATCTGCTGCACTGTCATTTTATCTTCTTTAGTGCTATTTCATCTGCTATAGTGTAATTTTAAATGCTTTAGTGTTATCTCATCTGCTATAGTGTCATTTTCACTGCTGTACTTTTATTTTATTTGCTATATTGTCATTTTCACTGCTGTAGTGTTATTTTGTCTGCTATAGTGTCATTTTAACTTCTGTAGTGTTACTTTATTTGCTATAGTGTCATTTTAACTGCTGTTGTGTTATTTTATTTGCTATAGTGTCATTTTAACTGCTGTTGTGTTATTTTATTTGCTATAGTGTCATTTTCACTGCTGTTGTGTTATTTTATTTGCTGTAGTGTCATTTTCACTGCTGTAGTGTTATTTTAGCTGCTATAGAGTCATTTTCACTGCTGTAGTGTTATTTTATCTGCTATTGTGTTATTTTAACTACTGTAGTTTTATCTTATTTGCTATAGTGACATTTTCACTGCTGTAGTGTTATTTCATCTGCTATAGTGTCATTTTGATTGCTGTAGTGTTATTTTATCTACTGTAGTGTTATTTTATAGGTTATTTTTAATCATCATCATTATCATAGTTATCAGCCCTTATCGGTCCACTGCTGGACACAGGCCTCTTTCAATGAACGCCAAGACGACCGATCTCCTGTTACTCCCATCCATCCCGGTCCGGTTACTGCACGGAGATTTCCCACCTGGTGAACTATTTTTCCTAAATGTAGCCTCCACTCCAGAACCCTACTGCCGTCTGATCTTCTTTTATATAAATAATTAAGCTGCAATGCAGCATGGCACTGGCTTTTATATAAATTCATAACAAGTAGTGCATTAGATTAAAACGGCTGTTTAAAAAAACTCAGTAAAAAGTGTTTCATAAAATGTTACGCTGCAACTTTCTTTAGCTGACTACATGTTACACTACAAGGTCTTTTTCTCCTTCCTCAAACATGTTTTACGTATTGTGTTAGCACAATGATCAGTTAGTGAACTCCAACACTATACATCAAATTGGTCCCGTTTCATAATAAGAACCACAGGCACGCATGTGTATCTCGGCCAGGGCTGGGTGTTATTGATCGAATGGTGTAAAATATGATATCATCATGATACAAGTCATCGCTTATTATATGTGCATTCAAAACTTGCAGAGAACCCTAAATAAGCCGTAATTTGTAGCGGCCAGTATTACACGTGCGTCTAACAAGCGGCCGGCTGCGCGCGCGCACCTGCCGCGCACGCGCCGCGCCCCCGCGCACTCGCGCCGCACAACCCGCCACCCTCGCACTACACCGCAAGCTGCCACCCGCTAGGGGTCTGCAACATTTAGCACGAACGAGGCATCCCATGTGTTTGAATATACTTGTTTTTATTACATTGCCCATTGCGGTGTTGGGGTTGCGAGTTCGTGATTACCAATCCAACATTAGTCAAGCCTGAACTAAAGAAACATATAAGTAAAAACAAAATACATACCTAATACATGAAATTATAGATATATATATACCCAATCCTGTGGTAAAGTACAGAGTCACTGCTCTACATTAGCAGTGGCTCTGTCGTCCTATCCGCATTACAAAGTATCTGCTTAAATGATTATTTTCTATGGACGTCGGCACACCGCTGCGCTTGCTTACAATGTTGCTCTACCGACACCATTAGCGATGCTTCCATTGATAATGCTCTGAACACAGTTTATGTTATTATCATTGTTAAAGAACTGCAATAAACACAGACAGTTACGTACCGTTCGTGTTCAAATAAACACACTCAGTGTCAGATTTCCGTTTTGCCCCGGTGCGGTTATCTGTTACGAACGTTTAAGATATCGCGCTACTTATTTAAGGAAATGGTTTTCATCTGATATACTTAGATTCAGGCAGAGAGGAATAGAAATGACTTGAGCACTCAGGCCAAAATCTATAGAGCGTACTAAGCCTTATCTTTGACTATATACAACACAATCTTAGCTAAGGATGAGCGCAGCGAAATCTTATGTTTTCAAACTTATAGTCGTTCGTCGTTACGTTTACACTAAGCTTACATTCGGGCAATATTTTGACGTTTGACATATTACGCACACCTGAAAGATGCTTATTCAAGTCAATTTGAAAAAAAAATTGATAGATGGCACTCAGATCTATAATTACACATTACTTTAAATATTGAAGAAATATGAAAGTGTATGTTTTAGTTTAATTCAAATGTTTAAAGAATATTACGCTATAGATATTGTTTGATTGTAATAAAAGTAATAACTTTATGTATATGCACTTATTTTTATGCATTATGTTATTATAAGAATTATACCCCTGACATACAATGTGCTGTATATTAGAAACTGCGACTGCTAATAACAACATTAGTAATTAAGCTATGAAAATCATGGATCGTGTGGGTATTAGTCTCTATTCTAAAAATGTCTTTCGAACTGTTGTTAGTCGAACACCTGTCTGAAGTTTGTCTGGATTTTAGCATGTTTCACGTCCGCCCCCGGGGACACCCCTGTGCCTACACACCGGGCGCGGTGTCGTGTCCGAGAGCGAATTTGCTGGACGTGTTTAATAGCATCAGCAGTCGTGACGCGGCTATTTGCAGTCTATGGGTGCTTCTATTCTGAATGAAATTATCAGCGGCTCTTCATATTCCACATAATATTATGACATTTATTTTTTGCTTCATACAAACCCTTAAATGCTTGACAGACATATGCCCTATTTCAATAAAATTAAACATGTATATGATATAAAAACTATTTGAGTGATTCTTTTTTTACAAATTTAAAATTAAGTTGGAGTTCTATAATGTTGGAGTATCGCTCGGCAAGTTGTTTGTGAGAGATAATTTTGTGATCTGTCACTTTTCAGTATCCAACATCTAAATATGCAAAAGACGATAGTAACTTTTTATTTTCTAACACCTGCATCTAGAAAAATATTGAAGTGCTTCTATATAATACTGATTTTGATACACCGTTTAAAGAGTGTGTACACTGTAGATTGCTTTATTCCTGTTCTCAGTTTCCAGCTTTCCGTTTGCGGCCATTTTGATGGCGGAGAATTAAGATTGAATCAGGTTAAATATTGTTATTTTTGCATTTGTTCATTTAATACTTTTTTCGGTAATAAATCGTTATATGTGTAATCATATATGTTTATACTAAATAAGGAAACAACTACATGCAAAGTCTAGATTCAATTATTTTCTTCTGGTTTATATATTACTAGCCATCATCCCGCGTAACTCTAGCCCTGTCAGTCATGACGTCATGGCATATAGCCTAAAGCCTTCCTCGATAAATGGACTATTCAACACAACAATATTTTTTTACCTCGGACCAGTAAGTAGCTGCTGATCCTAGTTCAAACAAACTGTTTATGTTTATATTATTATTACCTACAGACAGTATAGACGTTTCTATTCTAAAGTCTTATTTTATTAACTGTGTGTGTGTCGCAACTGTGAGCCAGTAAACCGTAAAGGGGGTTCACGTTGCATTACAGGAATTTAAAAAAAATTGGATAATTGCTCTTAAAACTACACCCTGAAAAGTGGTTGCGTTCATTAATCGCAGGTGAACTATGACTTATCCCAGCGTCGTGTAATTAGCCCACGTACATAGACGTACAGCAGCGGGTGCTGGCTGGCTCTATGAGTCATAGCACCTTGTCCTAGATCCACACCTGTGCGAGCCGCAGGTGTCACAAGTTCACGTACCGCCCGTCTTTCTGCGACTAGATAACATCATCAGAACCTACTCACTAATGGCGCCACCTGTTCTCTTTTTATTTGTCTCCATTGGACCTACTTCCTAGTAAAATTTATGTACGTATACGAGTGATAAAAATCTTGAAATAAAATTAATTTGTTTACCTGCTCAATTAACATGAATATCACTAACATAAGAAGAATTTAAATGAATATGATCTGGATTTGTCATGTTGACCTAAAAAGCCATGTCAATAAAAATTAAACGAGTTCAGCTACAATGGTACATACAGTAAGAGGTAGTGCCATGCTGCACAGTAAGAGATAGTGCCATGCTGCACATGGTGCAAGACACTATATCCTCCTATATAACGGGATTGGGCCAGCACGACCGGGGAAGTAGCTCTCAATCACTTGATATCGCCGTAAAATGACACCTACGATGTCACGTTTCGTGCTGTTTGTAAGTAGCCGGTAACCGATTGGGGGGAGGTGAACAAGAGGGCAACGCATCGGTACAATTATGCTGGTGTTCATGGATGTCGTTAGTCGTTGGTTACACAAAGTTTACACAGAGTTAATATGGTTATGTCTTAAGTTTACACGAGTGTGAACTCATTACAATAAAACTCGTTATAACACTTTTATGATTTTTATCGCGGTTAATTTAATTATTTAATTAGCCCTACGTTTCAGAAGCTTTACAGCAACCATGGGGTCCACCCGTGACCATGCTTGATGTAATGCTTCTGGAACGTCGGGCTTGTGAAAAAAAGGAGTTAACATATTTTATAAGGTACATAGTTCTCATGGCCGCCTGTCTAGCCGTCTGTCTGTGTGATCTAGCGCCAGATCTTGTATGCCATCTGGGCCTGAAGACCATGTGAAGAGAAATAAAACGAGTCCAAATGAGTACGATGGGATGTGATATTTGGTTTGAAGAAATTTCATCATATCTTCAACATCCGTCATTAAATCACCTCGACAGTTCCTTAATATTGCATTCTCATCCAATTAGCTCATGTTAACCTAATTTCAGCCCAATCTGACACTGAAAATTGAGTCAAATTCAGCATGAAATGCTACAACACTCAACCCGACTGCCGGACATTATCTAGAAAAAAGCTCATCAATGAAAATAGCTATACTTTTATATAAAATCACTACTTTTAGAAGGTAAACTTAGATATTTAATTTAAGCGCACGTGATTTGACACTCGTGAATGTACCAACTATAAACCCAACTGAGACGAGTGATGTCAAGTGCTACGTATATTACCTGCTACGTTAACGTAGCAATACTACGCTGGCGTAGCTGAATATGTAGCGAAGTGTTATGTGACATGCGTCAGAGAAACAAAAAATGTGGGCGTCGGTAAACAAGACTGAAAAAAAATTACATTTACACCTAAACAAGCTAAGTGAGTGTGTACGGTGTACCTGATGGTGTTTGACTAGCGATACCAAATCTACAATTATTACACATCGTTGGCGCAGGCGGACTAACCCACCATGGTTCAAGACATGTCGTGGCGTTGGGGCTCAGTAGCCTGGGGTGAACCCAGGCGAAGCCAATCGAACCGAGGTGCCCCTCTTATAAGAAAAGAGGGTGGTGGATCGCTCCTTGTACCCCTCTTATAAAAAGAGGAAACAAAAGAGCAACAGAAGGAGGCGCCCTTGCGCACGCGGCAAGGGGTCAGGATGGGAACCTCACCCCTTAACGCTGTCCCAAGTTGGGGTTGTCCTGTAGTGCGGGACAACAACATCTGCGGAGGTGAAGTCGGTCCCTGAGTGGGAGGACTAGCCGTCGTGGTGCCCTGATGATTTGTTGATCCGGGGTACCTCAAGGGTAGAACAGGATACAAGTTTCTACTTATAGGCGTTGGATTGAAGACTATCATCGACTAGTCCTAAAACTGACAAGTTATAAAAACGCTTGCATTGATAATAATCACCGGTGTGTCATAAAAGGATTATGACTCGCCATTCTTACAAAGATACACGAACAAGAGCAGCTGTAAATGATAATTTTCAAACAATATATAACTAAACTCTTGTTGTTGTTGCTAATAACTAAATCATTATGAACAACTTTGGCCATGAAATAGAGCTGCAGTTTTTAACTTAGTTCTTCAAAAGTATACGTAAGGCTCTATTTGGAATGACGCAAAGGCAATTGACATTATAATCAGTTAGTGGGACACTTACAGAGGAAGCGCCGACACCTTAGGCGACAGCTATTCTTCTTAGCTATCAACGCATTGTCCTATATTAGCATACAGTAACAACTAGGAGATCTTAACACCAAACACCCTATGCTGTGATAGTGGATTGTAAGTGCAAGGATCACCTGCTTACCTCCTACTTACCTGATACCATAGGTACAAAAGTCTTTGCAAAATAAATAAAATAATAAAAGGCTTATTTTTTTATTTATTTAGACTTGAATAATTTGACATTAATTGTTCGTGCAGGATAGTTAAGTTAGAGTAGCTTAATCCTAGTGTGAACTTTTTATAATTCACTAATTGTTTTCAGCAAGTACCTCACTGGTGTAGGTTGTCTCAAAATTTTTGCAAATTTTCCCTGTCTTGGTTTACTTCTGTGGTTGGACCAGCATAAAGTCGTGCTTCATGACCGGCCCTCTTACGTTTTAGCTTCTTCTTGAATTGTAGAGCGGCTATAAGTTTTGTTGTTTCTCTTTCTTTTGTTCGTATTATTCCATGTATTTTTAGCCTGATTGATTATAGCTTGATTGATTATAGACCTGAGCGCGCACATACCTCGTTAGCAAGAACTTATTTGTTCTTCTATGGCGCTCGTAAACTTCCATGTTTGTGAGGCTTCGTAGTAGGTTCATGATTACTTAATGCTTTCAGGTATACTACATAGAGGCTACGAAGGAGTTGTAGATCGGTATCCTCTTCTGCGTGTTCTAGTTCTGTATCTTGGTTTAGGGGTTCCCAAATTATTTTATGCGACACCTTTCCCATGCTTTTGTTGTAGTCAATGTTGGTAATATAAAAGGGTATCAGTTTCTCTCGGTAATATTTTGCTCATTCTTTTGTTGAATAGCAAACTGATTGGTTTGTAGTTTGAGCTGCCCGTGATTTCACCGTATTTTATATATACATTAAGATTATTGTCGAGTCAGCCCATTGTAGACGTATCTTAGTCAACTCTACCATGTTATTGAACATATCTGCTAAAGATAGAGCTGTCCAGTCTATCCTTACAGTTTCATAGGCAATCTGGTCCGGATTCTAGTCTTTCTTAAATTTATTTATTTCCACGAGTATTTCTAACTCAGTTATTTTGTCTGCCTCTTTCGACCAGTGTAGTTTTCCGATGCGGATTTCTTTTAGTCATTGTTTGCAAAATACAAAACTTTAAATACTTATATAAATATTTTGAAGGGGCGAAATAATTTTGTGATTGTAGAGTACACACCTACTCTTCTGCGTTGCATACGCCTACATCATATATATTGTGTATCTGTTAAAATAAATAAAACAAAACATCTTCTTCCGTCTTGGATATTTCAAATAATATCGTGTATCAACAGTGAGCCCATATTTCTCTTTCCTTCTGTTTATGACCCGTTTCGCCTCTCACTACATATTTTACTACAACTCATTCATCGAATGCGGTTCGGCCTCAAAGGGACAGGTCCGTCGAAAGGTTAGAAAGAGTGGTACAAACGTAGCGCGTAGCTGTTAATTCTCGGAAGCATCCGCATTCCAACAGAACATGTTCTTAATATCTAGCGATGACCGCCGGATCGAAGATCGCCGTGACTCATTTATGACATTGCACCGATCATTAACATTCCACTAAACACTAGTACTTCATTTATCGATTCCAACCGCCCACCACTCGAGACTCGACCCGACAAACTAGTTACTACTATTAGATTCCTGAGATTCCATCACTAGATGCAGTTACGTTTGCGAGCAATGAGGCTTCAACGTTAGAATTCATGTAACAATTATTCCTCTATACACTAAGTATCACCTGCAACTTTGTTTAAATTTTAAATGTTAGTACAGTTTGATGGAAAGTACCACACTGATCTCATTACGGTAAGTATATAGATATATACTTTCCTAAATAATGTTTGACGGAGATAGATCTTGGCTATGTGCTCGTCAAAGTTAAGAGAGTCGATCGTAAGATTAAGATTTACAAAAGGGTACATACAGAATTTAGGCAGGTAACTAGTTAGTTACGAGACACCTTGAGCGAAGCTAATTGAAGCGAGGAGGTATATGCTTTTTCTACCCCTCTTAAAGGAAGAGGAGACTAAGGAGAAGGAGGAGGAGAGGCGCTCTTTGTACCCCTCTTACAAGAAGAGGGGACTAAAGAGCAAAAGAACAACAATAAGGCCGCGCTATTGCGCACGGGGCAAGGGGCGAGGTTGGGAACCTTCCCCATTGCACTGTCCCAAAGTTGTTAGGGTTTTCCTGTGGTGCGTACAGCCCCATCTGTGGAGGTGGCGTCGGTCCCTTAGGGGGCAGACTAGCCGTCGAGTTGCCCTGATAGTTTGCTGTTCCTAGGCACCACGCCAAAGGCGGCACTGATGCCACTCGCGGTGGTTCTTGTGGGTATTCGGCACTATAATGTGCTGCGAGCCAAACACACCACTGCACCCCAGGGCCAGTGAATGCGAGTAAATGCGTTTCACCGAGTCAACAAAAAAAAAAAGGTATGAGTCAACAGTGAGAATAGTCGCCACCAGCGTTGGATGTGAGTGTCATGAAGAAACTGCATGGCTCGTCTCATTCATAAGTAGAGCCAATTCGCAGTTGTATCGAATGGTATCAGCAGTATAGAGAAAGAAGCCAGGGCACACTAGATGCGTATGGATGATAGTTTCCCCTTGGTAGATGCACTGGCAGTTCCTGAGGCCTGTAAACACAATGAGCTCGTACACTGGCTGATGTTGATGATGAAGACGGTTTGGTCATGCTCGTTTAGCACATGAAATTATTAAACAATTCTTTGAATTTGGCCATCCATCCAACCGTCGCCTATATGTCGGTTACGAAACGTCCGCGTACTTCCCTCTTTTAAATGGGGAATGATAAAAACAAGGAATATTTGAATCTAAAATAAAATACTACAAGGCCTAATTGATTTTTTTATCGCCGAACCGTTTAAAATATGAATATATTATGTTAATGGCTACTTTCAATCAGCTATTAATGCTACTTATTATGTCCCTGTCACTTATAACGAAAATTGTTGTGAAGTGGACACCTGTTTGAATTTGTTGTAACGATTGTTAGGAATAGTGTCGTAGCGGCGCACGCGCAGGCATGCGTCCCCCCGCGCACTGCCGCGCGCCGCCCCGTGCTCGCCCGCGCCAGGCGCCCGCTCACCATTCATTGGAATGCAGGAACTGTACTTTGGTACACCTTATTATCAATGCTCACCATTAACTCTTATTTGTAGATTACTACGAAGAATGCTCATGAAAAATATAGTGCATGCGTGCTCTCGTGATAACATTAATTGTTCAATGTACTGCGTTTGTGTTTGTGAAACAGTGTCGCTCCGTTTGGCCGTTTCATAATGAGTTGGGTAATTAGGGGCTCGGATCAATAGAGTCAGATAAATGGGCACAACAATATCTTTATAGGTCACGGAAGACGTACAATGATAATATTAGACGAGCTCGTATTATGTATTTGACAGTAACAGTAGCTTTGAGTAGAACCCGAGAATCGAGGCGAATAATCGGACCGTGCTGAGCTGTCGCGCTACATTCTCTACACTGCTCCAGGAGTTAGGGGGCGCTCGTGGAGGGATCCAGGTGCAGCGGTAATGTAACTTGTTCGACGAAGATATTCGGGAAGCGATCGCTCGGTTAGTGGAGCGCAGGGCTCGAGGCACGCTCGGAATGCGCGGCCCTCGGCGCCGGTTTACAAATAGAAGGGCCAGCGCATTGCACGTGTGATCTGCTGCGCTCGCGACAGCGCGACACTAGCGCCCTACCACTAGCACGCATTGATGTGTTGGCCGCTAACGTCGACGTCACTGGACTGCTTTAACTGGTGTTACGTGCCCGCGTGTGTGATGATGAGCCCGGTTCAGTGTTACGGGTTGGGGCGTCAGTAGCTGAATGACAAGGCAGGGTCGTTTGTCGGACGTAAGAAAGCGATTGGCCCTGCGTTCGCTGACCCCGGTCGGACGTCACGGCTGAGAGAAGACAAGTGTAGCACGCCATCGGCCATACGCGGCCTGCCCTCTTCTCTACGTCTAATGCGCCCGCTCCAGCTTTGTAAGATAAGATATCTAACGGGATCCCGCCGAGTACAAACAATATCGACTACCGATATATTTCATATACCTTCTACTCTACAATCACCTGAGCGACATGAGTACGCGATATAAAATAAATGTAAAACACAATTGCAGTTACCGTAACATTGAACGTACAAGCACATATGAATCTATTACATACAATATTCAAGTTAAACCCATGCCTGTGTCTGAATTTAACGTTAGATAATTCAAACGTTCAAACCTTAACGGTTCGCGTTTTAATGTTGCTATTAAATGAACATCTCCTCGGAATAACATTTGATCGGAAACTAATTTCTCCTAGCCAGACCAACAGAAAACCATTTTACTAAATAGTGAAAAACTATTGGAACTTTACTTTAACTTTCTGATGTCATGATTATTTCTTTATTTTATTTACCATGCAATATAATTATTGTTGTTTGTCAAAATGTGGTGTCGATCGTGCGAGATCTAATTCTTTGACATTTTGAGCTGTTAAGAGTCCCTACGTTACAATGTGGAAAAATGTTAAAAGCTTATAAGGAAAGTGCTTCACTTATATAATACAAGGAACAGAAGAGTGTGCATAATTTCATATAGTCACCTGCTTAATGAGAGACTTTAAACAGCAAATCCAAATTGTACCTACCTGCCTATACCTATCTGTGTAATAACATCATTAAATATTTTATAATTTATCATTATTTAAGGAAATAATTTAAAATAAAAATTCAACATTATACCATCCGTCAACCTCTGGGAATGAAAGAATGGAAATGCTTGCTAAAATGCTGATAATATTATGATCCCTTGCACCATCAATCATTAACAAACTACCTACATACGTATCTAACTTTTGCAATTTAAAGTAGGCAGGTAGTTACACCTTAAGTATACCTGCAGCCTATATGCATATAGAATAGCTAATCAAAATCTTTTACTCAATCTTTTGATCAAGGTACAATTTTATTTCACTTTAAAATAGAAAATAATAAGTCGATATATTTAATTCACATATACAATTTTTTTATATTTAGTTTTTACCTAATTTTAGAAATAATATGCACAATTAAAGATTACAATTTTTGGTAGTATTTGTAATATCCGTTTAAAAAAGAATTCTATCATCAAGTATGACACCGAGATTAGATACGATCCCTCTGAGCAGTGATAAGGACATTGTACCGGCTTACCTTCCACGCCCCAATATTAATATCTTACGTATCGAAACATGTAGGTACCTATTTCATATGAAAAAATATTAAAAATAATTAAAATAAAATATTTTTATAATTATATTATTAACAGCATTAAAAATTTAAAATAACATATAAAACATCAATTTAGTATTAGGATCAAAATAGGTAGAGCGTGCAACACGGGAACTCCAGATGGTGTCTACGCGGTGAATGCTCACGTGCAATGTTCCGGCTGCGTGTGGCAACACTTGTACGCAATATTAACGTACTTTTTTAGTACATACCCTCTCCTAAACTCAGCGCCTATAAGGTCTTGTCAAAAAATTCTACATTTTTTTATACTTTTTACAAAAAAATGGCAAATGATGAACACTTTAGAACAACTTCGCAAGCGGCAAATTATTCGAAATAAATTCCTTTTTATTTGCAGTATTTCTAAAATAAATTTCTTTCCAAATGATATAATTAAACAATAATATGATTTTTCAATAAAATACCATAAAAAATATTATTTTTACATAACAAGTGTGAAAAATAAATAAATTTGTGTGTTGAAAGTCAATCGGATTCGGCTTGACTAAGATGACTTTATTTTAATGCAATTGACATTTTTAGACCTTTTTTTAAATACAATTTCGTGGTTGTTTATTATTTAAATATTTTATAATAAAAATATTTAACAATAATCACCATGCTGGTTATAGCGTTAAATGTTAGTGTACTTTTTCGTACCTAATTAGTCCTTATTATAGGTAGGTAAGGTTGTAGGTGGGTTACCCGCCATATATATTTTGAATTGATTTAATAACGGTAATAAATTCTGTCGATTTAATTGCACGAAATTTTCACTTTTGAATCTAGGTACCTGATTGCATTTTTTTACTATTTGATAAAGAAAAAAATACCTACGCAAAAATATAAATAAAAATGTACCAGATATATGATTAAAAAATATATAATGAAATGTTAGGAATAAGTTAATTAGTTATTTATTTTTAGCCAAGAGCAAAGCTTAAACTGATTTTTATTTTGTGACGACAACCAGACTGGCAATTTTTTTCAGAGATAGGTTTGGTCGGTTCTTAGTTCTGATATTTTGTTAGTTTTAGAGATAAATTTTAATCGGAGGGTAGGTAGATAAGGTTTTTATTATCGTAACGCTGAGAAATTATATGCAGTACTTGTTGTAGCATTGCTGTTGTGTAACTCGACACTGCTATGTAGGTAAGCTAAAGTATGCATTATTATATTCCTATATAGTTGTACTATATGCAGATCTATTAGCTACACGGCAGAAAAGTTATAGAGTAATGTCCGAGTTACACGTCGGCGCCAGTAATATGAACTGGTGCACTGTGTTACATCACATTCTAAGTTTTGTTACTTCATATGTTAACATTAAGTACGTACCTGCCTGCCTACATGGATTAATTATCAGTTGACTAAATTTGGAGCTAATTTGTTAAATGTTGATAAGTCTTATCGTTTCTTCCTTGTAAACAAGATTTCATTATAAAATGTTTTAAATTATTTTTACGTGACTTAGTATGTTTGTTTATTTGTAACAATTAATTAATTTGCTCATAGACTATGTATATACATATATATTAATATGTATGTTCTAATTAAGAATAGAGATATGACTTATTCAGCATATTCAATAGTATAAGAATGTAATCCGATAAAATATTTCAAATGAGGCCTTTCTTTCTCCCTAAAGTAATAATTTTAAGTTGGTTAAATAATGAAAGGTATTATGCTTTGGACTTTTTCATATTAAGGGGCAATAGTTAGAGCAATAGAAGGGAGCAGCCACGTGGCGTGGGCGCGTTTCGGCCACGACGACGTTGCATGTCAGTTTTCTGGAAAAATTGACAAAAGTAGCACGACGGCGCGGCGCGCGGTGCGATGGCGCGCTGCGACGAGCGAGCAATTCGCGAGCTGCGCTCGTGTGCGCCGCGTCGCCACAGTCGTGCGCTCGTGTGCGTGCACGTAAAGTGAAGGTCGAATATTTTGTCCCTACTCCTCGGTCTATTGGTGTTCACAAGTCGGCACTGTGATAATGAAGTATCGCGATCCTGCTCGCACCGCCCGGTCGTCGCTACGTCAGACGGAGACGGCAGGCGTTGTGCGCGTGCGCCGGAGCCTCCGCCGGCGCCGGCGCGGCCTGCCCTCATCAGTCTCCCCGCGGCGGGGAAGCAGTTCGCGTGTGCGGCCGTGCGTCTTCTCGCCTCGTGCCCTGCGACCGTCCGCATTGCACACGAATATTTTTAGATAAGACTTGAGAGTGCAAATAATTAATTCGCAAGTTAAGTGATCGCGCACACTTTTACAAACATCCGTACATTTCGTTCTAACCGAGTCGTGCGGTGACGGCGGCCGACATGCCGACAGCTGAAACGTCTCGATAGGTAAGCTGCGCACTTCCTGCGCGCGCGCCGCCATATTCGATGGAAACGTCACTTCCGCAGGCGCCGGAACCGGCGACCGCCGGGTCCCAGCTCGGGAGCGAGCGGCCCCTTGCTGCGCCCGCACCGGCACTCGCCACTACTCCGTTCAGGTCAATGAGCGACGGCTCTCGATTCATAAAATGTCGGTCGTTCCATTCACGCCGCGGCGCGATGCTACGTCGACCGTTCACTCGTGACCCTCGCGTCTTCGAATATTCATGTCTCCACCGATAACATCATAACCTCTGACTTCTCTTAGTATTATCGCGTTGTTTAGTGAACACCTCACGCTGAGGCCGGGACGAGGGATTCGCGCAAAGTGTTAGCAAGTGCTGTACCGCGTACGCCGCGCTCGCCGCCGCCGCCGCCGCCGCCGCCGCCGCCGTCGCCGCCGCTGCGCGGACCCGCTGTGAATGTGTACTTATAGTGCTACAACATTGTGATTATCAGTTGATGATGATGGAATAACACACATAGGAGCGTAAGACTAGACACTTTCATTTATATTTTTTTTTCAAATTGTTTTTATCAATATTTTCGTGGACATTAAAAAGAAATATCAATTCGTTTGCATTAACAAAAGCAACTTTATTAAATTCATATAAGCAATATCCCAATTAAAATAATTCAACATTTGAAATATTATTATAGGTTGATTTATAACACTTAAACATAAATGAGTCTTTTTGTTACTTGTTATACGTATCTACACGAAACTGTAGTTATCTTGGATCCGATAACTCAGGACCAATGATAGACCGACGTGATAGTAGGTAATATTTTCTGTACCTAGTAGGTAATGTATAAAACAAGATATTCAATAGGGCCAGCGCCGCCGGACATACGTCACTGCACACTGCTCAGCGTGACGTCTGTGCCAACCTCCGGCGTCCCTTTCGCACTGCGCCTGCACAGATCAACTAATTTACAACTCGACTTTTCCTTTCTCAGTATTGAGATTTGTAACCTCCCCTAACAGTCAGCATAGATAAAATATTCAAGTAATATTATTATTGCGAACCACCCGCTTATCAATTTCGCAATTAGATTTCTAAAAGTCTTTTTACCTTTCTTAAATCTAATAATTTCATAAACAGACTTTACAGAGATATAACTGTATGTAAAACATATAAAATATAAAGAAATACGCTGAAAATCTAAAGAAATTATTGAAATGTTCATACTAATTCGACTAATTATAATTGCAAAATAAATCCTATTGGATTTTTGAGACTGAAAACGAATTATTACATTATGTCGTTATGTTAGATTTGTTATCTCTTTATGTGTCATGTCGCTAAGGTTACGTTAAAATTTAAAATAATTGAGCAACAATTTGCTGTGCTTTTTTGACATTTAAAAATATATTTGACAAGTGATTTAGATTTAGAATTTTGAAATTTTACCGTCTTTATACATATAACTGATATAATTTTATTTTTACATAATATACAAATTTAAATGGGCGTCCAAATAAGACTTTTGGAATGTAAAATGTTTTTAACGATATAATAAATAAAATTGATTGATTGATATATATTTAATGTTTCATTCAATCCCAGTTGAATTATTGAGAAAAAGTGAGTCAGCCGAAACGACGTCAGCAACACGTGTAGTTGCCTGAGTCACATATCTCATGCTGGCGAGCGGCGAGCGGCGAGCGGCGAGCGGGCAGCGGCCTCAGACTCGGGCGTAGTACTCCTCGCTACGCGCCCTTCGCTCACGAGTAACCTTTGCTCTCAATCGTTGTTATCTGCACTGCGCGACTCATTCATGCTTACACCGACAAAGGGATATAGGATATTTGGTCCGCGACGCCTACGACGAAACGAAATACGCGCGCCTCCACTTCCTCTGCGATACATTCGGCGTAGGCGCTTGTTTCATTGTCGTTTCCTACAGTTCCACCCACAAACACGCATCCTCTTATGTCGTAAAGGACACGCAGCTGTTTAATGTTTTCATTACACAAAACTCGGAAAAGCGATACACGAGTTCGGAACCGATACCCAAATGTAGGTTCGAATCGACCCGTCATTATGGTCGTACCTACTGGACCTATAGGATTAATAGAATAAGTCGGGCCCTCGTAATTCCACAATTGTATTCAAGTCGAACGGCGCGACGTTTACGTTTACGCATGATCTATACAGTAAAATTGTGATTGTCGATTTCCGCTCACCGCAGCGCACCGCACACCGCCGCACACAGCCACACATGCCGCGGCCCCGCCGCGGTCCCGTCGCGCGCCCGCCGAGACCCGAGGTGAGACGCTGGGAAAAAAACGCTTCACACGTCATGTCGCTCTCATTCCTCGCCCCGCGATAAGCCAATAAGGGTCGCACTATAAAAAGCGATCATTATAAAGGTTGTAAAGACTGCACCGGCGCCGAGCCTTCTAAGAACCGTAGCCATTCTTATTTTGCGCTCCCGCCTTATTCATTGGCCTTTTTTGTTCGGTTTTGGTCATTTTTTTCACAGGAGCGGTACTCTTGTGTGGTTTTCAAGGAAACTGCTTATTGGGTTTTTGAATAAGGGACGCTTATCTCGGGACAGAGATCGGCGACCCGAGCGAGCATGGGAATATGTCGACAGGGGCCCGTTATGTGACACATACTGCGGCACCTGCATGTCACCGTGTCCAAGTGACGTCAGTGACAATCGGCTAACGAGCTCACGGTGAATTATATATAATTTAAGCGACTGCACAAATATAATTTAAGCGAACTCACTTGTCCCAGGCGCCTGCCGCGGTGCCGCCCACAACACCTGAGCGACAACCAATTTCATTATTTTTGACAAACATTATAAAATATATTTTTTTACAAAATACGATATCAACATTGGTATATTTTGAAACAAGCGTTTTATGTTGACAGACAATAAGTAATACCGAATTGGAATTAAACTGAAATGGAGACAGAACACTTCCGAATAAAAAGTGGTAAAAAGCTTTAACATCATGATGTTACAGCTTTTAAAATATAAAAGCAAAATCTATTGCCATTCGCCAAATGAAAAATAAATAAAATTTTGAAAGCTTACGGATAGTTTATTTGATAACACGCCATAATCATTATTAAAACTAAAAAAATCATACTAAGAAATATATTTGCAAGAACTTAGCATTTAAATTGCCCACTGGAGCCTCCTCGGAGCAACGGAGGGTAGCTCATCTGCATGAGTGTGATGCGGATGTCTATGGGCGTCGGTAGTTGTCAAAAGGCCCCGATTTGTAGTTTGCCACCAGTGGTAGAAGTTAAATACAGCTAATGAATCTTTTTTTTTAAGGGAAATAATTGATGTTATTATGTTATGGGAGCTTGCGACTTCACTCCTTGTCACAAGTCTACTTTCCTCCTTCTATAATACCACGAATACAACATGGGAGAGAACGCCAATACGAACATCATTACCTGTATCTAATTAATTATTAAAGGTAATATAAGTTTTGGGAGTGAAGGCCAACACGAACATCATTACCTGTATCTTATTAATTAATAAAGGTAATATAAGTTTCATGTAAATTTTACTTCTTATCGTATCTGTTGTTTCGGTATGTTTCGGCATTCTGGGCAATTCGGACAAGTGCCGTAAGTAAGCAGGGGTGAAGGGGGACAACCCATCCATATGACTTTTTCTTGTTATTTTGACTTTTCAGCGTTTCTTCTAGCTGACATTTCGAACAATAATGTTAAAAAAAACTAAGGTACATAATTAATTCATTTCAGGATAACTATGGAACGACGATTTCGCTCTCCTGGAGGAGAACGTCTGTACCCAGCAGTTGCTATGAACGTTCAATAAATAAGGTAAGCTTTTATTTTTTATTAAACTTCACTCAACATTAATATATATTTTAATAATAAAAGCTTCATAATTTCGTATTATCAACAGATATTAAATACTTAACATATTTAGAAAAGGAAACATTTTTATGCGTAAACGTTGATGTAGTGGTGTTGCTTAGGAATAGAAGGAACACAGGTAACGGCCCTTATTGAGGCCAAAGGGAAGTTATAAATCTGTCGGCGCGAACGATAGCGCGATAGTGTGCAGCGTGCGGCGGCTCGGGTGGTGGCGAGTGGCACCCTCGCCCGTTTATATGTTTGAATGCCATTTAACATCCAAAACATCCAGAAGGTTCATGTTAAATTACCCCAAAATTAAAGTATCTAAATTAAAATTCCTATAAGTAGATATTATACTATCTACTGCGCCGGAAATATATTGTAATATTATATTGCTAGTCCGGGATGGATGCGAGTAGCAGGAGATCGGTCGTCTTGGCGTTCATTGAGAGAGGCCAATGTCCAGCGGTGGACTGATAAGGGCTGATAATGATGACGAACAATAATGTAATAAAAGAAGTTCGATTGTCTTCATTAGCAAATGCTTATTAGTTTCAGACTTTTTCTTATAGTGTTATATGTATTACCACCGCTGTCGGTAAAGCCGATTAGCTAATTCAGGCGGAATGTGTCCAATTGTTAGTTAGTGTGATTGTAGCTAGTGAAACCCTCATTAGCTACAATCATTTAAATGTTTTAACCAAAGGTACAGTATTAGGTAATATTTTTAGATAAACTGCTTAGTGATAAATTGGAGGTGAGGGGAGAAAGAGGTCGACGTAACGCGAACCTTATCGGTCATTGACCTTCACACCTAAACGGAGCCTCACATCTCGCGCGGTGCGCGCCTCTACATTATGTGCTCGTGTACATATGTGTGTATGTAACAAATTATTGTTTGGTTGCCTCTGTGCCGCACGCAGCGGCTGGGACACTCCTGTTAGATCCTGCGTCTGTCCGCCGTCCGCGCGGCGAGGTCTCCCATCAACACTTTAGAAAGCTGTAGTGCATGATGCATCCTCTTGTGCAACGCTGAACGGTAACTCTCGCTCACTTGGTACCGCCGTAAAGTGACGCCTACGGTGTCGCGTTTCGTGCGGTTTGTGAGTAGCAGGTGGCCCATAGGCATGATTATGCTGATGCTCATGGGCGTCAGTAGTCATTGAAAGGCTCCGATTGCTCGATTGTCCCCCCTACCATAAAAAAAGAACACTAGACCAACGTTACAATGTTGTCAATGCTACATGAATGAAATCCTATTTTACTCAAAACCCCATAATTCTCTAACTCGTAACTCATCGGCTCAGTATGACCCTCACGTGTAAAGTGTCCACAATTTCTACTTTCCCTGGAAATGCCCACATTCCCGTTACGTACTGATGACGATAATTACTTAAACATATTAAAATAGTTTCTACGCGCCCATTAAAAAAGACTAGAATTACAATTACATACAAAATTCTGCGCATAAATATTCGTTACCGTTATTCAAATGTGAGGTGAGAATGATATTCACAATTTTTTTAGAGATATACTTTTTCTACTTTTGAACACAATGATAAGACAACGATTAGTAGTTTATTGTTATATAGAGTTGTATATTACATCACAAAGGACAAAACCCCTCTTTGTTATATCTGTGAAGTCAATATTTTTAAAAAATTTGCCTTGTAACCAGTCCTATGACAACTTCTACAATAATTGTTCTCAATATGGAAATTTTATTTTAATAAATTATTATTTGCATTATTTTTAAACACAAAATATTCCTACACAGAAGTGTAGCAATATTTCGTTAGTGTTAGAGAGCTGTCAAAAATGTAAGTACCACATTTTTATCTATCTCCTGTAGTGCTCAAAACCGAAAGAACAAGAAAAACGACAAAAAACTGCTATACTTCTGGAGAATTCCGTAGTCATATACATACGTGAATGAAAATAATAAAAAATAAAATTTATGATGATTTGATTCAGCGAGCGCCACGTGAAAACCGAAACGTTTGTACCTTGATCTACATTCAGTAGCTACGCGCACTGAAGTTGAGCACAGGACGTCAGGTAGGCGCCGGGCGGCTCGGCCGAGGCCTTCACCTCTTTACCGGCGCAGACGACACCAGATCCTCCCCCCGCGCCGCCGCCGCCGCTCCCCTCCGCCCTCGGTGCCCATGCAGATCAGCCGACGTAACACACTGGGTGACACTTTTGTCCGCCATTACACTGTGGCGATAATCGTGACACGCCAAACTCGGTCATGATAGTGTGTAATTAGAGTCGACGAGACAAGGCTAACCGAATTCGGGGGGCGGCGCGGGTCGCGGCCTGCGCTGAATAAAACATGGAGCGAGCGGCGGCGGCAGGCGCCAGTACACAACAATACGCTGAATGTAGGGCCTAGACAGGGGACGCGACCTCGCGCCTCGCGCTTCACGCTTGTGCCTCGCGCATGCGCCTCGCGCTTGTGCCACGCGCCTGCGCCTCGCGAAGACGAGCGGCGTACTCCGTATCACAAAACTTATTCAAACGAAGGAAAAAAACAAACATTTTAGTTGGTAGAATACGATAGCTCGTTAACAGCATACGTAAGTGGGTTTTTTTGTAAGCGATACTGTTGTTACTGGAAGTGCCGCGCGCCGGTGGAATGTCTTTTCTTTGTAAATAAAGCCACGCGATATGCAATACACTGGAATGTATTGTATCTGCACAAACCGTACGGACGCACACTTTCATAAACAACATTATGAGTAAAATGTAATGATGAGCAAACACAACACGTTAGGCAGACTATCCTCTCAGTCGGTTGGAGATTACAAAATATAAGAAATAAATGCAATTATTTTAGGAATATTCCTACACTAAACAAACCAGCCTGACGTATAGTACATAGTACTTAGAAGTTTTTTGCCGTGCGTATACCGAAGTATATCTTTTAAATCTGGAAATCAGTGAAATTGTCATCAATTTCAATATTCATTAAGTATGAAGATGTTTTAAAAATTCAGGAAATCATTTTTTAAGGCATATCCGGGACCAGCGCGTTTGCCAGTTCACTGGTCGGGACGAGATGTATCGTAAATTCCCACAGGCTGTCATTATCAACAACACCGGTAATCGGTAGTAAAGCCTCCGTAGCGGCTCGTAGCGCGCTCGTAGCACTCGGCGGCCTCCGCGGCGGCAGATATAAGGCTCGTTAGTGTATACAGCACTGCACTTTGTGCACTATTCACTATTGTTATAGTTCATACAATATAACAACATCATACAGAATTAAATATGGTCAAATTATATATATTTAAAATTTAAATATCGATTTATTTTGTATGTATATTGAAAAGTATGTTAAAGGGCATATATCTTTAACATTGGCAGAATGGCAGCCAGCTGTGAATGAAAATATAACTACATATAATTCATAACTCACTTTAATTACTATTGTATTTTTGAGCACATTTTCTTTATTTAACATTATTATTTTTTTTATTTTATTTCGATTACTTAACACATCGTCTTACCTTGAAAAAAAGTCGCATTTTTGCTCGACTTGGCGGGAAGAACTGCCGAGCACCCAGATGTGACGGTGTTTATTCAACATTTAATTAAGCACATGGAAATTACGGAGGCTATTTCAATTTTAAATTAAGAATTCTGAATAAAATAATTTCTTACATATAATATGATAATATGGTATCAATAAAAAACCGTTAATAACTTCGAATTAATTATTTGTGCCACCTCGAAGAGTAAAAGCCATCGTTATGGCCTTTCGGTAGCCCATGATTGTCTATAATGCCAATTTGCCTCGAAAATAATATTTAATCAAGGCTCACAATGGTGGGCCACCGGTGACCAACGTCGCCCATGTACTTCTTCTTCTTCTGGTGTACTACAATGGGGATTGTCTCATTTGAGTCCAGTTTGTCCTTCAAGTCAGTCACATCAAAACATTAATAATTATGGAACTTTTCCAAAAGCAAATCCAAATAATGGTTGAATTAATTTTAATTCTTTAATTTTTGCCTGTGCTGGCTGTGACAAGCGGTAGTATACATTGGTAATAAGTAACAACGACTGCGTCGCCGCAGAGCGGTTGCTCTGCTCATTACAGCTGTTGGGAGCACAGCCGTCGCGGCTACGTAGTCGTGCGCGTATTCATTATGGACACTTGTTAGGCTTATCTCTGGCGGACCCTTTCGTTACCTGCCGTTTTTGTTAATGAGCGGCGTGTGCGCCACCGGAACGGAACTGGCCCGGAGACGCTTTACGACCGGAGCTCACTCAAATTACTGCTACTTTTGATACAACTGCGAGTTCTCATCGTATCTATGAACCATGCAACCAAAAACGTTATTTTTTTAAGACACATAATTTTCCGTCGTTCGTTGAACTCTCGAAATCCTCTTCGGTACGAGTCATCTATATTCTTACTCGATTACGTAAGAATTAATAATGTATTTTAAATTTAAAGCAACTAAGGATTTCCTCGTTCACCCTAGGCCGGTCTACGTCGATGGTGCTATTCTCGAAGTTGTAGACGAGTACGTCTGTCTCGGGCAACTGTTGCATTAGGTAGACATAACTTCGAGAAGGAAGCCGATAGAAGGATTCAATTGGGTTGGGCAGCATTCCGGAAGCTTCGTCACATTCACACGTCGCTTATACCGCAGAGCTTGAAAACAAAAGTCTCCAACCAATACGTTCTCCCCGTTATGACATACGGGGCCGAAATATGGCCTCTTAATTAAGACTTAATAATAATTGGGACTGGTCCACAAGTTTGCGGTAGCACAACGGGACATTGAACGAGCTATGTTGAGTGTTTCTTTGTCCGATATAATTTGCAACGAAGTCATTAGGCAGAGAAGTAAAGTATCCGATATCACGCGACGAATAAGCTCGCTGAAGTGGCAATGGGCTGGTCACCGGTCCAGGATGGATGCGAATAGCAGGAGATCGGTCGTCTTGGCGTTCATTGGGAGAGGCGTATGTCCAGCGGTGGGCCGATAAGGGCTGATAATGATGATGATGATGATGAAGGATTTCTTAAAAAAAAAACAGGAAACTTAAATGAATCAATAATAATCTTACTTTTCGCGCAAAAATTTACCACGTAACCTAAATAAACCGTTACTGTCGGTAAAACTCTACAACTTTCCACGCCATGTAGAGCCTACCATTTAAAATACTCGCCAATTACGGCAACGATTAAAAACAGTGATTGGAGTACGTTACAATAAGGGCGAAGTCAGCGGCCGTCTCGCGTCATCGCGTGCGACTTCTACGTCCGAACGAATTCTCACTTCCCCTTCTCTACACTAATTGTTTCAATGATCTCATAACAGGTAGGAACACTCGAAAATTCTTATTTATAAAATAGGTTTAAAAAAGAAAGCGTTCAATTATTTTAATTGAAAATCTTTCATAATTTCAAAAATATAAGAATCTAGGTCTCAGTCATTTGAGAATCCGTCCGGGAGACCGAATTTCTGTTAGTAACTTACAAAATGGTTTTTGTAACGGGCAGAGAGAGAGTCGCATGCGATCGACGTTTCGCTTATTTCCGACACAGGAACTGAATGGAGCGCATTACGTTAGTCGGATGATGCGTATAAATAGCGCGGTCCCTTAAGGCGCGGGCAAGTTTCCGGGCTGGAAGTACCGCTTCCGCCGCGCGCGGTCGTTGACGCGCACACTGTCGCACATTCCCCGCCGCCGACGACGTTTTTAAATAGGGCCGATTACGAACGTCTGGCTGCGGCGCCGGGCACATGACCGCGCGAAAGTGCAGCGCCCGCGGCGTCACGGGCTATTTGCGACCCGCCGCCTCCGCTCGCTCCCGGACGCTCCGTGCCTTGCCAAATACTCGCCGCCTCCTTTATACCACCCGGCGCCCTCTCATTGCCGACGACTTTAAATCTGCGCCGGACCTGATACAAACGAGCCGGGCGATGTCAAATGCTCACAAAACTACCATACAAAGGTTTTAGCCCGAAATAAACGAGCACCTATAACGAGTGCGAGAGTATGAGATATATCCATGTATGACGAGTCGAGCAATCGAGTCGAATTCTGATCGCAACCAGGTACACGCGCATTGTACATGGTTCTTAATTCCAGACGCATTACAACGTAAACACAGTCATGGCGTAACATGAGCGCGACCGGAGAATGCGCGATGTAGAGTCCGCCTCTACATCGCGCATTCTCTGGACGGAGCGGGCTGCGGGCAGCGAACAGCTAACGAGCTCACCGCTCCTTTCATCTGTCAGACGTCTAGACGCCTGCAGTGTGTGCGTGTCTACATTTTTTCCGTACGCATCTCGTATGAAATTCTTTTGACGGTCCGGTGATATAACAACGCCATATTATATGTTATACCTGCAGTAAAATCTAGGTAAGCCTTACCTAGGCTCCTATCAAAACATCAAAGCACTGAAAGAGAAAATATAAAGAGCCATTAAAATATTTTGTAATTAACGTATGCGTGTACCTTACTCATGCAAACAAACACCAAATTCATTGTTTATTATGATCTATCTTATGATAATACAGTTGAAAGTATATTCCATAAATGTATAAATTATACACTTTGTATTCTTTAATTTATTTTAAACTCTGTTAAAAGCTAATTAATTGTATAATTATATTTTGACGGAACAGTTTTGGCCCTTGAAGAAAGTTTAGTTTTTATGTGATGTAGTAGTTAGTTTAGTTTTTATGTGATGTAGTACTTAGTTTCGTTTTTATGTGATGTAGTAGTTAGTTTAGTGTTTAGTCAATGATTCGCTTAATTACATAACATCTTATAATTCATCAAGAACAAATATCGTTACTGAAAATGTTTGCTCACTTGACCTACGTATCTTAACTCTTCTAATCTGCCAGTTGCATGTGGGTTATCTCCATGTATACCTACATCGCCATATCATTAAAAACTGCTAAAAGTAGCTTGTGCTCTTGAGAAAGGACTAAAATGTGACATTTGAAAATACACATATATATATATATATATATATATATATATATATATATATACAAATATCATACATTTAATGGAGGTGCGCATTGAAATGATTTGGCAAACTAATAGCCAAATAAGAAGCTTCATTGTGACCAGTACTTCCCCTTACTATAATCGGCATTACACGATTCCAAGTTCCGTATACATCATCAATGTTATTATTTTTTATGCGCGCTTAGATCTGAGCGCAGTCGGGTCGCGGCTGAATAAATTCGGAGGGAGGCGCGCTGGAATGCGGGAGGCGGCGCGGCGCGGGCGGGGGGCGCCGTGCGACTGGCGCGCGCGCCGCTGTCCCACGGTCCCCCCCGCAGCCCCCGCACATCCTCGCGCCTCCCCGCGCCTCCCCGCTCCCCCTACACTTTCTTTCGCGCCATAAAGGTCGTTTCAAATATTTCGGAATGCCGTTTGGTGACATTTCACCGGCGGGCGGAGAGAAGAGGTGGAATGTAGCCTCCGGTACTCGCCTGCCGCCGGAGCCTTCGCGCTGCATATCAGCTCCTGCGCACTGCGCCTCAGCTATCCGCCCGTTGCATACCAAGAGCTAAACCCGCTAGTCGCTTACCAGTGCCTATCGGATATCGGGAAACCCCCGTGTGAATTTCACACGCTGACAGCGCATACAATTTGCTTTAACACATTAACGTCGACTCTACTTTATCGTATGATCAACGTTAGTTATCGCTGTTTCACTGCAGAACCTTTCCCATCTCTTTTCTCTTCATTCAATGTCCATACATATCTAGTCGTAACGGTCCAAAACATAGTTCGGGTCTCAAAATTCGCAGACGCACTTAATTTGGTCTACTTTCCACGCTCATGTGTGAACTGAGTTTCTCCAATTAATAGATTCGTTCCAATAGCGAGCAAACAGCGATTCGGAGAAAGCCGCGGCAGTTGGGTCAACGTCCGACGGAATCCGCTGCGGCCGATCGCCGCGCCGTGAACTTTATAAAGAAATGTGGCGTAACACTCTAAAATTTGAAAAAGCGCGTTTTACCCATTCCGGGAAGACGAGGGCGGCGGCGGCGGCAGGCGCTGGTATGAATGGAATGCGGCGCGGAGGTTGCGCAAGCGGCGCGCTGCGGAATGCGTGCGGGGCGCCGCTGCAGCCTCGCTGCATCTGCCGGCCATTCACGTCCGGCCACCCCGCGCCCGGCGCACCGGCGCACCCGGCCGCGCTCCGCGAAATAACTCACCGTTAGAGCCGCGGAATGGCCGCTCTATCTCTATAACAACCTGTACGAGCCCCCGCTACCTCCGCCCATAGCCGATACTCCTTTACTGCCACCTTTCATTCAATTAGTCTATACTTTATGTATTAATGTTATTTTATAAATAATATTACTAGCATACTCCAGTTCTGATTAGTAAATATTAGAATTAAACCTCCTTAAACTGAAAGCTTTATGGATTTAGTTAGTAGTAGTTACATTGAAAGGAACAATATTTTTTTATAGTTTAGGAGAACAAACGAGCAATCGAAGCCTTTTAGTGACTACCGTAATCCATAGACATCCGCATTATTGTTGTCATGCAGATAAGTGGATAATATCGTATGTTATGCGCAATAAGCAAAAATTTACGTTTTGTGGTTTCATTAGTATTTATTTATTTTGTAGGTGATTTGTTATTATCCTCATGAGGTGTGCAATTGAGAGTCATAACGCTTTCACCCTTACAATGTCCGCGGAGCGCGGGTGCGTGCGCGAGTGCGGGCGCGGGCGGAGCACGACAAGTTTGAGCGTTTCAATTTGCATGTGCAATTCTCTAGTGCTGGATTGTTAGGAAGATAATAGCGCCGGCTGTAATCGGCAGTCGGCTGGACCGCTCGCACTATTATAGTCGACGCGTCACCCGTCGCGCGTCGGCCCGCGGCCGTCCTACATAGCTGTCGCCAATTTACAGCTAGCTCGTTTCATCACTCCGACTAAAACCTAACTCATTATATATTGCTTTATGTTCCACGCAACTTTTGTGTTGCAGACAGATAAACTGGCGACATTGTATCGTGTTTAAAACAGGTGTTGTTTACAATTGTATAAAAACCTATCTTTTGGAATAATAATTACACAGAGAACTACATTTAAACAAATATATTCTTTTTAAATTTTGCGGTAAAAAATATAAAATAATAGAAGTATAAAAATCATGTAAAGTGACAAGTCTCGTAAAGAACTCTGGTGATTTCTGCGTTGTTCGCAACTCGCAGCACCGACAATCTAATCCGTTCGGAAATCACTAACGCACATATTTTGTCATTATTACGTGTAAACAAGTTTGCGGTAGCTCAGCGGGCTACTGAACGTGCTATGTCGGGTGTTCTTTGTCCGATAGAATTCGCAACAAAGTCATAAAGCAGAGAACTAAAGTTTCCGATATCACGCGAAGAATGAGCTCACTGATGTGGCAATGGGTTGGTCACACTCTCAGAAGATCAGATGGTAAATGGGCCAGTAAGGTTCTGGAATGGGGGCCGCGGAAAATGAAGTGTTGGTCGACCGTTTACCAGATGGGGCGACGACCTCCGTGTAGTAGCTGGTCCGAGGTGGATGCCAGTAGCAGGAGATCATCGGTCGTCTCTCGACGTTCATTGAGAGAGGTCTGTGTCCAGCAGCGGACCGATAAGAGCTGATGATGAGGATGACGACGTGTAAACACTTCGTGATAAAGAGTATCACATTTTCCCTATTTCCCATACTTGTCAACAATTAGAGCAAAGTCTGTGAGTGCGGGTTTGGAGGGGTCGAGGGAGGGGGAAGGGTGTCTATGACACGTGTGGCCCACATAGTCAGCCCATTGAGCGCCGCGGTACGGACGTGACGTCATCGGCCTCGCACCTGCGCCGCCCTCTGCGTTAACATTAACGCCTTACATGTAGCACTCGGATTATGCCATACACTAGCTGACATTCCACCTTACTGCTTTAAATGGTCACTGACAAACCGACGAGGTCCACTTACACAAATGGACTTCAGCCTCTATAACATAGACAAAGAACCATTTGCAATTATACCTTCGAATCTACTACTGGACGTGACACGTCTACAACGGAACATGCACGGACCTGACGTCATGTTTTGAAGTATTTACAATAACTTTAGTGTGTAACATTATCCAAACTTTGATTATCTTGGAGAATATCATCTCGGGTTTACACTACGTGTTGTGTGCGTCGTTTGTATTTCACAGTCTCGGCGATGCTGTGACGTTGTCAATAATACATTTTGAAAGCTCAGCTCGCGACCGCCAGCCGCCGGCGTCCGTTGTCGTCGGCGCTTGAGCCGCACCATTTGTGGTCGCATGCGGCCGCCTTGCCTAATGAGCGTTGTTCCGTCATGTGGGTGAGCCCGCATTATTCCACCGCGCTGTATACACTGCCGCCCTTGGCTCATTTCTATATTTGTCAATGATCACTTATAAACACTCTATACGTTCGTTGTTCGCGCCACCAGCATTCCGCACATCGAAAAATAATGTATTGCATAGATAAAATCATTGCGACTTTTACTAGATAGATATAGTTGCGTATAGATGTGACTGACATATAGAAATGTCAATTTCATCTTTGTTTCTACAACATATACTTGTAGACACAAGTGGGAACCTTAATACACCTTTGGCATCTGTTAATTATACTTATAATTTCACTTGTATTATGCATCTATACTCGGGACATGAAGCAAGTGTTCAATATCATGTTACAGATAGAATTGCTAGAGGAGCGGGTCTTGTAGCTGTGGCCTGAGTCAGCATGATGTCATATGGCATGCAGCTAATGGGAGCGTCCCGACGCACACGTCACATCCCATTCCTGGCGCATATTTCATCTAATCGAGCGATGACAATCCCATTCATATAATTTCATCTGGGTCTTTGACTGGTATGTTTCATTATACTCATTTATTTTATCTCTGTTTCAATTATTATTTTTACGAATGTGAAGTCTATGGTGAAGAAATTGAACTTCCAAAACTGAAGATATGAAACTTAAGAAGCATTTGACTGAAGCGAAGACAGAAGGAAAGGATTCGCGAAACTGGTTTTCATAATGATTTGACAGATTATGTTGGATTCTGAGATCATTGTGAAAGCTAATTTTGTTCCTATTGTGGTGAAAGAAAAAACAACGAACTGTTTCAGAAGATTCAACGGTATATGAAGATGAAGACATTTGTTTTAAAGTTCTACAATTATTTTTCCAACTTTGTTGCTGTTATTTTTATAATTGTCTTGTGCATTATTTTATAAATTGTGTACTGAGTATGTACATACTAACAAAGTGTATCGTGTTATATACCCTGCCTTAGGTATGCTATTTGAGCGAATCATGTGTAATGTAAAACTAACTTTAAAAATGGTTTCAGTATCCGACCTGGTTCCAAGAACTCTTTGTGTTAACTTACTGCCTCGTGATGTAGTAAGCACGTTCAGTCACAGACGTGAGGTCCCACGTTGGAATCCCGGGTCGGACCATATAAAAAGTGCTGTTAGGATTAACCAAATTTTAATAACTGTCCGGAGTTAGGATGTTTCCGGTTCCTCGGAGTGCACGTTAAGCTGCCAGTCTTACGCCTGAATCATTTACAGTATGAGGAGCTAGAAATTGACATCCCTCCTAACCTAATCTAACCTTTTTTTTTAAACCTCCCTGATTGCCAACAGTGCTGCCTTCAGTGAGGTATCCCGGAACAACAAATTCACAGGGCACCTCGACGTCTCGTCTTCCCCCTAAGAGATCGACACAGGACAACCCCATCTCTACAGATGGGATTGTCCCGCACCACATGTCAACCCCACTAACTTTGGGACAGTGCATTTGGGTGAGGTTCCCATCCTCGCCTCTTGCCCATCATATTTTACATTTTTGAAATGAATGTGCATGTATACTTTTATTAAATTTACAAGGAGCCATACTTATATAGATATAATAATATATCAATAAAAATAATATTGTTCTATTCGTCCACCGAATTTCGGCTACAACACCCATCTGCGCGGGCACATATTATAGGGCACAAGTATTTACGCAGATACGCAGATACAGATATTCGGAAGGGACGGCAATCCGACACGACCGGAGAGAAATCAGGCGCAGGACCGTCGGCTTAAAGTACTCTCCGAGGTACGGACATTTCACTAACACCACCTGTGTAGTATTGTATTTGCGTGTATAGAAAGTGTTACTTATGCATTTGTTATTTTATAATAATTATTGTTACTCGATTAGCGAGTAACTACTATTATTAATAAAAAGAGTAATTTTTATTTTATAGTTAAAGCCCATCGACCAAGTTACACACAGTCAGTGTCCCAAAAATACTTCTTTCAGATAAAATCTGCTTTGTAAAAACGACTTCAAGTCATGAGCTTATTAACTTTGCAAAACAATATGTTTATAAACGATTGTTCATTAACGAATTTCTTAGAATGACAGTTCGGTATGCAATCATTTGCCTGGTATTTTTGTATATCAATGCCCTCTCCAGTCGCGCTACGAACCGCCTCCGTGGGCCGCGGCTGCGATTCATATGAACACCGTGGGAAGAGAACAACCCTCTACACTAGCAATTTTTCGTATCTACGTTCACGCATTTAACTTACATGGCGAATGTAGGGGGCTCCACACGTCGCGCGGTGGTGGTGGATCGTCACAGTTCGCAGCTGGCTGGGGGGGGGCGTCTAGGGCCGTAATGTTCGCGCGGATTACATGTGGATCGTGTCCGAGGTCCATGGCCGCGGTTCCCAGCGTCAGTGTAGACAATAAAGTGCGCTTTACTCTTCGCGAGGAGTTCATGTGAATCGGAACGGAGGTCCACGGCTGCGGTTCGCAGCGCCGATGTAGAAGGCTATCCTCTTCACGCAGCGCTCATTTGGATCGCCGCCAGGCGCCACGACCGCAGCACTCAGCGCCAGAGAAGATGGCCTTATACCGTGTGAACAGTTCATATGCATCGCAGTCCCAGTTCACGGCCGTGCATCATAGCAACAGTGTAGAGGGCACTGCGGACACTGCACAGAGATCTTCTTTCAACCTGATCGTTGTTTGTAAGTGTCTGTGTGTTTAAACCCCTCTTTTTTAAACGCACCAGCGTATCTACTTGTAGATAAACAGGTAAATCCAGAGCAATATTCTACTTCGTAATATATACTACTCAAAACAAAATAAGGGCCACTAAGATTTTTTGATGTATCATGAAAATAATAAAGACATTAACTTGTTTAACTTATGTAATTACAAAATAACGTTATTGATTATAATATAGGCTAACAATTACTTAAAATAATGATCATGAATTGTTTTTTTCATTGTTTATAATAAGATTGGCCATTTTGAAAGAAAAACATGAACAAAAGAAATCACTGGAAAAATACAAACTACTGTTCTTGTCACTTTTGTTTCTTTTTTTTTAATTACGAGTACGTCCTCCTCTAGCAATACACTCCAGAAGCCTCGTATGCATACTCTGGATTAAATTCCTCACGTTTTCATCTGGAATCTCCTCCCAAGCATCTTCTAAAGCGTCAATCAGCTGCCGTTGGTTGTAGACCCCTTGTTCATTCTCTCTAACTCTTCGTTTCAATCGGTCCCACAATTGCTCAATCGGATTTAAATCCGGACTGTTAACTGGCCATGGTAATACCTCAATATGAGACCCTTCTAGGACAGTTTGGGTCGATCGAGCTGTGTGTGCACGGGCATTATCTTGCATCAGGATGAATCCAGTCTTCACTCGCTGTACAAATGGGATCACTTGAGGCCTGATGACGTTTTAAAAATGGTGAGCTCGGTTTTACCGTGTAAATTAATCCCACCCCAAACCATTACGTGGGCACCACCGAAACGGTCAACTTCGTGAATGCAGGACTCCGAAAACCGCTCGCCGCGTCGTCTCTACACTCTAACACGCCAATCATCACTAAGAATTTTTACTTTACACTCATCTGTAAAAAGCACCTGGCCCCACTGATGAATCCCCCTGTTCAAATACTGACAGGAGAATCTTAATCAGTTTGCACATTGGACCCTGCTCAGAAGAATTCGAACAACTCGTCGTCTTGACGTTTGCTGGTCTTCGTGCAATCGATTACGTATAGTTTGATCACTGACACGGGTACCCGTCGTCAGCCGTAGGAGGTGCTGTAACTGACGGGCCGTTACTGTACGATCACGACGAGCACTTAGTAGGATGTACCGGTCCTCGTGAGTCGTTGTTAAGCGAACTCTACTGAACCAGGTCTCCAGGCAACACTGCCAGTGTCTTGGAAGCGATTCCACACATTTTGGACAGCTCCTCGAGAAAAACCCAACTGCAAACCCACGTAACGCTGAGAACGTCCTACTTGAATCATAGTTATGGCTCTGGTTGCTGTAATTGTATCCATGTGCCTTCGGGCTGGTCGCATGATTAACGAGAGATGATCAACGTATCATATAAAATTGAAAAAGTAATACTTTTTACCTAAAATAACCGAAACAAGTTAAGAAGACAATCGAAGAAAAACATAAGAATAACATCCAATTATTTCTTTCTTAAAATGGTGGCCAAAACTTTCAAATTAGGAACACGAACACGTAAAATAAAAAAGGCATAAAAGAGATCAAACACCAAAGAGTTCCTAATATGAATATAATGCTACTTATCAGTTACTTTCAGTTTACTAAATTGCACCTAAATGTAAATAAACTAGTGGCCCTTATTTTGTTTTGAGTAGTATATATAATAATAACATGTGTCGCAGTCGGATTGCATAAATCGCCATATTACATTACGGCAATTTTAAAAAAACACACACAACAACAACACATCCTCACGCCAGCTCCCTAATGGGGTAGACAGAGAGAATGTAATGCCATACATAACGATCCTTACATACCTGCCTTGCCTCCTTCACATCTATACTCATTACTCTCCTCAAACAGACATGCCGGTTGCGAAGACACTTGACATCACCTTCGGACAGTACCCGATCGAGCTGATCATGGTATGTCGGTCTTGGTCTTCCTCGGTACTTACGTCCTTCCACCTTTGCATTGTATATCAGCTTCATTAACCTTTCACCATTCTTTCTACATTCCCGTACCATAATCCCGGAGCATAAATAATTGTGATTAGTATTTATAACTAAGTAGGTGGAGTGGAGCTTAAAAGTTCACCACAAAATTACCCATTCGCGTTCCCAAATTTAAAGACCTGCAGATACTTATCCAGATATAGAATAAATACACGAGCTGTCACCACACAACCCTGCCTAACACCAATATTGGCATTAAACCTGTGCGACATGTTGCCGTCAACCTGTCCACCCGTCCACATTTGGAATCCTAATATATAGATTACAAAGCAAGCTGCAAACGTCCCTCTATCCCATAGCTGTGTAATGTGTCCCAAAAGTTTCTTTCGCACAACTCTGTCAAATGGAAAACCTTCTCACCTACAGTCTGATTTTCCTCTACGATGTTGTGGAGTGAGAAAACTTAATCCGCATATCCTCCTGATACCTGGGGTTGACGGTGACTCTCTCTGAACACTCCTGAAACTGATCGCCCTATAGTTATTGCAGTCCAGACGTGAAACCTTGCCTTTATGATGACCGTACATCGCCATCGGGCAATCTAACAGTCCTCAAGCACACATTGAAGAGGACCCAGAAAGCGCCACGGATTGCAGAGCTATCAAATTTGATCGTCTCCGCACTAACCATATCTAATCCCGCAGCCTCTCCATTTCTTATATTTCTTATCGCCCATACGACCTCTTGCAAAGTTGTGTCTTGGGATGCCCCGGCTACTGCATCACTTACTGAGACAGAGACCAACGCATCTTCCAGGACAGACTCATACATATCTCCAAAATTTCTTTCGGTGCTTGCAAGCGTATCACCATGATTAGACTTAATCCTATTCATTCAGGATCCTTTTTTTTTTTTTTTGGTGACGAAGGGGAATACATTTACGCATGATA
>JAFELO010001240.1:885833-922198 GCA_017140195.1 Eumaeus atala | reverse complement strand
CTCTGAACTTTAACCGCCCCGGCATGGAGCGCCTCTTGCTGACATATAGCGCCGTCGTCTTATCCACGTTGACGGACATGCGCCACCTGTCGAGCCACTCCGGCAACCGGTCCAGCATATGCGCCCGGTTGCGATCTCCGGCTATCGGGACGAGGTTACGTAAGTGACAATGTGATACGGTGTTTCTTGCTATGGGATATGTTGCATTTGCCATATCGATAGCAGTTGCACCTCATGCAATAAAGCTGGCCGTTTGAGACTTCCACGTTTGTTACATATTTTGTAGTTATCTAACGGGTTTTCTAGCGACACTTAAAATACTTAGCACAAGGTCCTGGCTAAGATTTACTAAATACCTTGCTCGACGTTTTACACCAGCCGTGGTCACGAGCCGACTGACGTGAAGTGATGACAGCTGCTGTGACGCGGGATCGATGCAATCTCCCCCATTTCGTCCGATTGTTTTTTATTTTCCGGAATGTCCCCGCACACAACACTCACGGTATCTGCCACACGATCCGTCTGTACATCCCAACTTTTAATTTTGCATATCATTCACTGGGTTCTACGATGGCGATAATTTAAAACCTCTCGGTTGAAATTTTATGCCTTTTTATTTCTATAGCTTCCCGAACCATCCTGGGATAGTACTTATGGTAGATGGTAAGGATCTTCGGTTTATGGAACTGTATCCAGTGATTGGTGCCTGCGATCAAAAGGTGAGCTATGGCGGATTTATTCGTTTGCCGGTTTTTTACATGCAGAAATATGCTACTTAATTTCGGTTCGCTTTGTTTGGCCGATGTACGAGCTTACACAACTGCATTCAATTTGGTAAACACCGGGTGTTTGCAAGGGAAACACATCCTTATGTGTGCGTTGTAGGTTCGCTACTTTGGGTGGCAGAACAAAAATGGTTTCTATGGAAAAGTTTCCTAAAGTTTTCCCAATTTTGTCCTTCACTCTTTTCACGTATGGCAGAAATGCTGATTGCCGATTTACCTTACCTTGTAATAAGTATTTAAAGTATCGCGTTAAAACTCGTTAGATAACTACAAAAAGCTAGTCGTATTGAAATAATGTGGGTCATTATCGGTCTTTAACAGGTATTACTGCCCAACTTTACCACTCACGGCGTTGCTCGATACTACAGCAACAATAGTGTCTGAAACAGAAATATTAAAATAAACTAGCCCCGGTTAGGTCCAAAGGTTAAATGTTAAAACCCTAAGCCTAGTTGCATACTCGTATCGATCACTAATACTGCAAAAAATCAAGGTATTCAATGAGGCTAAACGTCAGCTGCCATATTGAAGAACTCACTATGACAATCCAGCTAATCCTAGTCACGCCACAAAACAAAACTGTCCTGTTTTTGAAAATTTAGCAGTAAAGTATTGCGGCGATGTATGCAATTCGACTACGACATAATGCTATGAATAAAAACATTTTGGTTGTGTAAGTGAAACACAACGTTCGGAGGTGAAATGTTAGGTAGTAAAGAGAAACACCACAAATAAAATATTTACTTTATTATCTGAAGGTTTACGCGTCTTGTCAATTACCCGACTGAGTAATGTGCGACATAAACCAACATTAGGTCATCACTACTTCGGTGATAAAATAAAGTTAAATAAATGAGTTCACTCTCATACAAATCATACTTAATGTCTTATTCTAAAACTAAAGCTACTCTTACATATATCGAGAATGTTCGAAATAATAATACATAAACTACCCCAAGAGATTTGAGCCTTGAAACTGTTTCATATCTCGTGTTGTTATGTGATATCGCACCGCTGTCAGGTAGGTTTTCTTGATTTATTCCATCCTAATATCGACCCCGTGATCCGTTATATCTTAGAACGCTTCCTCGCTATGGCATCTTCTACTGCCTTCAGTTGCTTTAAAAGTTCTTCTCTTCTCGATACTGATTTCTTTGCAGCAGATCCGCCTACAGGAGATGTGGCTGATCGCTTTCTTGACATTATTTCTGTAAATATTAAGAAATATGAAGTCGTTGGACACAATGAAAGCAAATTACTAGTAACCCCTAAATTAATTTACATTAATTAGTATCTATTTAATTTGTTGAAAAAAAAAACCTGTAAAAATTCCAATAGTCTAAAACACATTGCATACATGTGTGGTAATGTGAAATACACCAACCTTTTTCCATTGAAGATTCCTTTTTACTTGTCAATATGGGTCCTCCCAATCCTGGGCCGGATTTGGCGTTTAATCTGAAGAAACAAAATTGTTAACTAAAAAAAATATCGAAAATTGTAATAGCTATTACACTGACGTTTGTACAAATGAAATTAGCGTGTAACGAGAGAAAATGAAACTGAAGAAATGTTGTGAAATAACAAAATTAAATAAGAGAAATATGGGTCCTTTATATAAGAGAAATATGAGTCCTTTATCGAAAAAAATGTGGGAGCGAGAACCAAAACGATCTTCGTAGACGCCTATTAAGTTGATTTTTTCTTGTTATAGTATGGGGGGGAAGGGTAATAATACAAACGAGCAATCAGAGCCTTTCAACGACAACCGACGCCCATGAACATCAGCATAATTATGCGGATGCGTTGCAGTCCGTTTCACTTCGAATGGCCCACCGGCTATACACAAACCGCAGGACATACGACAAGGTGTCTGTTGTGTACGGCGATATCAAGTGAGCGAGAGGTACCTTCCCGGTCGTGCCGTCCCAATTCTGTTGCATAGGAGGATGTAGTGTCATGCAACACGCATGGCACTACCTCCTTCTTCTCTCTCATCATCTCGTTGAAACATTCCAAAGTAGTTGTTGCAATCACATCAACGCTATATTGAGACCCGCGCCATACATGCGATATACAAGCTAACCGTTAATACATTCCTAAGCGATAAATTTTATCGATCTCAATTCTGACACTATGTATCTGTTGTAAAATTAAAAAAGACTTTGGCAAAATCGTGATATTCATGCTGGAGATGCCCGGAGTACCGGTAATTAGACTAAGCACAGGCAGTCATTAGTTTCGGGGGCAATGTAAAAGGCTGTTTTAAGCTTCACGATTTGTATTCACACTGTTTATATGCTACGCACATTCACTGTCGTGGCGGTGGCGACGAGTCAACTCATAGCCACGGCCGTTGCGTTACGGCCGAAACGTTACGATATAAAAAAAATGTATAAGTCTTTACAATAGGATCCTTGTCATTCAATTAGTCAATTTAAAAACATCATAAAAGAACCTTTTATAGTAAAGGACATTACAAGGTAAAATTATTTTCTAAAGATGCCACACCTCGGTAATAAAATTATCCTCCTAGGCAGATTCGGTACTAGTACATAACACAAACCGAATGAAATGTAATTGTAATGTAACTTGTGCATAATTATCTCGAGTCCTCAATCCCGCCGATTTTGTTTCGCCGATTCGTCTCAGATCAGTGTTAAGGTTGAACCGGTAATAGTGAAGTAACAACGTTCATAAAGTGATTTATAAAATCATTCGAGTAATTTCTGAAGCGCTGGTGACCCGTTTGAGCTCGTCTGTGTAAACTCGATGTTTCAAGTTTTCCACATTGAGAACAGAACGAAGTCAAAGTAAATATAAATAACGAAAAGACAAATGAAGTGCGACGCGACCCCTAACAAAGCTCATTTCTTCGCCCACTATAATGTCGCCTCAGCTCCCCTGCTCTGTAGGTGTAATGCGACATGGTACCTGGGCCGCGCGGCCGCGTTGAGCAGGCGCGCGTGTCGCGCGCGGCGCGCACCCGAGCTCCCCGACGAGGAGGACGTGCGCGACTCGCTCTCCGACTCGCTCGACGAAGACGACGTATCTGCGCACATTAACAATAATTGTGTTGGAACGATACTTTACTACACACATGAACGCACTAGGAACGTATTCTAAATGCGTCTTAATAATTCAGTTGTATTTAGCAGAAGTTTGAGAACTGGGCTTGACCCTGTACGATCAAGATCAAAATTGTGAACACCTCTTCAGACCAACAAATAAATCTTTCACAATTTTGATCTTGATCGTACAGGGTCATAAACTTCTGCTCAATGCAACTGAATTATTATAAATAATCTTTTGTTTAACTGTCACATACCCGAGCCTGATGAGGAGGATCTTGAATATTTCTTGCGGTTCCTATTCCGGCTCGAAGCTTTATTGCGTCCGTAGGGATCGAGTTCTTCCTGTGAACATAATTTAAAATCCCATTCAATCACATATGAAGCCCTAAGATTAGTGTTATGTGGATAATCTCAAACAGACATCAATTACGCAAGAAAATGTAAGCTATATATAAAGAAACTGAGAAGTATAATATTCAAGAATGAAAACAATATGTACTCTTAAAAATTTGTGAAATTCGTTAATTCAGCTATTTAATTCAATACACTTCTGGTCTGGCCATAAATACTGTCACAATGAAAAATAAAAAAACATTACATTAGAATTTGGAATCTGTATTTTTATACTATTGTTCATTGTGTTTCCTCATTTTAGCGCCAATACATTGTACAATATTTTGCGATATTAAAATGGAGTGGGATGGCCAAGTGAACAGAATTGCTGTGATTGCATTACACAAAGTAGGTATGGGCGAAATACAATTTTTAAAACTCTCCATACACTTGGTGTTTGTCAAATGTTAGAGTACCGGGCTCCTTCCCATTTATCTATGTACAATGACACTTCCTCTGTTTGTGACAGAGAAAGATCTGGACGTCCACGTAGTGTTCGAACGTAATTAATTGGTCAAAGCAGTAAGGGAAAGAATCCGAAGAAATCCTGTCCGAAAGCAAAAGATTTCATCTCGCGAAATGAAGATAGCAACTATAACCATGTCGCGTAAGCGACGCACTGTTCATGTCTTAACTGATAAAACTAAAGATGAGTAAGGTGATAAAATCGAAACAACTACTGAAGCGATACGCAACGGGAGGTCATAAAAAAAATATTTACGGATGAGATTTTTTTACAATTAAGCAACATTATAAAAAACGAAATGACCGTATTTATGCTCACAGCTCTAAAGAAGCTGTCCAATTAGTCAATAGAGTGCAACGTGGGTATTATCCGACTTCAGTAATGGTTTGTTGGGGTGTTAGCTATGAAGGAGTGACTGAGCCATATTTTTGTGAAAAAGGTATCAAAACATCGGCAGAGTCGGCACCGGGTTATACAGCGCGGTCTACGGTAAAAGCGAACGTCTCGAACGGCGAACTGCATCAGAGCCGAAGACAGGCAGTCGTACTGTCCCGATCATAGTCGGCTGGTTTATGATTTATGGTCATTTTTTGAGAGTACAGCTTGCTCTAAAAGCCATGATAATATGGATTCCCTAAGACAATTTATACGATTGGGAGTGAAGAATTTTCCCAAATAAAGAATGCGTGCTTCTATTTCTTAATAGTTCTTACTGGCCCTAAACGATTAAAGGATTCTATTGCAGCCAATGGAGACCGCAAAGACCGTTTTTTATATTTTTGATTGTTCTGTATTTGTGTATTGAACTAACACACTGTAAAAATAATAAATGTTATTTGTTATTTAAAAAATATTTTTACTTTGTTACAATATTTATGACAAGGCTAGGTATAGGTACACTGAAGGAAGAAGACGGAGTCAACCGCCAGCATGATGTAGGGCAGGACAAGAGGTAGTGATAAAAAGACGGTGGTGGTAGAGGAGCGGCGAGCACGTACCTTGTGTCTATAGGCGGCGGCGGGCGGTGGCGGGTTGGCGGCGAGCTGGCGCACGGCGGCGGGTGAAGGCGCGCGACGCCGCGGCGCTGGCGGGTTCATAGCGGTGGCGCGCGCGCTCGCCAGTCGCCGCTCGCGCACTATCACCGACGGCGACAGCCTGCACCATGACACAACATATTACACACTGTTGTGTCCAAAATATTGATAACCAGGACGTAGATGCGTGCGATTCAGTTTCACTGAATCACATATTCAGACAAATTTGTTCGCAATAAATTAAGGCTTCATAATTTTTATTTTAAATCATTTCAATGTAACAGCCCATTCATCCACATGCACTTTCGAGCCTGTACAATCGTCTCGATAAAAAATTTGAACTACCCTCTCCTAATTCGAAAACTCAAAAAATCTAAAAATCCATTGCAAAAAGATGACGTACCTTATTATTGACATTAAATCTAAGACACGGAGATTCCATATTCTTTCTTATCGTGTATACGGTCCATTATGTTTATGGGCCGTTATGTGAAATATAAAAAACAGTAAAATTTTAAAAATAATATTGATTTGCAACATCTATGTACCTTTATATAAACGACAAGATTGTTGAAAGGACTGAAGTGTCGATATCCTCGGGAGCCATCTACTCAAACTAGTAGTGCGTTTACATAGAAATAGGATGCATTACCGCCCTTCACTTTTATGACAATCAAATCGTTTCAAAATGATCTGGCCTTTACATACTATAATGTGAGTTTAATAAAACATAATTTAAAGCATTAAAAAGGTATACCACTTACAAATAGTATAAATATTCTTAAGATATTATGTAAATTATGATGTAGTCTTATGACATTGAGGTTACGTGGAAATATGATATGAACAAACAATCAAAGGTTAATCTACTCGTTTAGGTGAAAAAATTATTAGATAAATACATATTAAAAAAAATATTAGATTAATACATAAATAACACATCAATTTGCAAAACTGGTGAATATTGACTTCAAAGTGATTTGCGCAAGGTGCACAGCAGGAAGTAATAATATATAGGTAATTTTGAGATAGCCGGTCCGGGATGGATGCGAGTGGCAGGAGATCGGTCGTCTTGGCGTTCATTGAAAGACGCCTACGCCCAGCAGTGGACAGATAAGGGCTGATAATGAATTTTCAGATAAAACCATTTTAGTCATTCTTGTAATATTGTTGTGTCTATATATGAAAAAACATAGCTACTAATAGTGTTGAGTAGCATTAAATAGACCTTTATAAATGATGTGTCAGCCCCCTCTTCTTATAAGAGGGCTGCAAAGTTCCCCAAGATACTAAGTCATGTCATGGTTTAACATACCTTCTAAAATAATAGTGTACTGAACCACATTTTGTTAAACACAATATTCCATCAGTTATTCAATGCAACCATACAACATTCAGGGTCCTTACATATGAAATAAGCTTTTCCTATCGAGAAAATGAAACAACAATTAAATATTAAATGTTATGAAATAACATTAAAATAATCGAAACTTGCACCATTACTATCTATTTTTTAATAGGTAGTTCAGAGATTCCTTTGATGAAAACATTGCAGGGGCGTAAATGAACACAATACGATATACACCGCTCGTACCGGTCGAGCGATGAAATCTTACATATAGTGACACAGATATAACACATATGACTGACATAATGTCAAACTCACACACCGCTTACGGAAACGAGCCCGGGTTCGAATCCGTAAGTCGAGAGATTAGATTGATAGAAATAAAATAACGCGACTTTAGAGAGCTCTAATAATAAATAAATTAAGAATACGGCTTTTGCCGATTTGTAGCGCAAATCGACCCCCTCCGTCAGAGGGGGGGTGCGAGGAGGCCGGTCTCCTCAGATAAGCCAAACACTAAACGAGCTCAATTATCCTTATCCACGACACCGCAAATAAAACGGCATCGTGCGCGCGCCGTCTCACTAGAGTGGGGAGGGGGATCGCTTCCCCCTTTTCGGTCCCAAAAATAATCACTATAGGGTACGCCCACAATCAACCCGGTTCGTCTCTTCCCATCTGCGGGAAAAGAGGGGGTCTGTCCCCCTATCGTCTCCCTAAACCTGAAGACAAAAAAGTCTTCGTAGTCAGTCGAACTGTTGCGGCTGGACTAGCGCCGCCAACCAGTATTAGGTCCCTCCGAAAAAAAAAACAAGTAAATGAACAAATTCGCGGCAAATAAAAAAACTTTGGACTCATCGGAGTCGATTTATTTTCTGGTCATAAATTGTAAAGCTGAAAAAATGGTTAATCTGTTGAACCGAGGTCCGGGGAGTGTTGTGGATGTTGGAGATATTCCTACCATAGCTCCTCGAATTAAGCAATCGTCTGTCTTGAAGTATAGAGTATAGGGTTGTAATGTGCGCTGGAGCCGTCGATTGCCACCGTACACTTCTGCAGTAATCGGCTAGCCAGATCTTAGGATGCTGTAGCGTATGACACCATCACTAGACTACCGAGCGCTCACCGGTAATTATTTTTGAATCAACTTTCGCTTAGGACAGGATATGCCCGGTATGCGGTTCGCCTGGTTCAACCCTAGAGATGAGCGTTCCCTATCCTCATCCCTACAGGGTATACTTTATCGCAATTGACGACACAATTCAAAACTCCCATTATTGTAACGGTTGTGTAATGCAGCACTAAACGCTCAGGGGGCTCGGAACCATCCAGGCCATATTACCAACTTCCCAAGTTCCAGTGGTGCATCGTATCGTTTAACGCAGCTACGGACAGGCCATGGCTGTTTCGGAATCTACGTGTGGCGTCTTTGTTGGCGTGCTTCACTGAATTCAGACGGTACTTGTCAAACGTGTTCACTTCTTGAATTTATTTGAAGTGACTTACGATTATTTTGTCACTCACACCGAGGCCTGCCGTTGGCTCTGAAATTAAACAAAAACGTTCAAAACTGAAGGCGTATGGATGGTACGCGTTCAGCTCCCACGTGTTCGTTATACCATAATTTATAGTAGGCCCATACACATAATTCTTCTAACTGTTTCTGCAGCGATGGTGCAGTTTTCGCAAAGAATGCGATATATCCGGATTTCTATCTTGGTATCAAAACGAAATGGAAGAAAACTTATATGGCGGAAAAGCAAATTATTTACGAAATTCGACACCGAAATATACGAACCTAAATTTGAAATTTACTTGAATATGGAGTTCTAAACCAAACCGGAAGATTTTTGCTTTTGCGGAAGACTGACCAGTTCATTAAAACGCAAATTTCACATGTAAGGACCTAATATTGATGCGTGAACAAAGACAATCGACAATAAATGATACTTGAGGGTAGTTTTAACATAATTATGCCTTAGTTAATGACCCCCTTATGAATTAATCTTTATAATATATTGATTTAAGAGCAGGTTATAATAAATAATTTTTTCGGAATGGCCTACTTTTTCGTTGTCAAGAAACAATATTGACAGAAACCTTTAGGGCCAGGACACAGTTATGACATAATTCGTAGTAGTTTTATTATAACGAGTCTTCGAGTAACACCAAACAATGAAAAATTAAGAAATACAGTTTTAGCCAAATAATATCAATTTTAAATTAGATCAAAACATTTTGAAACGACTATGTGTTTCGCAGTTAAACTCTTCTCTTCCTATTTACTTAACATATTTGCCATAGGAGGTGGGAAATACATTCATTTCTATCATCTGCAAGTATTGTCAGATGTTACGCATACCACTTATCTACAACCCACCTTTGTCTAGAAGACGAGGACGCCCTTCTCTTGCGGCGAGCGCCCGGGGAGCCGGAACTACGGGAGCTGGAATTTGAAGAGCTGTGGACTCAAGAGGATGCCGGGGACAGGTGGGACACACACGCACGCACACTCGCATGTCACACGCACACAAACACAATCACGGCGAACCCAGTGAGCACCAGTAACAGCATGCACAAGTTAATGAGGAGATTTGTGAGTGAGACCACCGAAACACCACGACATTAGTTATGAAAGCATAACCCAGCCGGAAAGGGGTGGAAGCGAAAAATATCATTATAATTAATATTGTCTTTCACATCTTAACTGTATGGTACTGAATCACAATAAATAAATAACTATAGAAATGCGATAACTCTAGGATGCTACTAATTTCACTTCAATCTACCAAAACATTTGATATAAACTTATTGCACTCTCTTAGTGCAAAGCATTAAAGTGGTCTACGATCGCAAAATGATGTAACTTTTTGATTCTATTATATTGTCTGCACATTATATTTCGGAGTTGGTAAGCGGTACACACCTAGAGGAGGAGTAGGTGTCCTCCGAGGAGGGCGGGCGACGACGACGCGAGGCGGGCTCGGCGCGCATCCACGGGTCCGCCCACTCGTCGCCGCGTCCCTCGCGGCCTTCTCGGCCGCGCGTCTCGCGACCATCACGGGTCTCCCGCCCCTCGCGCCCTTCGCGCCGCTCCACCTCCGCGCGTTGCACGATCACTTCGCGGGACGAACGCACCCGTCGCTATAAAAAAATATTTAAATATTAATATAATGTTACATTTTTTTTTCTGTACTTGTTATTAACGTCAAAAAATTTATAGCAGAATTCAAACTTTGTAAAGATGAACCTCGCTCTGGAAGGCCTTCGACGTCCACTACTGGCGAAAATTACAAAAAAAAACTTTTTACAATTATGGGAGATCGCAGATTAAGAATTAGAGAGACAGCCGAGATTATAGGCATCCCTTTTGAACGAACTCAAATCGTCATAGTTCTCAAGGTTGGGTGTGTTCCGCGACTGCTTTCAGTTAAACTAAAAAGGACGCGATTGGCTATTTGACGTGACTGAGGGAATTATTTGAAGCCGATGCACATGATTTTTGAATCAGTTTTTTACAATGGACGAAATGTGGGTTCCCAATGAACGCCAGAAACAAAACAACAATCGAAACAGTGGAGACGACTTGGTTCACCGCCCCCCGAAAAGGCTAAGGCGATTTTGTCTGCAAATAAGGTAATTGGCTTCAGTATTATGGGACTCGACGGGTGTCCTTTTGATTATCTTGAAATGGACCAGACTACAAACTCTGATCACTACTAACTTAATACGTCGTTCACGAAGGGAAATAAAACAAAAGAGTCCAGGAATGCTCAGAAGAAAAGTCCTGCTTCATCAAGATAGCCGTGTTCACACATCTGTTCAATCTATGGCTGAAATCCACTATTGTGGCTTTGAACTGTTACCACATCCGCCTTATTCACCTAATCTGGCACCGTCAGACTTCTGTTCCCTAACTTAAAATAGCACTTGGGAGGTCGAAGACTTTCGACAAACGACGAGGTCAAGATAGCAGTAGACGCACATTTTGACTCTAAGAAAGATTTTTTTTTCAACGTTGATGAATGATGAAGATGGCAAAAGTGCATCGAACTTGATAGTGATTATGTAGAAAAGTGAAAATGTAAATGATTTGTTATGTCTTTATTTTCCTGGTTAGGCCGAATACTTTTCAATCCACCCTTGTAACTTGTTAGTACGCCGTGAACTGTAAAAGGCTGGTAAGCGGTAACCCTTGCGCGGGAAGGTCAGGCGAGAGTAGCCCAATGTATTACGCAACAATTTAGCAACTCTCATTAAACTTCGTGCCTGTATCCTTATTTCTTCCCGACACCTTTCTGTAAGAAGTAATGCCACGCTGCATTGCAGCGTTTGTAGATTGTCAGAGGCTCGTTGGAGGGGAGGAGGAAAGCCTCCTGTCTATTTACTTTTAAATAAAACGAATCTGCATAAGAATTATGCGGATGTATATGGGTGTCGGTATGTATAAAAAGGCAAAGTTTTATTGAATATTAATTTATTGTAATGCCATCTAGTGGTTATGAAGTTTTAATTACACAGCCTTAGGTTAAGGGATACCTCTCACAACAATACCTTGTTAGCCGAGACTAGATATCGCTACTGTGAAATAGATTCCTGAACGTGCGCCGGATATCTTGACAGGAATATTCTGAATGTTCCGGAATTGAAATTGTCCTGCAGGCCGACGTGGACATTATTTTTGTGTTAGCGCTTGGGGAGCAGTTGAACTCGGGCGATATCTATTACAGTGGCGCTAAAGTTACTTGCAATAGGCGACGTTAAAAGGAAGGTATGTAATTTTTAAATATTTAATTTCCGATTGTACAACTTGAATCATGTATGTTCTTGTTGTAGTGGGGCTTTCAATACTTGATGTATCTGTAAATCCGGTTGGCTTAGGTATCGCGTCGACCGCGCTTATCGGTCGACTGGCGAGCCCTGCGTACGCGGCGCGTCCACATATCACTACTAATAACAATGAATCTGTTTGTCGACATGAAATATTTTAGATGAATTATAATTTGCTTTCGATCTTCACAAACTTTCATCTCTACTACGAACATGCACTAACCTTGTGGTAAGGAGCGTCTTCCGGTGCGCCGGGATGCTCGTCGCAGTAGGGCGGGCGCTCGAACCTCTCGCGTTCGTAGCCGCGCTCACGCTCGCGCTCGTAGAAGCCGCGCTCGTCTGCCGCCGGCCGCGGGAACCGCCCTCGGTACATCATCCCGTATCCCCTACTAGAACTATTATTTTTTCTTTAATAAATGGACTGTTCCTCGTTCTGTTTTTGGAAGACTAGGAATAAGGTGCCACTTGGTGAACCGCACATGTGCTGCCCTCTGAGCATCTCCCTCTTGGACGTTGTTAAGGAACAGTGCCCACAGGTCAAACATAACAGTCATTAGACAAGACACCGGAGCCAGGGGCATTTTGCAGACTTGGCAATTTTTTACAGCAAAGTGGCAAAGTAAAAACTAAACTTAAAGTAAAAACTAGACCAGTTGAGCGCTGCCATTTACTCCGCGTAAAATATATGCCATTATTTTTTTATTCAACCCTACTTCACAGCTCCTTGTTGTCATAAACTAGAAACAAGTGAAAAGAGAAAACGTCAAATATCTTGACTTCATTGTAGATGGAAATCTTTTATTCCATACAAACATAAAAGAAAATCTTAAACTTAATTTACTCTAACATAAATTACTCTACACTCTCTCAGCAAGTAAAAGAAAACTGTTGTAAAAACTGTGTACCTATCACTGTATCAGTTGGTGTTAAGCTTGATCTAAATTTCCATTTCGCACTCTACTGATATACTGGTACGTATATCCGTGCATGCACATACTGTCCCACTTACATGAGCTGTCACGCACGGTCAAATGTCAAAATCACTACGTACATATGTGTTCGCGTTTCTCACACACACTTACATCCACATGTACACAATGTTTTATTTACTGTTAGTTAGTTTTTAATTTTTGGTTTTTCTTAGATTTTTAGATTCTACAAATAGTATATATAGTCCATATAGATTATTTTTTTCATATTATTACTGTAGTGCTCAAAGGGGGCGAGGGCTTAGTGACCTCACGTCTATTTACCTTGTATTGATCCCAGTTCTTATAAGAACATTATTAATTTATTACTTCTAAGTCCCCAACGTACTATTTCATTATAATTACTTTATAAAGAGATAACAAAGATTTTATTGTTATAGTCTACAATGGGGCCAGAGATTTTCCCGACCGGTTCGAATAGGTCTGCCATTTTCACGTGGTGCGCGAACAAATAAACAGACAAATGTGATGGTGTTGTAGTGCCTAGTGTGTTGTGCCTGGTGGCGTGTTACCTGAACACGTCGGGGTCCCTGGGCGGGGGCGCGTCGTGGCGCGGCGGCGACGCGCCGACGGCAGCAGCGGCGTACGCAAGCTCCGCGTCGGGGTCGTGCACAACACCTCCCACTGACAGATGCAGCTTTTTCTCCTCGAAGTCCATGTCTTGCTCCTTGCGTTTGTTCGCTATCCTCAGCATCTGATCACAAACAAACGGACATTATTCAATGCTTAATTAAGTAGCCCTCTACTGAATAAAATTTGGAAAAAAAACTGAGATATTGAAGTACAAACAATTTCTAAATAATCATAAATCAAAATTTTTCATAAAAAAATAAATTCACTGTGCAATAGTCAAAAAATGATCTCGATATTAATCATCAATACCAATACTTTTTTTCGGAAGAACCTGTAGACTGTTGGCGGCGGTAATGCCCTAGCCCTACAGTTCGTCGGATGTATCGAAGACTTTTTGTCTTCCGGTTTAACCATACGTGTACGTATTAACGTCATCAAAATTGAAAAGTTAATTTAATTTCTGTTAGTCCCACCTCTTTAGCAGTTCTCAGACCCCGCTCCCAAGCGGACTCCGGCGGAGCTGCGTCGCGGGGGGCGGAGTAGCTGCCGGCGGCGGGCACGCCGCGCACCACATCGAACATGTTATAGTTGCCCTTGTCTGTCACGCCCGGGTGCAGAAACCTATTATAATTTTCTTTTATAAACAACCAGAGGTTTTACGGATGTATTGCCATTTGTAGGTTACCGGAAACTCAAATAATCGCAAACATTGAAATACCTGCAACTCACGCCCCATGTGCAGGCCCCTCTGGAGAAAAATCTGCAAACTGGTCGGGGTTCACTTTCCTCAGGCCGCCTTTCTGCTTCATCTGATACTTCACCTTCCTCTAGCGACGAGCCCCTCGATCTTCGTCCAGCTTTGGGATCTTCTAAAAATGAATAAAATATACATTTTATATTCTGGAGTTCTTTTTTTTTGGAACATTTTATTAGGAAGAGGTAGTGCCATGCTGTATAGGAATTATGCATGGTGCATGACACTACATCCTCTTATGCTACGGAATTGGGCCGGCACGAGCGGGCAAGTACCCCTCGCTCACTTGATACCGCCGTAAAGTGATACCTACGGTGTCACGTTTCATGCCGATTGTGAGTAGCCGGAGGCGCATTGGGGGGAGAAGGGAGGGCAACGCAACGGCATAGTAATTATGTGGATGTCCATGGGCGTCGATAGTCTTATAAAGGCTCTGATTTCTCTTTTGTACCTATTAATAATAAACATTTTCTACATATACTAAAGCCGTACATTCATACAAATCGGTTAACGAGGTAACACATTATCACACAAAACACAAAAATTATACTCTTGGTTTTAATTGATGAATAAAATATATGCCTGGGAGGTACCTCTCGCTGAATTAATACAGCCGTAAGTAGCCGTAAGTGTAGTACATCTTTAGTGTCGCGTTTCGTTCGGTTTGTGAGTAGCTCATTGGGGGGGGGAAGTACGGCAACGTATCGACATAGTAATTATGTGGATGTTCATGGGCATCAATAGTCGTAAAAGTGCTCCGATCGCTTGTTTGCACCCCTTTCCTTTAAAAAAAACACACATGTTTTTACCACTGTACAAGCAAATAAGCAAAATATTACCATAATCAAATATAAATCTTAGTAATCTTCATACTATTTAGAAAGACATAAACAGACACTTAAGTCAGTCTAATCATTTAGGATATATAGGTAGTTTGTGGAAGACAGTTCGTTGGGTGTGTGAATAAATCACAACCATCCTTCTGACACAGTTGGGTTAAATAGTTACGAATATCTTCATCGCGAGTGGACAGCACACAGTATCAGCTGAGCCACAGTTTGTTCGATATAGGTGCCTGTCCGACACAGGAGGAGTGCTGCAGCTCCCAACTGCCAATTGCCTCTGTTAATATATATACTCCTCGAAACTCCAAAAGACCCTACACATGTATGTTGGGTGTTTTGTAAGAGTTAGTGCCAAGGGAGACATATATAGTAGCATTATTACTTTATATAAACAATTTGAACAACCTTTATTTCCTGCTTGCATGTCTGCATCTCCATTTGACTGGTCCTTTTGTTTAGTTGACTCTATACACTCCCCTTCCTCCGCCTCGAAGTCTAATTGTTCTTCGCCATCTTCTGTGTTACTCGTTTTCTCTTGTGGTAACTACAGTAAAATAAAAAGTTCCCTTATTACTCTACAATAATTTGTTATGATCATATGTTTCAGTTGGTGTTACCGGGCATACAAGTTCACGTTTTGTGAAGTTTGTTACTGTAACACACCTGGTACCACATATTGGTGACACGTAAAGAGCAAAACATCTGCAATTGCTGTCATTGAGCAGATGTTAGTAGGTGAGTCATCAGAAGGCCTTGCATTCTTGTTTGCTCTCATACGCTATAGTAAATAAAAATTAAAAAATAGAATGATCTCACAATCTATTGTCTACCTATGTACATGAGCCATGAGGAGAATAAAAAACAAATATGCAGTGGAACACAGAACATTCAATTTTTTCAGTCAATGGAAAAGTCTATATCTTCAGATCTATAAATGAATACATATCCATAAAAAAGTAAATGATAGTTTAACTCTACACTACTAATGTTGTTGACCTCTAGGCATAGTGGTAAGAATGTTCTACCACAGATGGTGAACATTATTACGTTAAACATTATATATTGATGTATTTTGCTACACTTACTTTGTCATGTTTTGAAGTTTCCATTCTTGTACTATCACATTTTGGTGAAGTTCTTAAACTAGATTCGCCATTACCATTAACAGCCTCGTGATTTAATGTAGGTGATTTAGACATTGATTTCTAAAATTAAAAAAAAAATTAAATCTATTGATGTCTTAAGTTTACGCGAATGTAAGACATTACAATAAAACTATTTTTACGGATTGTATCGTGGTTTATTAAATTATTTATGTACTCCGATGTTTTTTGAATTGGGTTTAAATTTTGCTGTGACGCCTCGAAAAATCCCATTTGAAGAAATTATTTCTAGTGTAGAGGAATGCCTGTATAAAAATAATATTAATAAGGAAGATTCGGAGGCCATAAGGCAGGATATATCGTCAGTTTTAAGACGAAGCTCTGTGCCAAAATTGAATAGTCCTTTCGAACAATACAAAGCGTTGCAAAACTTACGCAAAATACAGGATATAATGATTCTTCGCGCTGATAAATGTCACAGTAATAATGGATACGACAGACTACAATGACAAAATTGAACGCCTTTTATCGGATGAGTTCACTTACAAAAATGTCAAAACTGACCCAACTACTTGGGACACTGCTTGGGATCCAGTGGTGAACATAATCAAATCGAAAAGTAAACATAACACCTCGAGACAGAAAGATATAATAAGTACTGTTTGCATTAATCGGAACAACTAAAATTATACTTCTTCAGGTACTTTTAAAAACTTGGTACAACAGGACATCTGCCATTTCAGTCCACTCGTGACCATGGTTGCTGTAAAGCTTCTGAAATGTCGGGCTACATAAATAATTTAATAAGCCGCGATAAAATCTGTAAAAATAGTTTTATTGTAATATTGAAATCTAATTTCTTAAGTTTTCAAAAATATTTATCCTTGCAATATATCTACTTCAAAGGATTATATGGTATATAATATAAGAGGACTGAGGAGCCAACTATACTTATACCAAAGTCATTATTAGTTTGCAAGGATTTTTGCTATATAAAATCTCCCACAACTACTTTATTTGATGTACAAATTTTTTTCAGCCAAGTAATCAATCATGAACCTAATAATATCCTAGTCCTAATATGGCTTGCCACTTTTAGAATTATTGATATATTGGCATTGTAAAATATCTAAATGGACAATGACATAATCCACTAAAATTATATTACAACACACTCCATTGCTTTTCCCTCTGGACTGTAACAATTTCATGTTTTTATTTCTATATATGGCTAAGTAGATATGAGTAATATTGTTCATAATTTCGGTTAAGTAAAGTAATGGTCATGTATCACACATGAAGTTAATAGTAACAAAAAAACAGTATAAAGAAACAAAGAATCAAACCTTTGATGCCTTTTCACCTATGTCACCACTCTCGGAATCCAAGTCCGAAACATCTGATAAGTCTTCATGGCTAACATTATTGTCCTTGGCATCATTTTTCTCACCAACTACTGATTTATTTCTTAACTTATGATCCTCTTGATCCGATTCCATTTCACCTTAAAATTTTATAAATTTATGTTGTTATAAAATAAGTTGTATTATGCTGAGTAAATGTGGACATCTTAATATGACATGTGTGTCATATTAAGTAAACTGATCTCCTTTATCATTGAAATGGAAATATGCAGATGTAAATAACTTGGCAATTAATATAAAATATAACTGGTATAATTTTGATGTGTCATTTCTATGTTAAGAGGTATGCAGGCTTATATAAGGGGTACGTACACAAGCTTGAGATATTTTATTAAGTGGTAAAATGGAACACCAACTAGGAACCACTGTCATACATTTATCACCACATCAAGAGACACAATGAAGGAACTGCAGATATGAGACATTAGTAAGATGTGACTGTTTGATTAAAGTGTTAATAAAATTGTCAAATTACCATCAGAAATTTCTTCTGTAGCCGGATCTTTTGAACTTCGTTTATTATAAGAGGAACTTCTACTAGACCGACTAGAATCAGATCTACTTCTAGCTCGTGTTGGAGGAACCATTTTTTGTTCTGCTTTAGTATGTCTTCGCCATTTTTCTTTAGGACTCCAATCACTTTTTTTTACTGGAGACCTAGCAGGAGAAGAATGAGAGGACCTACGATCAGGAGATGGACTAGAACTTTTGGATTGTGGCTCATTATGGGATGGGGATGTAATTTGTGAACCTGAATCTGGAGAAACAGGTTGTGATCGGGATACAGGGGACTTGATGGAGCTATTTGGAGATTGTGGAGTTCTCGGTCCTCCAGATGGTGGGGCAGATGAATGTTCGGGGCATTCTGGAGAGCCAAAATTTGAACCGGCATCACTTGGGGATTTTGGTGCATCAGGTGATTTTGGTCCAACAGGTGAACCTGTTAAAGAATTCTCAGGTGAGTTTATATCTGAGTGAGCACCACCTAAGTTATCAGGAGAATGAAGTTGTTTGCTTTGCCTAAGTGGGGATTGAGAATTGCCTTCTGGCGATGGTGACCTAGGGCCATTGGATTTGGGTGAATGAGGGGATTTAGGTTCTTTCTTGGATCCATCTGATGAAGAACTTCTGCGGCTTCTAGAACTTGTGCTACTACTTGATGATGAATGGCCATCTCCAGAACCATCTCGAGAATCTTCAGAATCCATGCCTGAGAAATAGCAGCAAATCCTATGTACTAACCACATAATTCTTTTACTATCAAACCCAAACAAGCTCCTTAAAAACATTAATATAAAATGTCCATCACATTTTTTAACATTATAAATAAATAAATAAATTATTAATTGTTAAATAAACATTTATACTGAATGTCTGAAAAATAATACTTGTTTCTTAAAAAAATAATAAAAGTTCAGTAATAAAACATTCAAAGAGCGAAAACCTGGGCTCTTATTTTACTTGTTATTACCGAGCTAAACCTGGTAACGGTTTTTTTTGTGACAATTCTTTTGACTAAGAAATATGTTTGATAACATATTATTAGCAAATAGTCGTAAAATCAAAACGTTTCATTATTGTTATTATTTTACTTTAATTACGTATAGTACGATGTGATGTTGAAGACACGTCCAGTCTTACCTTGATGACGACGCCTCGAAGCCAGAATTGGTGGCACTTTACAACACTTCTCATTTTGTAATGACTTTTCAACTTTTATAATCACAACACAAACTAAACTTAGGTCTGTCACAACTAGTGAACAACTTTAACTTTACTATAAACTATACATTTGCGCTTATAAAAATCAACACTACTTCAACATGGCTGTGATGCGGAGGAATATAAAATAACATAATAAATAATCACTTTTCAGAGCTTCCTTGGGTTAACTTACGCCCTTACCTTAACTGGGATGATTAAGACGGTATATTCTTGAAGTTAAAAAATAAACAATTCAAAATTCTTCAATTTGCGTCGCATAGAGGACTTTTCATCGAACTTCGAAGAATCAAAGATTTTTAAGTGGCAGATGGGCGTAAGGGCTTTAGCATTATGTCAGAAAACGGAAATGTCACTTCTTCGTCTGCTTCTGTAAATAATCCAAAAAATCGTCGCTACACATATTATGCTTTCCAATTTACAGTAACGAACACAAGCTTACAAGAAATATCCTAATTTAACTTACTGTAAGACCGAACAACGCAGACCAATGTGCACATAAAAAAACATGGATTAATTCTACATATATCATTAATGTTATAAAAATAATATGAAAAACTATTAGTTACACGACAAAAAAATGTAAAGTATGAAACTTGAATTAATATTTTAAACGCTACAGTTTTCCACCAGTGGACAGTGAAGTCATTGGTGTATGAGCAATCAGTGCATAGGGTCAGTCATATATATCCAGAGACTTTCATGTTTTGATAGTCCCATTTGCTCCATAACTGTCAACGGACTTAAAAGTGCTGGGTGTACGGAGTAATTGTTAAATTAATATTTTTGGAAAGTAATTGTGAAATATGGACCTATATTGCGTACGCTGTAACATGGTGCTGCTAACAATTACCATTATGACATTAACATGATCATGAGCTATTCATTTTTATCTCTAAAATATTCGCAGCATTTTTTAATTTCATTATCTGTAGTACTATTATAAAAATAACATGCTGTAATGTAACTCTTTAAGCAGTCTTACCCTTATACAATCTGTTGTTACAGTTATACGTTCTGTTGTTTTATTTACTATTTATTATAATTATATACTATTTCACTATAATTGAAGTACGAACAAGTACGCGAAGTTTTTATTATAAACCTGTTGCGAATCGCGCGGGGAATGGGCTAGCTCTTTTCATTCTAACTATCGATTTTTTGTTTCTTTAACTATTTTACTTAGTTTGATGTTTATAAGCAAAGTATACGTGTGTGTGAACTCTAGAGCGGTTTTTGGACGCTAAAAACTTTGTAGGTAATTGGATAAGTAGCCGTTAATAATAGAATTATAAATCTCAATTTATTACATAAAGGAATCATTAATTTTATTCCTCGGGTAATAATTATTTATTAAAATAATGTCGTTGAATATAATCGTAACTTTCATGTTGCCCCCCTCCCTCCAACATTTAATATTTTAGGATAGGATTACGTTTGATACTTTAGGACTTAAAAAAGTGGAAGATACTTAATTTATAACACAATTATTGTATGAGTTATAAAAAAATATTTAATTATGGCCTTCACTACATTTCGTCCGTAGCTACGCAAAAAATACACCTCTATAGTACGGATAATAGACTTAATTTTTAATTATTATTGACAATATGTTATTAATTCGTGTCAAAAATGAAAAAGCAAGAACACTGATCTAAACGTACAAATAAAACATTGTTGTCCTTTTTCACAAATATTTTTTGCCACATTATTATTAGCTTCATTGAGTATATTTCCTATTAGAATAGCTTACATGTTCACTAGAATTTCTTTCTTTGAAGGTATAAGGTTTGTGATAGAGGCACTAGCGCAAGGCAGGCTATTATAGGTATTATAACGATAGTAAGTAATGTTGGTTTACATAACATACTGCGTAAATTATATTATTTCTTATAAAATACATAATAAGATTAGTACATAAATTGATATGTACTTATTAGGAACATAAGAGTTAACATTTAAGAAGCGATAGTAATTTGTCACACAATTTTTTTTCATATTATGTTTCGATTGCTGAATAATTATTGCATTATATTATAATCTTTTGTCTATTTTAAACTATTCTGTACATGTTTAAACAAAATAATTTATTAAAATATGTTATGCAAAAATATGACAGTCGAAGCCTTATTTGTTTATATGTTTGCTCATACAAAAAATTAAAAATGAATTTCATCACTAAGTTCATTGTTCATTATCTTTTTTTTATGAATTTTAAAAATACGCGGTAAAATATTGTAGAACAATTATTTCAATAATTTTCAATAATGATTGACCAAATATTAGATGACAATACATCAGAAAATGATGAAGAAGAGAGTTTTTTTCAAGATGTAGATATTTTACAAAAGCACGGTATCAATGTAGCCGATATAAAAAAATTAAAAAGCGCTGGAATCTGTACTATTAAGGGAGTGCAAATGTCTACAAAGAAAAAACTAAATAACATTAAAGGTTTTTCAGAAACGAAAGTAGATAAAATTAAGGAGGCATGCGTAAAAGTAATTTCTCTTGGATTTATGACGGCCCTTGAAGTTAGTGACCGACGTAAATCTGTTTTTAAAATAAGTACTGGGAGCCACGAATTTGAGTGAGTGTATCATACTTCTTGTTCAAAATTGTTGAAGAAAGTCTACATATAACAAAGTTACAAGTACTTCTATAAAATCGACGCCGGGAATAATATGCAGTAGACACGCAGCTCACATATATCCTTGCAGATTGTGTTTAACCTAATGCATAGAGCAAATAACAAATGAGTTCACTCTCTATCTCTCTTTTTACTACATTCATTTCTTTCTACGGAATACGCATGCGAATTTAGATAGACAAAGAGAGTCGTGTATTCTCATCTACCTTCTCTATTAACAAATACAGCAATATATAAATGCCTCTCCGTTTTGTAACTGGCATTCCTACTCTATCTATATTATCTCTATGGTCTAACGCGGTTTACACATGTCTGTACAGAATATAGCACCTGTTGTAGTGTCACCAATTGGATATTTATAAGAGCCCGTGCAGACTGCAGACTATTAATATACCAGATGATAGTTTGGATGGGTTGTGCTGTTAACACTCGGTGTTGAGTGCACACACTAGACAACAGTCAGTCCAATGTCCAATGTAAAGATGTGCATACTATATGTACCTTACGGACGTATGTACGGATCTATAATCTCAAGAGAGGGATCAGGGTATTAATATTTGCCCAACATCATTGTCATCACCAGCCAGTAGACATCCACTGCTAAAAATAAGCACACCCAAGATCTCATGTCAAAAAAGGCTACGTGGAGCGTAGTAGCCTGGAGTGAACCCAGGCGAAGTCAATTGAACCGAGGGGGATGCTCTTTACACCCCCCCTTATATGAATAAGGGGCTAGGGATCAGGAGGAGCGGGAATTCGCATTTACGCACACGTAAATGCGATTTCCCGCGTCAAAAAAAAAGACTAGGTGAACGGCAACACGCTGCTGACGATGTGTACTGCTAACCTCCAGCAAGCTGCTCGCCGGAGGCATAGAGTCCATGGCTATCACGGAGGTGTTCGGCGAGTTCCGGACTGGCAAGACCCAGCTGTCGCACACGCTGTGCGTCACCACGCAGCTGCCCGGCGCCTCGGGCTACAGCGGCGGGAAGGTCATGTTCCTCGACACTGAACATACCTTGTATCCTTTTATAATACAAACACCTATAGACAACACCAATCATAGGATTTAAGTCACTCTCTCCTATATCCCAAAAAAGTTAATGGATGTTAGGATACCCATTGTTCACGGTCCTCCCTGGGGGACCATGGCCAGCGGCATTCAGCCGCTAATAGTTCTTTAACACTTTCCAGACGAAACGTTAAAATTTCTTTATAAGTGGAAAAAATAAATAAATGTAGTTTTTGTTCAACTGGAATTATAAAAATTAGTCTTGAAACGTTAGTAGATATAACATCTATACGCATAATAATTATAAAGAGGAACGTTTGATTGATTGTGTGCTAGTTCGTTCACATTGAATGGGCTCCGAAACTACTGAATCGATTTGAAGAATTGTTTACCATTAGAATCCTACATTATCAGTGGTGAGCGTATGCTATATAACACATTTTAAAACGTTTTGTTGATTATGAAAATTTCGATAATGTAGTCAAAACGTTAAAAAATATCAAAGTTAATCCTAACATAGCTGCAGAAATTATTGACAAATAGCTGTCGCGAGAGAGACATTGCTCTGACATAAATTTAATTTATTGTGTAATGTGTTGTTTGCGAAGCCGAAATTAACATTCAATTTTTTTGTTCTTGTAAATCAATGAATTTTTGCCATATTTAGTCGGGGCAAACTGCTAATAACATAATAAATCTACTAAGTTCGAACTTTGACCTGAGTCCTAATCATGACCTGAGAACAACTGGCGGAACAAACTCAACGGGTCTCATTAACTGTGAAAATATATCTGGCTATCATTAGGGAACAGGCCTGATCGATATATGTGTGTCGAATAAACAATATATTGAACAATAGAATAAAATTACAGAAATAACCTGGTGGTAACTATAAGTAAGTTTATTTAGTTAAACTGTAACTTGTAACTTCCACCTTTATTTAGATAACAAAAGAACACAAGTATTAAAGTTTTTCTTTCTATTTCTGTAACATATATATTTAAGTTATACGTGGCGTAATATATTCGTATAAGAGTAAATAGCTTGCTTAACTTGATTACATTGTGAGTGAATATAATTATGTATTGTATATAGTAAATTTTATAGAAAAGGCTATAGACAGACCACAATACATTTATGATATTACCACACGGGTAGCACGGCCGCCTGGAGGTGAGGTAAGTTGTAGGATGCGGACGCTTGCAGACACCTTAATTTTCTTAATTTCGAGTCAGTCGTCCAGATAGGCTGAGGCCAATAGCAGACAGGTTCAACTTGGAACAGAACGCCGTATTAGATAACGTACTGTACGCTAGAGCTTACACGTCTGAGCACCAGGTAAGCAGACCACTCACGTTCTTGACTTAGCTTAAGCGTTATTTCACGCTTTAGTCACCGTCGACGGCCGCGACTTTCCTTGCATCATGGCCTGTTAGCTAGAAGAAGGAAGCGGAGACTTCTAAATACCGCCTTCTGTCCTCGGGCCGTAGGGCGGGGGTAGAAATCTCCGCGATCATGAAATTGGGCCCTAAACTTACAGCCGGAGCGGGAAGTATTCTCAAGAGCTCCAAACGTATTAGGTATCTACTTGCACATACTGACTATTAAGTTGTAAGATTCGATCATTGATGATAAGGTAGGAAGGGGTACGATATTTTTATCAGTCTGTACCTTACATAATGGGGGCTCGTTGTCATACATGTGTTGTAAGGCTATCGAGATTAATGTTATCCAGTCAGCGAATGACCTGGGATCATAAGATGAAAAGATATAAGGAAATCAATGGCGCCGGAATAACTACAAAACTAAATGTTTTCCGCATATTTTGAAGGGTCTCAGATTTTTGATAAGCGACTACCAACATCCATAAACTTCTGCACAATCGGAGATTATGCAGACATGCTGCTCTCCTTCATCGCAAGGGTAGTCTGGATTCTTAGCAGCCACTTAAAATCGTAGGTATGAAAACTCGTAGTAAGAGGTTGGTTTTTTTAGGCGGAACTTCTCGATTTTGTGGCCGCAAAGTTTCATGAAGAAGGCGGAGTATTTAAGCTGCTAATAATAGACTCCATAATGGCATTGTTCAGAGTTGACTTCTCGGGTCGAGGAGAACTAGCAGATCGCCAACAGAAGCTCGCTCAAGTCCTCTCGCGGCTACAAAAGGTATAAAAATAAGAAGGGGTAATAAATGGCCCTGATGGAGGTAGTGCCATGCATGGTACGTGACACTACATCATCCTATGCAACGGAATTGTGTCGGCACGACCGGGAAAGTATCTCTTGATACCGGTGTCTATTGACAGCGTCGCTGTCGCTTTCCGTGCGGCGAGTAGCCGGTGGCCCATTGGGGGGAGGGCGGTGATATGGAGGCAACGTATCTACGTAACAATCATGCGAATGTCCATGGGCGTCGGCAGTCTTCAAAAGGCCCGAATGCTCATTTGCCCCCTTTTGCTATAAAACCAGTTCCTGTTTCAAACGATTATATACTTGTTATATATTTATAAGTGTTGATGCGTTATGTCAGGATGACATATGGAGGGCTATATAGAATATAGAAAACGGCCGTTGAACATAATTTTGTGAATAAAAGGAAAAGTTTTGTTAAAAAAAAAAAATTAATTAATTATAATCGATGCCTTATGGCTTAAGGCACAAAAATTTGGCATGCATTTTTAGGAGTAAAATATAATTTTCATTCATTACTTTTTTTTTTCATGTTTGATGGAGTAAAATTATACTTTATATTCCTTTAAGTTTCTAATCCGTTAACTTCCATAACATGTTCCTCCAAAAACATTTTTCTGGTTCATTTTGGATTTCGCAGACGGTTAGACCAGAATCCATTGCGCATTAGAAGATCATTCGTGAGCGGAAAATGGCTGGCGATAATGATGTAAAATTCGTTTTGGGTAGCACAAGATTAAAAATAAATGACCTTAGCAAGTGTAGCGAGCGAACGTATCCGGATGGAGCACTGAGTACGCTCTTCATTCGGGAAGCACGCGTGATAAGATAATGGCACTACAAACAACACGATATACTTACATCTTACGTACATGTAGATACTAGTGTTTTTTAGTCCCGAAACTTTTAGCTTCGAGCAGGCTAGCTAGCTCGAGAGTCGAGCGGTACTCCGGGTCCATCCTTAGCAGACCTGTTTGTTTATTGCCCATGTATTACCTAGCCGATGATACAATTATCGTGCTTCTTTTATTAGCATATCACTTGACTTCATCCTTTCACGTTCTGAATAGTCCTCTCGCCGACTCATAGTCGTAGTCAATAAGTAGAGATAGGTTTACCTTATCATTTTATGTCAGTGGGCGACATTGGACCTATTTATCCTTGAATAAGTTTATCCTAATCGTCAGCGTCAGTCCTGGGACCTGGCAGTCGTCGGCGCGCCGACTTGACCACGAGTGCATTCTATTCTAGTCGTTTTCCCACCGGTCTAGTCCAAAAACGGTTTATTTTGCAGAAAAGTGCTTTGCAAATTGTTTTAAAGTTAAATAAGTACAAAAATGCCTCCTCTTTCGTAAAATAAAATTTTTCGACAACCAATTTTTACGACGCCCTCTATTGACCTCCGGGACCTATAGGACGCGAGATATTGGCAAGAAAACTTATTTTCGTGACCTTATGACCTTTAGCTGGCACGATATTAATGTCACGTCAGCACGCCGTAACAAAAATATAACTAGGAACTTCTCCGCAGATTGGGGTTTAAATTGTTATAAATGACTGGACTATACGTATACAGCAAATTGGCTCATTACTAGTTTGCCCCCGTATATGATTCCTATATAGAACTCCCCCTGCTCTGTACAAAAAAACGTGACGTAACGCATGAATGTATTTTATGATTAGTCTCATCGTCTTCCTCTGTGCTGATAGGACATGTTAATTTCACAATATGCATATATCCGTGGGCGACATGAGACATGAATTCATTTTAGAATTTGATAAAGATCACTTGGTATTATTGTCGGTCGAGTTGATTTATGCTTTCAACTCCAATCAGTTGCGTCGAGTCGATGGAGTTTGTGATATTACAGCCTGTATTGGACAACAAGTCATTATTTACGAACTACAATGGCTAGTTTCAGCAAATGTACATTGTTTGCTTGTTTTATTGTTTCGTTTTACTGGTATCATTTGAATTTATAGCCTTTTTGTCGAAAACACGATATTTATGGTTGATTGTGTTTTGCTCTATCTTGAGTTTGCCCAAATACTCGCGAAAACTTTTTTACGTACGCTTGAATTGGGTGTAGACTGGTGAATGCGCGACGTGATCGTTACGAGAACGAGGCCAATTAGTTGAGAGGGAGATAGATATAAGCTAGTGAAGATAAAACGAGAGGGAGAGTTACGGAAGTTGAGAGGGAGATAGGTTAATAAATATTGCTTACATCTGTTACGAATACTGCTCCTTTTACTTCAGAATCATATGAAGAACCACTTCATGAGTAAACGCCAGTTTCACTTATTGGAGCTGACACACTCTTTATTATATATACATATAGTTGATAAATTATTATTTATTTATCAAGTCGGTCCAATAGATTTTGAAAAATAAGTATATTAAAAAAAACACAATCACGATTTTTGAGTGATGTGCATGCCTTAAAAATAGTCCAAAAAATCAACGTCGATTGCAGGAAATTCAATTAAACCAAATCAATACACATTCAAGTCTTGATTTACAAAAATATTCATATAAATATGTATCTTAGACGACTTCATACGGAATTGTCACTCTAAACGTCTTTTATTACAACACATAAAATATACTTTTTGAAAATCAACCTTACGTGCACGATTTTAAGATTTTTTTACAAAGTGAATAATTTATATTGTATACATCTTATATACGGATTCTTTTGAGACACTGTTAACTTTGTAAATCAATGATTCAAGTGATATTTTTGACAGATACCTATAAAATGAACGACCATAAAACGGAAATTCGATTTCCAAATCTAAATAAACATGGACATTTTCAATTTTCGCGGGAAGTAAAAGATATACAATGTAACTGTGTAAATATTTTTTATATAACTTCAAAGTAAATGTACACTTCAGCTAAGCTCAACATGCACAATTAGATCAAGGTTCCTGCCAAATAATAACTCTTGTTATCAAAGTGATTAGTATAGATTTTTTGTTAGGTATAGATTATATCAGAGAGATAATACTGGATCTGTTTACTGTTGGTGTCAACTCTACATGTAATAAGTGATGTTTGTAGATATCTGAAGAGTACAACGTGGCCGTGTTTGTAACGAACCAGATGACGGCGGACCCGGGGGCGACGTTATCATTTCAGACGGACCCCAAGAAACCCATCGGCGGGAACATCCTGGCGCACGCGTCCACCACCCGGATATACCTGCGCAAGGGGCGCGGGGAGAACAGAATAGCGAAGATATACGACTCACCGGACTTGCCCGAGAGCGAGGCCACCTTCGCTATCACAGCCGGGGGTGTCGCAGATGCTAAGGACTAAGCTTGTACTAAAATAATTATTTGAAATGATATGTTATTATTTAGTAAACATGTTCATAAAATTATATTACCTGATTGGTATTTTAATCTTTACCAAATTAAGACATTGGATGGACTATTTAGACCATTTGGCCTATACCGCAGAACTTGAAGACAAAAGTCTTCAACCAACGCACACATTCTCCCCGTGATGACCTACTTCATAATTTAGGACTGCTCCGCAAGTTTGCGGTAGCTTAGCGATTGAACGTGCTATGTTGGGTGTTTCATTGTCCGATAGAATTCGCAACGAAGTCACAAGGCAGAGAACTAAAGTTTCCGATATCACGTGAGGATTAAGCTCACTGAAGTGGCAATGGGTTGGTCACACACTCAGAAGATCAGGTAGCGGATGGTCCAGTGAGGTTCTGGAATGGAGGCCGCGTTTAAGAAAACGAAATGTTGGTCGACCGTTCACCAGGTGGGAAGACGATCTCCGTGCAGTAGTTGGTCCGGGATGGGTGTGAGTAGCAGAAGAACGGCCGTCTTAACGTTCATTGAGAGAGGCCTATGTCCAGCAGTGGACCGATAAGAGATGATGAAAAAAAATGAGCCCATTTTAAAAGTATTATAGTAACATTTTTTAAAGTAAAATTTCCTTACGCGCGCTTGTTTCGGGGCGTTAGCGTGTCGAGAGGCCAACGGAAGTTGAGAGGTAGATATCGGTTGGTGAACATAGAGATTCACACGAAAATTGAGAGGGAGATATAATATAATGAATATAGAAAGGGTAACGTTTAGTACGTTACTATAGAGTAGGGGCAAGAAAGAGATGCGCAGATTTTCTTTCTGTCTTTCTTTCTTTGATAGCCTAGATAGTTACGTTTCAGTCTTTTTAAGTAGTTTTACTTCAATCTAGTAGTCTAAAGTACACTCGTATTGTTAGATAGACAGGTACATATATACACTTTATTAACTGGAAACTTGTCACTATAATTCAGTGGAAACAAGTGCGGCTTGTAACCGCCCTCAAAGATATCCAGTATTCCAGTATTTTGTTAACTGACTTCAAAAACGAAGTCGGTTGTTTATTATGTTCAGCACCTCAAAACTTTCGACTTGGTGCACTGGGTTGAACCAGTGTACAATTTAGATTCCAAGTAGCACCGGTTATAGCAAGGTTTCTTAAAATGGGGCTTACCACCATCTAGATAGTAGCCAATGGTAGGCACTAGTCTTTTTTTTTGTTCGGAATGCACTTGTGCATCCCCTCAGATTTGGGAGATTCTGAGGGTATGGGACTCAAGAGCTGAAAAGTAGCCTTAATACGCACTAAACCCAAGCGGTGTTGGTGCTTGTCCGCCAGTGACGGTCCCACGGGTGGGCGATGGCATACAACCGCGACTTCACCAGAGGGTGCCCTTAGGGCTCTTCAGGGGAGTATTTCTCCCTGAACCACCTTGGGGTGTATTAAAACACGTAGCACCGGCAACTCGGATCTTCTGGAGTAGACGTCGACTTCCACAAGCCGTCGCTCTGTGAGGCGCTAAGTACAAGAGCTGTCGCCTCCTAAGGCGGCAGTTCTTGTGCTTGGCGCCTTCGCCTTGGACCTCTCCGTGAGGGATGTCTGTTTGCTGCATTCATAACGGTTCTCGCAAAGTGATCGGCCGCGTTCCAGGCTTCCTCACCGCTCAGCATATTTTCAATAAAAACGGTAGCGAGAGATCAATCCCAAAACCAGCGACGAGAATAGCCCGTTCCTGTGTCCAATTGGGCAAGACACTCAGTTAAAGTATGCAGAGCCGTGTCTCGGGACTCGCCTCATAGGTGGCAGGATGGCGTTGACTGGCACCGAACCCCCTCACACAAGTAACGACCAAAGCAGCTGTGTCCCGTTAAAATCTGGGCCTCTGTCCACTCTCTAAAAAATAGGATCAACAGCTCTACGCTGTCATGTGGTGCCTCCAGCCTGACCTCCCACAATCTCATGGATTGCTCCCGGCCTGCCTACTTCCAGCTCTGCAATTCTTTGAATGTTTGGTTTCGGCCGTCTGTCGCTCGTAGTTGACGGTGCGTCAATAAGAATCTGCCAATGCTTTGGTTTCCAAGTCCCAGGGGAGGCTGTCCGCAAGGGCGCGTGCAGCATCCCTTGATACCTACCTGTACTCACGAACCGTCCGAATGGCCATAGTTTGCTGGAGCCTAACTAGCACGGTTTGGTTATGGGATGATGTTATTTCCGCCCACACCGGTGCCCCGTACATGAATGAACATCGAGCGAACTGTGCTAAGAATCTTCGGCGGCAGCCGAGGCTTGGCCCACCTATATTGGGTAGAAGCCAGACAAGGCTAGCCTTCAATGGTAGGTACTAGTTGACTATCTACTGGTGATCTTTCCCATCAACACAAAAAAATTTCGCTTGAAGTTTTTGTTGAATTCTTTAATTTCAGTTTTATTATTAATTTTCCTCTCGGTCGAAAAACGATTTGATATTTTTAAGAGTTATGTGATTGTTTTGGTCTTCTGCTATCCTAGAACCGTATATATGTGATACATATACAAATACAAATCGCTCTTGGCCGGTTTTTTTTTTGGTTTGTTGCTAAATAATCATCTCCTGACCGAATTCACTTATGGATCACTCACATTAGTCCATCATCCATCATGGACTCACATTAGCCCATCGTGCGTGAGTCCGATTTCTGACTACAACAATATAATTTTTTTTTTAAAGTAATGTGATGTTTTATTGTATGGACGTATCTACTTAGGCCATATAATTCAAAGTTTAATAAAGGCCGAGGACAAAGTGCTATAAAAACAGGAAAAGCCGGAGTTGATCTCATACGTGTACCAAGATTGAGCTAGTTACACATTTTGGTCATCGCTTAGAACCAGTCTTTTGCTAGTGCATGTAAAGAACCGCACGGATAGATCCCGGGGTGCTACCCGCTCGTTTGCCCCTTATACTATAAAAAACATCCATGGAACGGACGTTCCTGGGTGTCGATAGTCCCGATAATGATCCGCAGCTTGTTAGACGATTTACGGTAACAAGAAAAAACATTTTACTGATAGTAAAATATATAGTAGTTTCACCTGACGGTATCTACCCATACAGTTTTTACTTCGGGGCAATTGACATCCACAAGCGGAACTTGTTACAAGGGGATTGACCTTATAATCGATTGTATTAATGTTCTGATAACTTACGTGAACCGTGTCTCAAACGGTACCAACAGGCGGACAGATTCCAAAGTCGAACTGTTAAGAGAATCAGTCTGCATTCGTCACAGTGGCGTGACTGCGTTGGGCCAATAATATTCAGTTTGTGTCGTCGATTAGATAATGAGACATGTGCCAATTGATGTAATTAGGCAGTATATCTATTGTCCTGCTCATTGCATCTTACAGTATCTATATTCAATTGAATGTTGTAACACATGTTTGTAATTCCAATTACGTAAATATTTAGGTTAGGGTTTAGGTAATTAATCTAGCCACTATATAATCTGTGACTGTGTTTAGGGGTATTACATAGTTCCCTGCTATACTTACCTATATACCAGCTACTAGACTTAATTTTTAATCGTTATCGATTTAATCAATACCCACCTGCCTGCTATCATAGACAATTTACTAAGTTTATTTATGTATTTACTTTGAATCAAATTCTGTGTTATAACTTTTATTCTATTGCTGAATTGATTAGATATTTTGATACCTATATAATAATCTCTATAGCATAAGGGTAGAAATCAGCCCAACGATCAAAGACGTCCACATAAAATTGTGGATGTGTTTCCCTACCTAAAAGCATTCATTCCCAGCGAAGAAAAGACATTCCGAGTGTGGTACCATCAAAATGGCGATTTGCGATCGCGACTTCTGAGTTCTGTTTGACTAGTGACAATGCGTAAAAAAGCTCTAGTATGAACGAGCCTTACTGCCACCCCTCAAGCGTCGTCTTCGCCCCGTTTAGTAAGGATAGCAACAATAAAAAAACGTACACTATTTGACATAGGCCTCTCCCAGAGAGCGCCACAAATCCGAGTCTGGTGACTCAGATTTCTGGTACTGTATCCAGTGGCTACCCGCGACCTTGACCAGGAGATACAGAACCTTTTTTTTACCACCACTTCAGCTAGCTGACATTCTGAGCTGTGTAGGTTAGTTTCGTTCTCATCCGATTCACCGAATTTCGGGTCATGAACTGAAGAGAGTTACTTTATAAGACGCACTGAGTGACAGAGGTTATTTATGACAACCCACATTTAGCTGCCAAGTCTTGTATCCACACAGGCATACAATACACACACTATTCGAAGGCCTCAGACTCTGCGCCATTTTAAACTGAAAGAAGAATTTCAGAGATAGCTTTATGCACTGCCCAACCTGCTACTATCTATTTCTGTTAGTAGGTAGGTATTTTGAATTTGTATGATGTAACCAATTAGAGATATGTAAATTCTCCACAGTCAATTAGATAAAACAATATTGCTTAGCTAAAGTTAAGTGAGCTAATATCTTACCGTAACCATAGCCGAGACGAATATTATTAGGCGTAATTATTACAAGATTTATTAACGACATGTTGCGTAACTAATGCGAAATTTAATATCTATACATAACACAAAACAAAGTCCCCAAAAGCTGTCTGTCTGTATGTGATTGATTTCAATGTTTGCATGCTCAAAATCTACTGAACGAATTTTCATGCCGTTTCACCCATTGATAGAGCGATACCTGAGGAAGGTTATAGTGTATAATACGGCCCCCCTGTTATTCATGGGTGAACCATGGCGACAAATTACAATCTGATATGACTTCAACACAGATACCTGTACGTTAACTTAGAGGTGTATGAATGTTTGTCCATCTATATCTCTGAAAATATTGATCGAGTTTCAACAATTATTTTTCATCTACTTCAACTTAGGTAACAGTGAAGATTTCATAAAAACCGGTCGAGTAGTTATTAATGAGATTTTATTTTATTAACAACAACAACACATTTTCACGCTAGTTCCCTGACGCTGGTTTTACGCTAGTTACTACGTTATGTGCATGAAACACAGCGTTTCAGCTAAAATGGCGTCGTTCTTATCAACCTACTGAGTGTCATAAACACGACCGCTCTGCCGGGCGTGAAACGACTAACAAGAAGAATCTAACGGGGCAGGCAAAGAATAGGCCCTTTCTTTTTTTCGAGTAGCTGCGGAGGTACGGATTACCTAAGACTTCAAAGGTTGAGAATATTAAAGGCCTAAAGAAACAAAAGTTAATAAAGAATGTTGGTTAAGCTTTGCAAGCTTTTATTTTACGTTATTTATTTCTATAATCCTATTTTACGTATAAGTGTTTTTAAGATAAGTAGTGTGTTCGGTAGCACACTCGTATTATATACCCTAATGTATTATATAGTATAGTGGCTATTTTATAACTTACTTCAAACTAACTTGTACTTACATGATTTACCTACTAAATTTAGTCAGCCCCGTTTCCGAGATTTTGGCTAGCAATGACTCAGTTTCAAGCGCTAGTTGGTTCCAATACAGGCAATATTTGATGACGTAGGTATCCCTCTGAAATATCAACGCGTATAAATCGCGGAGACGCTATATACAGCTGGTTCGCAGCAAGTCATTATTAAACTAAAGACTAACTGGGGATCCTAGCATGCACCGATATTCATCGTAATTCTCCAGTCTGTCAGGAAGCTAGTGACACAGTCGTACAACTTCACAGAAACTCGAATAGCAGGAAGCTTGTGACTAACCCGATCGATGGCCTTGACTATCGTTCCGACTAGCCGCTGTTATAGCATTTGGATTTAACTGCCTCCATCAGCCGTAGCGTAAGATATTTTATTAGGTCACGTGGCGACTGATCATGACGGAAACCGTACTGATTGTCAATAATATGTAGCGGCACTGGCAAGGAGTGATCGCTCCACGAGATAGAGACGGGTCCTTGTTCATCCAGAGTCGAGTTGAAAGATAAAAGACAGTATCATGTATCGTCGAGCCATCGCACCTGAACAGTGAAAGTAACGATGGCGGATTGAAATTTCCTAATACAGGCCTAGCCAGAGGAAGGTGCACTAGACCAGGCACAGTAACATGATGGCTGAACTACAAAAAATTAAAGAACTTCAGGATCATCCGTGAAGACGCAAATTTAGCCCGCATAATATTTTCAAAATAGGAGGGCATTATAAAGACGTCCCAGTGGAAAACCAGTGCAGCTACTTGATGGATAAATCAATCTCTTCAAGATTGCTAAGGCGTCTCGGTTAGGAAGAGCAGAGTAAACCGGATATTGTAAAAATTTACAGAGATTGTGGCAATGGGGCCTTTGGCTTCTCGCTCAATTCGCCATAGAACCTGAGTTACAGAGCATGCCGTTCCCCTCTCTCCAAAGGAATACGCACGACAGCCCAAGTTCCAGGCTAAAGAGCTTGCGCTTGGATATCTAAACTTTGTCGCGGTGATACCGGAATGGTTTAACAATAGATAGCAATATTTACACTAAGGATATGTGCCGAGCTGCCGGTCGGGTCCTTTTTCCATGCGTAGTAATGACTTATAATTATTTGAACATTATTCCCCGATTTACAGCCCCCTTATAAAAGGTGGACCCGCTAAACCCCATACGGTAATATAGGGTTGGCCTAATGAATGACAAAATTTGCTGCGAACTTGTAAGAGCTTACGTTAAAAATATAGGAATAAACCCGAAACTTTGTAAATTATAAATATCTATCGGTAACATTAAAAAAACAGTTGCAAACATGATCCAGTGCGTGTTAACTTTGGTTTGTAGTATATGTATAACTACAAGCATGAATATGTGCAGCTTTTGTGACGCCATTCTTTCCCCATTTTGTTCTAGAAACAATCCATGGTATATGCTTAGCGAACGTAGGATGAGACGATATATATTTATTTTTCATTAGTAGTGTCGTTTATTTTCTCATGAAAAAGCTTGTGAAAAAATAGGTAATTCATATTTTTTTGAGTTTCACGTAGGTGGTTGTGTTATCAGAAAGAACACAGTAGGCTGAGCGTATGTACTTTTATAACCAAAATTATATTTGGTGATTACATTATGATATTTAGCAACGGAGGAAATTTTTGTGGAATAAAAGAGAAAAGTAGCCCATGTCTTTCACTTTAGGGTGGACGGCAAGAAGTGAGTAACCGTCGTAAGTCGACGGGCTCAACAGAGTATGTGAATACACACTGCCACCCATATTGCAATCTTTGTGTCGTATCCAAATAAACTGACAATCGTTGGAGTACGAGCAGCGCAAGTAAATGTGACAGCGGCATGAGAAGTATCGAGTTTACACATTTGTGTTGATCACTTCCTTGCTTAAGCGAAGTAAATTATGTTTTTATTGTTCACATTTACATGTTTATTGTTCACCACAAGACGACATGACACTTAACTACTTGGTATATATCGAGACGCCTGTGCACAGGCACCAACCTAAGACACGAGTTTACATATGCAAATAGTACAATCCTTCAAAACTATTTATTGTTCACGTGTTCCGGACACACTGTGTATTGTCAAAAACAAAAACAAATTTGAACACAGTAGATCTACCGATTCCTGTCACAGTCAAAACTTTATTTTTTATTATTATAATCGAAAAGTGAATAGTGTCTATACCCTAGATAGAGGTTGATTTTGTATAAGAGATAGATGACTAGTCCCGTCCAAACTCCAACCGCATATCCAAAACGCTAACCGCACTCCGCAGTAGAAGAGTTCATGTTTATGGTCGACGAAGATTTAAAGTATTGATTTATATTTTATCTTGTTCGTTCAGTCTAGTTATTAGTTATTCTATCTAGTACCTAT
>JAFELO010001240.1:852794-885806 GCA_017140195.1 Eumaeus atala | reverse complement strand
TGTATGAGTATATGACTCATTCATACATTGATAACATTGATAGAGGCAGAGTTGAATGCTGTTTCACTTTTCAGTGACTCAGTAAACGAATAACAGGGCACTAGTGTCGTTGTTGGCCGGCAAGAATCTGTCAGAATTTTAATTCGCCTGGCCCGTCATAGTATTTGTTCATGACAAATTTATTGGAAACGGCTGAATTCTGGAAAAATTGTGGTGTCAGTAAATTGTTACTGTTCTAATTTTTTATTTCATTATTTACAACATGAGTGACATTGAAACTAAAAAGGAAATTCGAGTGTGGTGTGATGGGTGGTAAGTTTTTTCATTATTTTGCTATTCAAAGTAAACTATTAGTATATTTTTCCCACTCAATTTTATATAAGTATTCATATCTATAAAATCGACAATTATTACATAAATCATTTGTGTTGTAGTACATTCTAAGAAGTAGGTATTAAACATAGGTAAGTACTTAATGTTGTTCCTAATTCCTTTCCTCTCGCATTCCTCCTTTTTTTGTCACTGATATTTAAGTTAAGACAGGTTATATATATATATATATATATATATATATATACATACATACCCTGTTAAGAATAAATGTTCTGTTGTACATATTTTAGTTTTCTAAAATTTAAAGTTATAAAAAAATTAATGCTTAATTAATAGTAGGTATGTCATACAATCCAAAATTGATGTATAAAAATATATTAATTTCAGCTATGATATGGTGCACTTTGGTCATGCCAATTCCCTCAGGCAAGCAAAAGCACTTGGCGATGTTTTAATAGTAGGAGTCCACACCGATGATGAGATTACTAAACATAAAGGACCTCCAGTATTTACACAGGAAGAGCGGTACAAAATGGTGCGTGCAATCAAATGGGTTGACCAAGTGGTGGAGGGAGCACCATATGTCACTACGCTTGAAACCTTAGACAAGTACCAATGTGATTTTTGTGTGCATGGAGGTGGGATATGACTAATATTGACAACATACAATGATATTAACAGGAATTTAAAAGAATCTGTAGTCATAATTGTTTAAAATTCTAGTTCAAAGTGTAGTCTTGTAAAATCTGTGTTATATGCTACTTTAAATATCTGTTAATACCATTAGTAACATAGACTTGTCTATTTCACTAATATACTCCAATATTGTGATATGAAATTGTGTTATGATGTGTTAGTTATTTCTTATAAATTGTAATTAAATATTGAAAATTAGAAAAAAAAATGCATTTATTTAAAGTGATTCTTTCTTACAGATGATATTACAGTTACAGCAGATGGAATTGATACATATCACTTAGTCAAAGAAGCAGGCAGATATAGGTAATTTAATTTTAATATGAATTCTTAACAATAGAGGAGGGTTTAAACCACTACCACCGCCTGTTTTCTATCCCATAATCATATACTCATAGGTCCAGTTGCACGGGTTATTATAGTCTTTTGTATCAAATAATTAATGAATTTCGATTTCATAGATGCTACAAGAAGAAACTATCTAATTAAGTATTACTTAGTTGATGGTTTGAGTGGTGACTAGCCATAATCATATGATTATAATTTTAAAAATAATACAGTCAGATGCTAGCATTCTTTACACTGTTAATATTTGAAAAAGTCTTGTATTGTATTCTTGTCTGTCTCACAAATAAACAATGTTGCCACTTTTCAATTTATGTAATTGTTAAATTTAGGTAACAGTTCAAAATCTGTTATCAAAAAAATTCAAAAAGCATTTAGGTGATACTTAAAGCTATGTATCAACTAGATAGTTATCATTAACAGAAACTGACTAAACCTGCCCTTATTGTTCCTTCACTAGGTCTGTGCCTTATCCAACTTAATGTCTAGTACATACTTGTGATATTTTAATTTCTCCTTTCAGAGAGGTTAAGAGGACAGCTGGTGTTTCTACAACAGATTTAGTTGGAAGGATGTTATTGTTAACCAGAGAACACTTTAAGTAAGATTTTTTCACATGTATTTTATTTCATAAAATATAGAAACATAATATTATAGGGTCAATGTTAAGAGGATTGTTGTCATCTTGTCTCAAAATTTAGTACATGGAAGATAGATTCCTTATTATTTTAAGTCACAAGTTATGTTTAATTTATTGATGTCTTAAGTTTACACAAATGTTACTCATTACAATAAAACTACTTTTACGGCATTTGTCGCGGCTTATTTAATTATTTAACTAGCCCGTTTCAGGCCTACGTGACCAAGGTTGATGTAAAGCTTCTGAAACCAGGCTAGTTCAAAAATGGAATAAACCACGATAAAATCCATAAAAGTAGTTTTATTGTAATATGTTTAATTTACAAAACCGCTCTCACACACAACACATAAAATGAATTCCCAAATATAAAAAAAAACTTATATGTTTTGTGAAATGTCTGGAGGGCAACACAACTACGCAACCATTGTTGATTGATGTTCATTGGTGTCTGTCAAAAATATTGGCTATAAAGAAATGGTGGCTCATAAATCTAAGGTATATGTAACTTTCAGGAGAGGTGACAAGGAATATACAGTGGCATTAGAACACTCTTCAAATCTTGGAACAGACTCTACAGCAAGATCACCTTACACAGGCTGTTCACAATTCTTACCTACAACACAGAAAATCATACAGTTTAGCAGCGGCCTGTCGCCAAAACCAACTGATAGGGTAAGTGAAAATTATTACACCTATCATCATCATCATTATCAGCCCTTATCGGTCCACTGCTAGACATGGCAGTGGACATGAAAAAAAAACAATAAATATATGAGGGCACGTTTTAGCTACTTTTCCATATACAGATGATGTATATTTTCGCGAAACCTACTTGAGTTGGTAAGTGTGTTGAAGCTGACTAAAAATGTTTCCACACCCGCCCACTCCGTTACTCAAGTGATTACTGCGCGGGGTGGCGTTATGTTAACAAAAAATCCTTAGATTTTTTTTATATAATATATTAAAACGAAAAAAAAAAAAATTTCTTCAGGAGTGATTATTGGCCCGCCGATGTCAGATTGTTACTATAACGAATTACTAAACCTTCCTCAGAAATCGTTCTATCCAAGTGTGAACCGTCTTGGAATCAGTTCAGCAGACTTTGAGAAATTACATACACACAGACAGTTTTGGATACCTGCTTTGTTTTGATATATATATATATACGCGTCAAGGTTAATTCGGATTCAGTTGAAATACCAAATCATAATATTACTCTGTTCATTTAATTTATATTTTAACGGTTTTTTTTACCTTTAACAGAATTTGTGCCACACAAATATTTTAGATTAGCTTTTAAGGAAATAATATCCGCGGTGATGATATCATTTAATGCGAATTCAGATTTGAGATATCTTTTAAATAGAACCGCGCGTGTAAAACCCCGTCTCTCTATGTACCTAATAGAGAGACGGGGTGAAGCTACATAAAAAATTGATGCTTGGGTGAAGTGAATTAAAACCCAATTCATTTCTTTTCGGGATAAAATTGCTTTTAAGTTTATTCTACATTATTATATCTGTGTCAGGGTATGGAACATCCTGCCGCAATTCGAACTGATCTGATCATTCCACAAGAAAATCATAAGGAACGCGATAAACTGCGTTAAATAGTCACAACAATGAATGACCTTCGCGTAAATATGCGAAAATCAATCAGCAGGAACGATCTCTAAGCTACACGAATGGAAACAGCTTATTAGGCTTGTATGGTTTACACTGGTCCTACATTAAAACGAGGAAAGTTATTTTATGGAATGTCATTCGTCATCGTAAATGTGGAGCTAATTTTAATTTTATTTCTTACAACAGTCCCAACATTACAATAAAACTACTTTTACGGATTTTATCGCGGTTTATTTCATTATTTGTGTAGCCCGACCTTTCAGAAGCTTTACGGCAACCATAATCACGTGTAGACTGAGATGACAGATGTCCTGATGTACCAAGTTTTTAAAAGTACCCGAAGAATTATAATTTTATTTGTTCCGTTTTACGCAAACAGTTACTTATTATATCTTGCTGTCTTGAGGTGTTATGTTTACTTTTTGTTTTGATTATGTTCACCACTTGGTCCAAGCAGAGGGAAGAACCCAGCCATCTTCTCTATTGAAATTTGGGTGTTTTTTTTAAATTCAATAGCCTCACGGATCATCCTTGGAAGGAAACGGTGTTCCCTAGTGAGGATTTGCGCTTTATCAAATCTAATGTTATGGCAGGAGCCATGGGCCATTTAGTCATGGTCAAAAGTTCGCTTTTCTTACGGTTGTTTGACCTTAGACATATTTGGCTCTATTAAACATGGATTCATGTACCGGAAATATAAAAACAGTGAAACGTTAAGTCACGTTCGGCCTTGTGTTCAACTGTACATAATATTCGTATACATGTCGTAGTCGGAATGTCTAAATCGCCGTATTTCATTACGGCTAGCCATTTTCAAATACAGGGCCGTTTTATTTTATGGCGGACCAAGGATTAGCCACATTGAGTACGGCTGAGTGAAGTAGCTCCAGAAAAAGTTCGGCGTTATACGATATTCAATAAGGTTAGCCTTATTGAAATAAAGTTAATCTTTATCCGTCTTTTTGACACGTTTTAGTTCCTTACTCTAGGAAGAGGTAGCGCCATGCTGCGTAGGAGGAGGTAGTGCCATGGGTGGTGGTGCATCTACATCCTCCTATGCAATGGAATTGGGCCGGCACGACCGAGGAAGTACCTCTCGCTCGCTTGACACCAGTGTAAAGCGACAGCGTCGCTGTCTGGTTTCGTGCGGTTTGTGAGTAGCCGGTGTCTCGTTGGGGGGGGGGGACATGATAGGAGGGCAAAGTAACTGCGTAACAATCATGCGAATGTACACGGGCGTCGGTAGTCATAAAAAGGCTCTGATTGCTCGTTTGACCCTTATGATAAAAAAACACTCGCGTCGTTGCTTGACATGACGACAACAACAATGACGTCGATTGTAGAAGACAGTGAAATTAAAAGCTATGTCGAGATAGGTTCGAAAGCTTAGGCGGGTGCTACGCTCCCGACTAAGCCTTTTTGGTTAGGTTATATATTTTTATTTGTGGCGGTGGGGCTCAGTAGCTTGAGGAGAACCCAGGCGAAGCCAATTGAACCGAGAGCGATGCTCTTTGCACCCCTCTTATGAGAAGACGGGACAAAAGAACAACACGAGACGCTTTTGCGAACAGGCAAAGGGGCGAAGGTGGAAACCTCATCCCATTGCACAGCCCAAAGTTGGTGAGGTTGCACTGTGATGCGGGGCAACCCTGCTGTGGACGACGCGTCGGTCCCCTCGGGGACGGTTGAGATGCCTTGAAGAATTATAGTTCCGGGGCAAAGGCGGGCTGATGGCACTCGCGGTGGTTTTTTTAGGTATTCGGCACTATAATGTGCCGCGAACACTACACCAGTGGAACCCACCCTGGACCGGTTAAGGCGCGTAAATGCGTTACCCCGCGTCAAAAAGAAAACGTATCGTAGATGTTGTAAGACAAGGATTAAGCCGTGCATATACATCATATAGCCTACTGTGCCGTCCCTACAAGACCCCAATAGGAAACGGTTTCCCAGGAAAGGAAAGAGCCCATTTCCTTTGACACGTCGTCGATGTATTGGCATATTGGAAACAACGCAAGTCATACGCCGTATCAGATGCGGATGAACACATTTCAAGCGTGTTATAGTTACTCAGCTGTTTAAATTAGCTTATTCTTTACACGTGTAGGTACAATTATCCACACCGATGACGAAGGTCATCCACTGCCAATTAAATATATCTACCGCCGCATTTGTACAAATAAAGCCAATTTAAATTAATGTTTCGAAATGTCCGGAAGGTGTAATTTTTAAAAATATGGATAGGTCATACCTATGTTTAGGTTACTATTGATGAGTGGCAGGCTCGAATATGACATGACTGATACAATAAGTGGAATTGAGACGTTCTTTGTGGTTTAGAGAGACAAACGAGAAAGTTGAGCACTTTAACGACTACCAACGTCCATCAGCATCAGCATAATTACTATACCGATGCGTTGCCGTCTTTTTCTCCCCCTCCCCCAATGGGCCTCCTGCTACGGTTTTACGTCGGTATCATGTAAGCGAGAGCTACCTCCCCGGTAGTGCCGGTCCAATTCCACTGGCACTGCCTCTTCCTACTGCCACATATAATACCTTGAGGAGGTACAAAAATATTGTCTCCACTCCACTTCATTTCTTCAATCAACTGCGGTGTTCTGCCCCCTCGGCGTATGCGACGTTTGTGTTCATACTATGATTTATTTTGCACGTTAAGGAGGAAAGTAAATAAAACGTCTTTTATAATATCATCATCTTACAACTTCCCCTTCTGACAAGTTTCAGTTATTTGAATGAATTATTTTAGCGTATAGCAGTTGTACTGTGTAGATGTATGCTCGGCGCCTCTGCAGTGATGTAACACAAAATACTTGTGTTTAATGTAAAATTTTGAAGGTTACTTTGAAATGCTGTGGCAGGGCTACCTAACTGAGTAATCAGCTGTAACACACTATTTCTTAACATTCCAAATTAACTTTAATTAATTAATTTCTGTTGTCACGAACAACAGCTATAGGTAGGTATCGGCTTTTTAGGATGTTGTAAATGATTTCCAATTGTGTGAGTGCCATGCATGGTGCATGACACTACGTCCTCCTACGCCGCTAGTATTGGGCCGGCACGTCAGGCTGGATGCCTCTCGCTCGCTTAATACCGGCGTAAAGGGGCAGCGTCTCTGTCGCGTTTCGTGCGGTTTGATGTGCGGATGATAGGAAGGCAACGCATCTGCGTAACATTCATGCGAAAGTCCGTGGGCATCGGTAGTGAACAAAAGGCTCCGACTGCTCGTTTGACCCCTTATGTTGTAAAAAAAGAAAGTTAATCAATAGTGAAAAACTTTGCTTCTGACTCCAAAAGCAGGGCCATTTTTAAAAACGCGCATTAATGTGTGTGGTTTCCGAAGATTGGAAATTCCCAGTTAAAATCGTAATGGTTTCCAACATCTTAACACCTACGAGGGCTGTTTGATAACTGGCCGAAACGACGAACTTAAAAGAAGACAGGCAAAAAAAAGCAACGTCGAGTGGACGATTCGTCGGAGTGTTTGGCGCTGTTTAAGCGTGATACTAACGAGTTTTAGCGGCGTTATGTGACCGTAGATAAAACATGGATACATCCTGAAACAAAAGAGCAATCTGAGCAGTGGACTGAGACGGGAACACCTGCGCCGAAGAAAGCAAAAACGGATTTGTCGGCCGGCAAAGTGATTGCGACTCTTTTTTTGGGATGCTCGAGGGATTATTTTAGGAGGTTTTATTAAAAAAAAATTGTGAAGAAGTCCGAATCCGGTTTCTTCATAAAAAATTTCCGAATCCGGCCTCGTTTAGCCAAAAAGAAGGTTTTATTCCTCCACGACAAGGCACCTGTGCACTCGTCAAGGGTTACAGTTGCCAAACTCCATGAAATACGGTTCGAATTGCTACCCATCTCCTATATACCCCAGATCTGGCCTCGTGTGACTTCCATTTATTCCCGAACCTCAAGAAATAGGTGTGCGAAGATTTTCATCAAATGATGAAGACATTGTCGACGTAGATGAGTACGTTACGTAGTTAGAGAAAACATTTTATCAAACTGATGCCGTTGGGCATTGGAGAAGCGCTGGAATAAATGCACCGAGGTGGAAGGAAACTACGTTGAAAAATAAAACTGTTTTAAATAGATCATTAAAGTTTTTCTCTGTCGTTTCGGATACTCATCAATCACCCCTCGTCATTCATCATAAAAACTCAAAAATATCATACCACTAAAACCATCGCTTTACAAATATACAGGATACCCGATTTCTTGCTGACCTGTTATTCATAATCGTTTACCATTGCACATGGAATGGAGTGGATATAATTTAAAGTAAGGTATACTCTTAACGTTTTATTATAATTAAAGTTTTTGTTTTTTGTACTATATGGGGACAAAGGAGCATCGAAGCCTTTTTACGACTATCGACGCCCATGAACATCAGCATTTACTATGCGGACGTGGTACCTTACTTTTCACGTCCCGCCCCAGTGGTCCCATGGGTGTAGAAAGCAACTACTTATTTATTAAAATAAAATGTGTTGTAATCATTTATTCCAAAAGTATTAAAACAAAATGGAATACTATACTTCCACCGCTGGAAATTGGGATCTCTCAATGAACGCCAAGACGGCCGATCTCCTGCTACTCGCACCATCCCGGACCGGCTACTGCACGGAGATCGTCTTATATATAGCCTATGTCCAGCAGTGGACTGATAAGGTCGGATACCATCTAGTCAAGAGAGAGGTATAAAGAGCCTGTTCTCTAACCGACGACCCTAGACCGACGTTACAGTTCTAAATTACAAGTACAGAGTGTTCATTAATTTACTCATCTATAACATAAGCTCTGATATTTCGGTGATGATAAACCAAAATGTTTGCTCTTGATCACAAAGATATTATGATATTGTATGTCAGCCGCATGTCTGAGGATTTTTGGGCCGAAATAACATGTTTTTGGACCCCTCAATGCCCTGAATGCCCGGCGACCACGCGGCAGACCCCGTCGGCGATGGTGGGGTGAGCTGGACTCCATTCGAAAGGATTGACCAAATCTAGCTCTAAACAAAGTGGCGTGGAAAGAGAGTAGAGAGGCCTCCGCCCAGCAGTGGGACATGGTAGACCTCTACTAAGAATAATAATAATATAGATCCGGAGAATATTGTGAGTATCGAATACATTCAACCCGTCGCCATCCCAATTTTGCTATCGCCTGTCTTGGAGTATGGGGTTCGCCAGGGGTCAGGACATGAACCTGAACTCTTTGGACGGTCCCGCCGTCTGAGGGGGTTTGTATAGATAGTCGTATCACCCCCCCCCCCTCCCCCCTTTGAGGGGCACTTCAGTTTCGGCGGCGGCCCCGCGGGGCTTTAGTGGGTATTCGGATCATCCGAGAGTGCCACACACACCCCAGGACCGATGGCCGTGGGTAAATGCATTTCCCCGCGAGTAGAAAAAAATGGGGTCTCATTGGTCTCCGAACAAAGGACGCATGAATTATTCAGTTTCAAAAATTCTCACCTTTGCTGGCTGACGATTGTAGTCGATACTTCACTTCTTAAAACGTTAAGAGGAAGAATAAATTGTACCAGTAAAATAAAAAATCGACTCCACTAAATAAGAACAGGGTCTGTTTTATTCCACTAAATTAAAGGTGTAATGCATTGATCCTTCATAGCAAATACGCACTCTAAAATTTGCTGTATTATGTTATGTTCGTTAAGATTTAAGAAGAAATCAATCGAAATCTAATATTACTTCCCATATTTCATAAAGTCTTAAAGACTACGATAATAAATATATAAACATTCTTCAATATACCAATTCGGCATTTTTCGTGTGCTAACTGTATATCTTGGTATATTTGTAAATCAATGACTAAAACGCTAAATAAAGTGAATAGTTAATAGTCCTTACTTTGTTGACGTTGTGTTGACACGGTCCAACGGCCAACGAAGACAAGGTAAAAGAAAACCTAAGGGAATAGACAAGGAACTTTCTATCGAGTCTGGGTCGTTTTATTGGTTTTCAAAGCACCTTGAAGCATTGGATTCCGCCTAGAAACTTAAGGCACCAGGGTACGGTCAATCACCAAAAATCATTAAATCTAAGGATAATAACTTTTAGTTTTTAGGTTACAGAGAAAGCCAAAAAACGTAACCCTTATAATTTCGTTGTGTCTGTTCGTCTGCATGTTACAGACGCTTTTCTCAGGGATTATGAAATTTGGAAGTAGGTGTATTTTAAGAACCGCTACAAAAAGATGTGATCTTGAAAATTAATATAACTTGATTATACACTAATAACGAACTGTGAACATGTAACTGAGGATTGACTTATTTTTTAAAAGGCCTAGCCGGCTGTGTCACTGAATTGGTCTTTCTAAATGGTATGGAGATTCCCATTTCTAAGAAAGTTTTTTACTATGATAAAATTTTTCGGGATATTTGGTTCTAAAGTGGTAAAGTATACCCCCCCACCCCCACCCTCTAACTTTTAAACTACCGAGGGGAAAGTAACAAAAAAAAGTGATTGTAGAATTCAATAAAAATTTGAAACGAAAATTCGTTGAACAAAATCGATAAGGTGACTCGCTCTTGGCCGGCTTTTTATAGTATCAGGGGACTCACGGAGCATTTTATTTATACCAACGCCCATAAATATCTGCACACATTTATACAGATGTACCTCCTTTTCACTTCGCGCACATTATGTGATTGAAATGCACTAGCCCAGTTTCGCTGTAATGCTGTGCAGACACATGTGCACATGCGTGGAGGGCAACGCATTCCTCATATATAGTGCATACTGCCCACTACTCCGTAGTCGTGGATAAATCGACGTGCAAACATAAGCATTTCTATAGGTTATGTTATTCTGGTGCATAGACTGCAACATTGTTAAGTTTCATCAAAATCTGTTCGGTAGTTTTGGCGTGATTGAGTTATGAACACCCATTGTAGTGAAATATCAATAAAAATCCCGCCAACAGTGGTCGCAGCGACGTTTTGGTCCGCTGTCGAAAGCTTGTAATCCCCACCACCAGTTGTAATCATGGCAATTGCTCATCATGCTACAGGGTAAATCTTAACATATCTATAGAGGTTAACCAACCTTGCAGGACATGTTGTAGGTTCCTCAGGGAACAGATCCTTCATTCTCTTTTTTGCCATGGAACGGCAATCCGACACGACCGGAGAAAAATCAGACGCTGGGACCAACGATTAAACACGTTCTCACGGCCGTGGATCTAACTCCGCCAAATTCCTGATCCAAGTAACACTTTGATCCGACCCGAGACATCACGTCTGTAGTGAACATGTCTACCACTATACCACGAGGTCGAGATTATGAAAAGAGTATAGAGGGTACAAATACCTTTAACGTTGTGTTAACAATTACAGGTGGTATATGTGGCGGGCGCTTTCGACTTGTTCCACGTTGGACACTTGGACTTCTTGGAAGCGGCGCACGCGCAGGGCGACTTCCTCATTGTAGGCCTTCACACCGACCTGGAAGTGAACCGTTACAAGGGATCCAACTATCCCATAATGAATCTGCACGAGCGCGTCTTGTCCGTGCTCGCTTGTAAGGTAAGGCAATCTTTGTTTTTTCTCCCTTTGGTTTCACATTCAAGTGTGTGGTATGATCTACGCTGGAATCATTATTTAGCCTCCATTTTTGCTACTATGTTTTTTTTTTGTTTGTTGACCTGTTTTTGGGGAGGAACAAAGGAGAGCAACGCATTGGCGTAGTACTTATGCTAATATCCATGGACCTCGGTAGTCGTAAAAAGGATTGTTCGTTTGCCCTAAAAAATGTTGGAAGTTCTGTGTACCAACCAACCTACTTAATTTATTACTAAAATATTTAAGTGTATTGGCTGCTCTTTTTCGGACCAAAACTTATGCTGTGGAAGCGAAAAGAAGCCCAATACACTTCCGTCGGATTGCTATGAATACTCGTCTGACGACGAGACTAGGTTTGGGGCGGCAAGAGGGTCCGACCCCCCGCTCTCCTGCAGATGGGGAGATGCATCCCGATATGAGAGTGTTTGTTTGTAACAGCTAATTTAACTATTATTATTATGGCCGGAGTGAGGGCCCGATTCTGACGTCTGGGACAGCTCGCGCGTGGTAGCTGAAAAGGCCTCGGCGCTGAAGTAAACGACGTTTGGCTCATGGAGAGGATCATGGCTGGGGGGTCCGTGGACCGCTTCACCCTCAGACCTATTATTTGAGCTTGGCAAATCGCGATAGTATTGTAATTAGTCCCTCTGAATGTGTCGTTCGGGCTGTTCGTAGTCGAACGTGTTTGCTGCTGTCTGACTTGACGAGTGTCTGGATTGTGGCGTATCTTTTCACACCTGTCCCCGGGGACGCCTGCATGTCCCTATACCGGGTGTGCGGTGTTATGTCTGAGAGCGTGGTTGCTGTAAGTGTTTGGCAGTAGTCGTGATTTGGTCGATTAGTCCGATAGGACGTGTCCGGGACGACGACCCACGACAGTCAAACAGCCAGCTGATTGACTATAGCAGTGGACTATAATCCCAGGATTACTGCTTGTGTTAGTCCACTGCTTGTGTAACGAGAGGGTTGGGGTGACGAGACACCCGATCGAAATACTCAGTTGAGATATCTTTGAAGTGACGTCTAATAGGCATTTCAAAGTCCTTGTGTAGGTCGAGATTGCGTACGTACCACGGACAGTCGGGGGCCGTTAGCAGGAAGTGATTTTGTAATTTTTCAAAATCCCTATGTGACAGGGTCTAACGTGAGCAAAAACTGCGCTGGAACATGACACTAACGGCGTATACAGACTTGATAAGTGTAAGCTTGTTTCTATGAAACTTCTTACTCTTAGCATTCATTAGGTAATGAAGCCTATGTAAGATGTACTGACTTTGGTTATGTGCTCTTTAAAGGTGAGAGTGATTCCGAGATACTTTACAGAGTTTACTCGGGGGGTTTCTGTGTTGTAGAGGTTTCCTGGGGGCTTGGTGCGTCTTGCGTGATGTGCCTATTGCCGCCAACAGCTGCGCCACCGAAGCATATAGCTCTACTCTTTTCTGAGTTGACTTCTATTCTCCATCGTGCGATCCGCTAACCGAACGCAGTGATGGCCCGCTGAAGATTAGCGTGTGATACCCTAACTGATTTTAGACTCGTGTAAAGGGCAGTATCGTCTGCGTACATCGCCAGCTCTACCCTGGTATGGTGTGTGATATAGCTCGTGAATAGATTATACACGTTTCCCCGACAATACACGGTCCTGGGGGAATATTGGCTGTTATTTAAAATGCTATTGAGGTATGAGAGGAAACTCACACTCAGGCGAATTGACCAGCAAGTTTCTGGACTTGCGAGATGACGGTGTCTATGCAGTAGCGCCCAAGTGAATCCAGACTTCTTATCAAGAGGTATGGTATGGATGAGGGTAAACGGCGGCCGTTTTTACTGTTGCTTAAGTATTATGTATACTAATATTATAAAGCTGAAGAGATTTTTGTTTGATTCATTGACCGCGCTAGATTCGGGGACTGCTGGTCCCCCACACCATGGTTCAAACCCTTGTCGTGGCGGTGGGTCTTAGTAGCCTGGGGTGAACCCGGAGAAGCCAATTGAACCGATGGGGATCTTTGCATCCCTCTTATAAGAAGAGGGGGCTTAAAGATCGAGAGGAGGAATCGCTCTCGGTACCCCTCTTATAAGGAGAGAGGACCTAAGAGCAACAGGAGGTGGTGCCTTTGCGCACGGGGCAAGGCGTGAGGTTGGAAACCTCTGGGGTTGTCCTGTAGTGCTGGGCAACCCAACCTGTGGAGGTGGAGTTGGTCCCTTAGGGAGCTGATTAGCCCTCGAGGTGCCCTGATGATTGTTGTTCCGGGGCACCTCATCAAGGGCGGCACTAATGGCACTCGTGGTTTTTGTGGGTATTCGGCGCTATCATGTGCCGCGGGTCCCACACACCACTGGACCCCACCCAAGGCCGGTGAAGGCGCGTAAAAAAATTGTTAGCATTAAATGGCACTTATAATGAGTGTGGCCATAGACTATGTACGCGTTGTCCAATAGGAGCGGAGTCATGCGGGTGAACCTCGGGGCCGCGGCCTGAATAGAAAGCCACGATGAATGAACATCATGGAAGCAATCCGGAAATAATAAAATATCACCTAGCTTCCAGTCGGTTTTAAGCTAGATTATCTTAGTGAGTGGTGTATATCTGAAAAGTTTGATAAAGTCATATAGGTGATATTAGCCCCATATAGAACTGCAGAAAATATCGAGTCAAAAAAATTTGGCACCTGTCTAGGAAGGCAAGCCAATTTTTCTGCGCAGTTTGACAACGCATCATCGATTGGTGCGAATGATTTATACGCTTGATAATGAAGGTCAAAGAGTAAAACGTGACACGCTGAATTGCAGCCTAATTGGGCCTGCACGAGCGGGGAGAGATATCTCTTACCACGTGACAGCAGTGCAAAATGAAGAATATTTTTATATCATGGAGGGAGGGAAAACGACTATACCCCTATCTCCAGTTTTATTTTGCCGTCGTTGTAATTGAAGTACACTGGTTCATCTTTCAGTACGTGCACGAGGTAGTGATCGGCGCGCCGTACGACGTGACGGCGGACCTGATGGACCACTTCAAGGTGCAGGTGGTGTGCCACGGGCTCACGCAGATCGCGCTGGATGCCGACGGCTGCGACCCCTACAAGATCCCCAAGCAGCGCGGCTGTTTCAAGGTGATTACACACATTGCCGTATATGTCACCTTTTATGAAGACGATGTTTCGAAAATATTGAGCTTTTAGACATCTCGCAACATTGCTGCAAGCTTTATTACTTGTAACACAAGATGTTTATAAATGACAACATTTGCTTAGAATCACTTTTATAAAACATACTGTTGTATGTTTCAGGTGCTCAACTCCGGTAACAGCATGACTACTGAAGATATTGTCGAGCGCATAATACGCCACCGCCTGGAGTTTGAGCAGAGAAACGACCGGAAAGAGCAAAAAGAAATTTCAGCCATGAAGGCTGCGCAGAAACATCATCTGAAACAGAACGGCAACTGTGACGTCAAAGTGTTGCCAGGATAAATAATAAATTAAAAAAATGTTTTTTCGTAGATAATAAAAATTAAATATTACTGTAACATAATTTCCGAACCTACCGGGTAGGTTTAAATTGCATTTGAAATCGTGGACATTTCGTTTGGCTGTAAGGCCAACATAAAATCTAACATATAAGTGAATGATATAATTATATAGTGAATTGCAAACAGTCATTTGAACACAAGCACATGACAATCATTATGTTTCCTTTACAAAACATATTATTGTGTTGTTATATTATTAATGTACGTGTTACCAATAACTTGGAGAGAGGCAATGATTAACAAACCCATAGACTATTATAAAACAGATCTACAAGGCATGTGTGGTAGGATGTGAGTACCGGGGAAGACCGATTCTCACATACGATGATCAGATTGTGCTGCTACTGACTGAAGAGTGTTTGTATGAAGAGCATTATAAGTGTAGAGGAGGTAAAATATCATCATTCATTATTATCAGCCCTTATTGGTCCAGTGCTGGAGATAGGCCTCTTTCAATGAACGCCATGACGACCGATCTCCTGCTACTCGCATTCATCCCGGACCCGGTTACTGCACGGAGATCATCTTCCCACCTGGTGAACGGTCGACCAACACTACTTTTTCCTAAACGCGGCCTCCACTCCAGAACCTTACTGACTCATCTGCCATCTGTTCTTCTGAGTGTGTGACCAGCTCATTGCCGCTTCAGCGAACTTATTCGTCGCATGATATCGGATACTTTTGTTGTCTGCATTATGACTTCGTTACGAATTCTGACGGACAGAGAAACGCACAACATAGCACGTTCAATAGCCCGTTGAGCTACCGCAAACTTGCGGACCAGTCCAACATTAGGAGGCCATGTTTCGGCACCGTAGGTTGTTATGGGGAGAACGCATTGATTGAACTTGACTTTTATGTGATTACTATACTTATTACGTGAAGATGTATAGTTGTTGAGAAACTTTTACTATCGACGAAAGTTCAACCCCAAATGTGTCTTAGTACAGTTCATCGCCAATGTAATATATTAGATGCCACTTTTGGGTAGCAGATGGCAGTTTGCTGCACTGCAGGCTTTCCATTTCTTTTAGAATCTAGCAACTGGTGTTATTGTATTTTATTTGCTTAGAAGTTGCTTTCATTGCCTTGGATTGGATATATTGGTTTGTTATTTCTTGATTGTATGTATTATTAACTTTTTTAATGTCAATTGTATAATATGTGCACTTAAATTATAATTTTATATTTATGCATTTTAATTATTTATAGATATTTAAATTAAACTCTTAAATTTGTAATTTGTATATATGAGTATGTTTCTAAGGTTTTAGCGAAACCAAATTTTATTGTCTATTCTGTATTTATTTTCAATGTTGTGTACCATGCTAGATTACAATCGTAATAATACATTACAATAAATATAGGTACCTATATTTATTGATTAGACGATTGCATTCAGCAACTATTAACTAATAGTAAATATGAATTTCCATTGTTATTAAATATACAAATAAAATATTAGTATGTGGTTTTTCATTTATTGTATAAAATAGTTTATCATGAGGGTTTTGTCCATGTTTTATCCATATATGACAGACAGCTTTTGGGAACTTTATTGCAAAGTTGTCTGTCTGTATGTGATTGATTTTCTCTAAGTTTACTGATGGGATTTCCACGCGGTTTTCGCCCATGGATACAGCGATTCCCATGGGAGGTTGTATAATTTCTTGGGGTAATGATGAATTAACGGTCGAAGCCGGGGTGGATATCACGGTTTTAAATCCTTTCACAAAGGACGCCATATAAACTCTTGGTAATTTGTCAGGAAAACTCATAAAATATACGCATTCATTGATTTTGTTTCATTAAAAACGTTAAATGTTTAATGTAACATATTATTAAATAACTTCCTGAGAGGGCTTCACGTAATACTTAAGGACTTCCGATATTTTTAGGATGTACTATAAAATTGGAACATATTCTAAGGCGTTGGGGAGTGACGACACCACCGCTCCCTGTGTGGCCCACCACCAGTGCAGTGAGTCGACCGAAGAACAGCGGACAAATCGTTCTGGGATGGGTAGAACTACAAAATGCCGACTTAGGGTGGGCAGCAGCATCCTTTTGTCGACGTCCCCCCGTTAATAACGTGGAAGCGATCGGAAGTGTGTCAACAACGGTGGCGCACCCTATACTCAGAATTACCAAACGGTATTTATTGAAGGTTATAAAAGTTTAGGCCCCAACTTCGACACACTCCGGCGACGAGGTGGAGGCAATGTACGAGGATATCTCGAAAGACATCCAGTCATCAAAAACGCATTACATGGTGTACAATATGAAGAAAAAGGGGCATTCTTTCTTAGATCATTTAATAAATGATCTGAACATAAATAAATTATTATATCCGACGACCCATCTGTATAATTAATTGAAACTCTTCCATTACTGAGTACTGAGTGACTGACTGACAAACCACCCACAGGCTAAACTATTGTACCTAGAAACTTAAAATTTCCTACACAGGTTCCTTTCATAATGTAAGTATAATTCAAGAAAGGGTTTTTAGAAATTCAATCCTTTAGGGGTTGAATTTTATAATATGGAATTTTACCATGTTACGCGGATGAGACCGCCGAGTGCTATTAGTTATTAATAATACCTACATTCTACAATGATCCAACCACGCTTAAACAATTTTTTATGGTGAATAGAAAGATGAAAATAATAACTAAAATATATCTAAATGTATAAAATTAGAGTCTGGTTGGTCTGGTCAGCTACCAAGTTGATCAACTACCAGTAATATTTTAATAATGATTTCAATTTACAAAAAAAACATGGATTTCATTGATTTACAAACTAATGCTCCTAGTGTAAGTGTGTTATTTTAGCAACAAAAGATTTTTGCGCAATTACATTCTAATAATTTGATACGGCAGTATGCTAGTAAATTCCTGGGTCTTTTATAGTAGTGAATCGTGAACGGCGATAGCTGACAGTCGGTTGAATGTGTTTTTGTGTCTAGCAATAATATCTGTCTTTCATATTATTACGTCTGGAAACAATTTTAATAAAATGGCAGAAATCGTGAAATATATGGAACTGAATTCTGAGTTAATTTAAGTTTTTTTGTCGATGTGCCGTCATTAAATTATGTGTGACGTGGTGTAACGGAAATTTGGTGAATAAAAACATTTGTGAAGTTTTTGATGGTTATACCAAGCAGCAGGAAAGGCCATCGAAATTCTGTATCCAGGTAAGAAATATCGCTGTTCGCCCACTTTATCAACAACAGCAACTGTTGGATTATTGTTAAATATTTTTGTAATGATAAAACATATTAGTGATTAAAACTTTTACTGCTCCATTTTCTATAATAACAGTTTCAATTGTGTCACGAATTGTAGGCTAAACATAAAACTATTGTCGCATTTTTTGCAGTAATTAGACACTACGCATTACGAGGAGGTTTAAATTTATCTTGTTGATAAATCTAGTTTTTCGATTGCCCGGTGCAGTATTTTATATAACGAATTGAACACACAGCTGAAATGAACATTCTATCGCTTTTCTTGTGATACCGAATGTAATCGCGAACCGGTCTACATGCGCCGAAAATGAATATGAATTAGTGTACAGTGCTTGCTTGTTCCCATTTTAATAACATTCAACTATCAGATTCTTGTTACTCAGTAATTTTGAAAAACTATGGCAATGTTTTTACTAATACAGCAAACACAATAAGTGTAAACAAATAATCAAAATATTGTTTATTTTATCATTTGTTAACAGAACAACATAGTTTGTATCTATAAACATACTACTTAAATGTGTTTTCACAACATTTAGCAAGAAATTTATAGTCAATTCTTCCAATTCAAAATTTTTGGCTTGTAAGTAACATCTAATGACTAATGATGCACCTCGAAATTATTTATTACAAACATTTTTTAAACATGTCTTTATGAGGTATGATGGGGTTGACATATCTTATTTGATAAATATCCCAATAAATAATGTTTAGTAATAAAAAACATCTTCATATTGGGTTGCATTGCTCCCATCTATAGGAGAGTGTTGTCAGACCCCTTTTGGACTTCAAGCCTATTCACCACAGAATACAAGCACTCATAGCAATCTGATGTAAGCTATATTGGTCTTCTCTTAGCTTCTACATTATTTTTTTTTTCTATTCTAGTTAAAAAAAGTTATTTAAAAAAAAAGTGCCTCTAAAATGTTACTTAGAAATATTACTTTGTAAAATACATTTAAACTTGTAACTTCTATTTAAATATAAGCTATCACATCACAATCATAATCAAATAGTAAATTTACTAATGAAAGCCAAATGTTAATTAACTTATGTACTCTTATGCTGCCTAAATACTGCAGAAAGGAGGCAAGTGTGAAAGCGTCGAGAGGACCTAATCCTCTCTGGCAAATTACTTCAGCTAATCCTAAATAACGATCAGGATGCATCCTTTCCCACATCCGTGGGAAAGGTTGGGCGTCTGGCCCCCTATAGACCACAATCTCACCCAGACCATCATATTACAGTTGATAACTGTCTAGTAGCAGGTAAATTTTTATTCTGCAGTAGTATAGGGGATGAATTAATAGTCACTGCACAAAATATCACAGCATAGTTGCAGTGAAAACTAATGTATTTGCCACATGTCAGCGAGCCACCACCACCATGTTCTAGCAGACCTGAGTCGACTACAATGCAGCAATGAGCAATGGTTTTGTCTTTCACCTCATGCAAGATAGAATCAACATAGACTGATGTAGTGCCACAGGATTAAATTAAATATTCTCCTGTCAGGGCAAATGTCTCGTTCACTGTACACTTGCCGTGGAATTGTAATAAACCAGTCTACTTTTATTGTACCTGTATACAGACATATGGTTTTAACAGCAGATGTTACCATAGGTTGCCTATCATCTCGCACCATTATTTAAAGTTTATTTATTTGTCAATTATAGTGAACGGCCTACATTCAACGGTGGTAGGCTGATTGCTTTCTTCATTCTAATGTGGTGGCAAACAAATTCGTAACAGCCTAGCTGGTAGTATCTTCTCCAACTAAAAAGAGTTTATGAATGTTATCGATGTGGATGTAAAGATTATCTTATGCAATAAATCCATTAGACACAGTATCACGTAGATTTTGGACAACACAAGCGTTAATACTATATAGCAAGAGCTATGCGTACGATCACAGAGCTGTTTAAAGTATGCGATTAATACAAATCGATTGATAGAACGTGAGGTCTATAGAAACATTACGCATTAATCGTGCGTATAGATATTATAAGTTTCGTATTGTCTTGTCGCCACCTCTCGTACTATACCGTATTTTATATATTCTTATAGAATGAATATTTTTAATGTTAACGTAGCGCTAACATTCTCCTTACACAACACAACCACGCATGAGCATTGCGTTATGGGAACGGCTAGTTCCGTTACCATGTTAAAGCGTTCATGCTGTCGAACTGCAATGATTGCAACTGCTAGGAATCGGACAAGACTGTGTTGAAGCGCTGTACTGAAGCTTGTTGCAAATTGAAATACCTAACGCTAAAAGGTTACGCATCTGCAAACTGTAGACGTTGCTTTGCCAGTGCGAAAGCTTGTTCGAGATGACCACGAGCGGATCTGAAGTATGCTCTCCTTAAAAGATTGATATTTGTCGAAGGACATCTTAGACAGATGTTAGATTCTCTCCGTCCCGCTCTATCGCTCCGAATGATCGGAGACTGCTCATGCGAGAAAAGTTACACATCTAGGAGTCCTGCCGTCTTCTCAAAAGGCAGCTCAAAATGCTGAACTGAGTATTACCATTAACGCCGGTATTTACGGACAGATACGATTTAGGAATATTCAAGAAAAGAGCCTACTTATCTGTAGAAGGCCGACACTGCATCTCCAAGACCTCAAGTGCTGCGAATATATGTGAGTGATACTCACTATCACGTAGCCCAACTGCTCTTTTACCTCCTATTCTAAAAAAAAAAACCAATTCGGCCCAAGCAAACTGATATATAACATAATGATGCAATGACCTGCATACGGTCGTCTGGCTATGCGTGAATATAAAAATAATTAGATTCTTAATTAGGCAAAAATACAAATTCGTTTGCCATAAGGCTGCACACCGCAATGAGTTTAGTAGGGTAGCATAGGAAAGGCTGAGATGCGCGGGCGCCGCGAATATTGCAGTTCGATCCATGAGTCACTATCGCCGAAAATAACTTGCAAATGGGCGCCGCCTACCGGCCGGGGCGGGCGGATGAGGCTCAGTGGCTGGCGAGCCGCTAGAGGAGCGGTCGTGGAGCTACAGGTGCCACGCTGGTTCGGCTGGTGGCGTTGGCGCGGCATGCGCCGCCATGCCGGTGCGACATCGCGAACTCGCGGATGACCTCGCGCCCCCGGAGCCCAAACGCTGCAGACATTGCGACGGTACTGTACCACACATCGGACTATGTATTAACACCCCCAACGTGCCTAAACGTAGCATTTTTAATGTTTTTACTACATTTACATTCATCCCTGGCACGAACCCTCGCACTGCCGGCAACGATTCCTTTATTAATGAATTAAGCAGAACAATTCAAGACAATAATTAAGAAATTTCGTGTTTACATACTCGTCTTGCCCACTTCGCCTGAATGTAAACGTAGCATTAACATTTAATTAAAAAAAAAAGTGACGAGGTTTATGTCGACTACGGAGTGGTTGTAACCCAGTTGTTCCGCGTACTGTCAGTTGTAGCGGAGCGCTGTAGAGCACGTGCCTTATTGTTGACATCGACATCGAAACTAATCGATAAGCTTATAAACATATCGCATCAGATGGAATGTCTTCACACTTTATCATTATTTCGTTGATTTAGTTTAATAAAACAAACAATTAAAGTGCTTTAAGGACATTGATTGAATAGCATGTAAGGCTTTATCTTATTGTTGTGACTAAACGATGAATTTCTAACAAATTTGCGCGCGGTTATTTATCGTCTCTAATCGGTCTTATGTTCTTAGTCCGTCAAAATGTGTTTTAATTTACGGACTTTTTTTTAAGTCTGTATATGCTGCCTATTAGATCTGAGTGTTATTCTCAAAATAATTAGGTAAGACTAGAATGTTTAAAACAACGACGTAAATTTTATGTTATCCTTTCTTATTTAAACGGGAGCCAGACAGAATTACCGTTGGTAATTTTGTTTAGTTACGGTAATTATTTTAAATGAAACACGGTACACAGTTGGAATGGTGAAGCCAACCGAAAAGAGGCGCACACTTAAGATTTTTATTACTGCACTGGAAGAATTCATTTAGTTTAGCACTGCTTTCTAATGTAGTTGGATATCTTTTAGTGCTTAATCTCAATTTGCTTTAATTTACTGTGTTTAAGACCAATTTGTCTTCTTTGTCGGAAATATCGGAGGACTACGTCGTTCGTCAAACTAGGGTAGGGAATTAAGGATTACGAAGCGATCGCAAACTTCAGGTTTTGGAAGTGGTTCATATAGAGTAGGGCAGTTTAGCCGTGGCTGTGTGTGTCCAGAAGTATCGCCCAATTCATCATATTTAGATTATTAATTACTTTTTTAGATCAGCTTGTCACGCCTCTCGTTTCCACCACTGCTACTCCTGTTTCCCAGGGTCGAAAGTGGCAAGCACTATGAACAATTTGATATTATTTCTCCTTCTTCAAGTGTCCATATGGCACCTTTTATAATTTTTTCACACTCTTTCGCCAGTACGGTAATATTTGCCCTATAAATGTAGTTACCCAGTTCAAATGTAATGAAGAAAAAATAATGTGTTCATTACACTCTATAAGCCGTATGTAGCATGCCCCGATTACTATACTATCTACACTGTGTTTTTCATAATGTTCTTTCTTATCTCACGAACAGCAGTAAGTCTGTTTTCTTTTCCATGTTATTTTTAATTACGGATTAGCATAAAGTTATTACTTACTTACAATAGTGGACGGTAAAGATTGATTTTGGCTTTTCCTTATATATTCGGTGCAGATTCTCTCCTTGACCGGCAGCGAAAATGATAATGAAAGTGAGAAAAAAAAAATTAAATAGAAATTATAATTTTGATAAGTACCTACTTACTAGTAGATTCTTATTAGACGGCTTTATGAAGAACTCTTGTTTTGTTGGGTACGGTTCTGTATCCACATCATAGCAAAAGAAAAAGATGTAAATATAAGATATCAACAGCACCACGCGGTTCCTCCCCCAAAAACGCACCCTTAGGGGTGGAGTTTCGTAAAATTTACTCCTAGCGGGTGTCGTCCTAAATTCCTAAAAGGATTTCGAGTTTGCAGGTGTTAGTTTCTGAGCATTCGTGATAAATCAGTGAATGGTATTTTATATATATATATATATATATGTATATACACATATATATTATATATAAGATAAAGTATATATTATTAAGGTATTAGTGCGGAAAATGGGAAATTATAATTACATACTCAAAGTAACACTTACAGCTTAAATTACTTATTGTTAATTTCTTATAAAATGAATGCCCATGACCGCAGATGTAAGTTTGTCAATATTTATATGTTGTCATGCCTGTCTTTGATAGGAAAGTCCGACTCGCACTTGACGATTTTATTATAATATCTTCTAAGTACTGTATGTAAACAAATTTCTTTTTTAATCGTGTTTTAGGAAAAATTCTCCAACGTATGCATTTTAGTAAGAGGTAGTGCCATTGTTCTCCTGTTGCTGATCTGATAGATCCGTGGCACCTCACTTCAGGCGACCGATGGCACCCTCGGGCTTATAGTGGGTATTCGGCTCAGCACCGAGTCCCACACACCCCAACGATTCCCATGGCAGTGCGTAAATGCATATCCCTGGAAAAAAAGAATTACTGTAAGTTCTAGTGCGTGGGGAGGTGTTTCTGGCTCAGATGGTACCGCCGTAAAGTGTGTAACCGGCGGCCCGTTGTAGGGAAGGAGGAAGGGAGGGCAACATACTTTCATGATAATAATGAATGTCTATGGGTTTCGTTAGTCGGCAAAAGGCTTCGATTACTCGTTTGCTCTCATATAATGTCCCTTCGTCACTGAAAGACACATACATACATCGGAAAATTGATCGCTTTTTTATACAAGCTTAGGGACAGAACCCCAAAATATCTCCTAGTAGTTAGATCCCCGTACCTCGGAGAGTACGTTAAGCTGTCGGTCCTGGGCCTGATTTCTCTCCGGTTATGTCGGATATCCCATCCCATCGGAATGGGGATTGCACTTGTGTCTGCGAAAGTTTTCGTGCACAATAACATTTCCCGCGCAGGTAGCTCTTCTCAATAGAGATGGCGGCTGTAGCCGATATTCGGATGGCTAGGACGACATTATTATTACTTAGTGTTTTTTCGTTAGAACACGGTGCTGCAATTATTAGACAATGTAATTATACGTAGGTACCTATGTGTTCTGGCGGTAAAAAGGACGCCCGGTTACTGTATGTCTATACATACAACTATTTACTATGTAGACTATAAGTCTGATTTTAAAAATACTCGGTGTGTATGGTAGCTACATTCGCGAGGAAGGCGTTAGTTGCTAGGGTGGATCTAAAAGTTCGTGGCCTAACCTACATGGAACTATGACACCTTTTTAAATCTACCGTCATTTGTTAGTATGTGTCATATTGATTTATTGTGCGCAGTTTCATTCCGATACTGCACAATATAAATTTTCTGTGATTATTTGTTTGAAGCAATCTGACGCAATTTTCAATAATGGAGAAAATTGAATACCGTGCAGTCATTAAGTACTTCAATAAAAAAGGCCTATCACCAAAAGACATCCATCAAGATATGGTGAGCACTTTGGGGGAGTCTGCTCCATCGTATTCCAGTGTCAAGAAGTGGGAGTTTAAGCGCGGTCGTGAGAGCATTAAAGATGATCCTAGGAGTGGAAGGCCTACATCCTCTACCACGAAAGAAAACATCGATAAAATTTGTGATCTCGTACTGGGTGACCGACGTTTGACCATTGGTAAGATAGCTGAGATAACAAACATTAGTTATGGCCGGGTGCAGCAAATAATAACGGGAAAGTTGGGGTTCCATAAGGTTTCTGCTCGCTGGGTTGCTTTCAGCTGAACAAAAACGAGTTCGATACACAATAGAACTTTTAGATCCACCCTCGTAGCACATAATGATGCTATAACCTACAGGACCGGAGTTATCCGGATGCAATCGCTGGTCGTTGCAAGTTGTATTCATATTATTTTACTGTCAAGCATTAACCACAAAGGTTATATTTAAAGAAAAAAAGATTAAATGATAGGAGCCTTCATTCACCTAAAAGCGAAGGCAGGTGTCGTGTTGTTTTTATAGCAAAGGGGATCCAAACCATTTGGTGCCTGACGCTCATCTACATCCGCATGGCCAATAGATGTGAGGGTTGAAGGAGAGCAACGCCAGTCTCCCTTTACCTCATTTTCTCAACGGGCCACTGGTTACTTGTAACCACATCTTAATAAGTACCTACAAAGAAAATAAAGATAAAGTCAGAAATCGGCGATTACTGTATGCGCAGCTCGGCTCTTGAATAGAAAGAACAGAGTTGTTACGTCAATGTAACTGTTCATTAAAAAACGGAAGAATAGAATTTTTTTGAAGAATATATTTCTTTTGGAAGCTACTGGATGCAAGCGGCTTGAGACAGTGACTTGTGGTGATCTGTTTGGCCCCCATGTCAAGCTGTGGACGTTTATGATTAGTGTATTTAATATTTAAAAGTTTAAAAATACGATGAGTGCATGAGAAAGTGGTGTGTTTTTGAAGAACGTTCACGTCTCTTACGTGTTGTGAGCGCACAACACGTAAGCGACGACTTTCACTTCACAACCGTGTTCGTTGGAGTAAACTCCAGCCGCATGTCGGTGCCGACTGCTGACACTGCGAGCTTTTATCTAATTGGTTTCGCAACCTACGCACAGCTACGTTATCTCTCAATATCTACTCATCATCTATATCAATACTACTAAGTTATAAATGTGAAAAATTTCTACGTATGTTTGTTGTTTTTTCACATAAAAGCTACTAAAATTATTTGGTTGAAATTTGGTATAAATATATATTAGAATATGGAACAAGTTGAATATACCAAATGATATATTTGGGCGGGTGAAGAGGCGGGGGTCTAATTCATATGTAACTTTTACATCCTGGTGCTGTTTCACTCCGATAAAAAAAATAATAAAATCGCTACGGAGTTTCGTCAAAAGCCCTCTAGTAGTTATGGACTCCACTAGGAACATGATCGATTTTAATTTCTATATTCATAGTCAGAAGACGTAAATAGTCAAAATGTGATGAGTTATGGTTATTTTTACTCCAATACTCATATTCCCTATGTATTTTAAGCACACGGTGGGTGTAAAGTGTAGACCGACTATGCGATGTGTGTCACGGAAAAGGACAACGCAAATACACTGCGCGGGCACCGGACTTATGTAAGTCGCGTAAACAATCTCGTTGCGAATACCATACGCGCGCGGCGCACGTTGCATAACCGCCCGGCCCCCGCCCTCCGCCTGCCGCCCTGCGCTACGAGCCGCCTCAGATGCCATCGCATTTCACTTCTTTTGTATTTTGTTTTACTCTTTACGGGGAGGAAGTGATAAAACATCTAACACTACTACTCCTGGTTATCTTCGCAGGGCATCTGCGAGGGCTACGCGCACCGAGGCGAACCTCATAACCCGTGTGGGATCGCGAAGGGACAACTATCCCTTCGGTAACGGGGCCGCAATAGATTTGCGGGTTTGCCATCGTGGCTTATGGGCTCAGGGAGGGAAAACATCTGAGAATCTTAGCTTAATCAGCACAAACATTAGTCATGCCATAAGGAACGCAAATGTAAAATAATTATCAAATTAGGTACAGTTATGAAGTTATTTATGTGTTATATAGATTATCTTTAACATGTATGAGTCATCTGTCGTACCAGGGATACTTGATTTCAACTTTTGAACCAGTGCTGCAGTGCAATAAATATATGGTCACAATCAGAACACATCTGTGCAAACCTGCAGTAAGTAGTTTAATCGAGGTTTCCAAAACAAGGCGCAAGGCCTTAATCTTTATTTTTAGTGTTCTGCGTAATATTACCAAAGTTGCGTATTAGCATTTTACGTGGAGATTAATCTTATTGTAAGTGTAATAGTGTTATAAGACATTTTCATGTAAGAGTAATATAAATACTCGTACAATCTTTTGCAGTTATAATATTACTGGGATAATTTAGGTGCGTATATAATTCAACAAAATTTAATCAGGGACAACATAAGAAAATAATGGGAATATATATTCATTTAAAGTCACGGAGCTTAGACCTGTGTCTCTGGTTGAGTTAAAGTGAATCTAGTGTAGAGTAACTAGTAAACCGACAACTCGGTGTGTTGAGGTCATAAACGAACGGTTATTAAATGTAACGTAAAATGTCTTCGCGTTGCCACAAACTTCGCATTCATTAGGACGTCGGATGAACTATTGGACGAAATTCTCATATTTTAGAATTCCGTCTAAAAATAATTAGCTGACCCCGTTTCCATTCGAGCGACTTGTATGTTCAGAAATTCTCATTTCTGCCTTCGCGTGGTTCTGTTCTTAATCGCGTTCCAGGCGTTGCTCGTGTATACACAGATTTGTTGGCAAGTTAGTACTCCACTAAATTGTTTTATTTACATATATAAAATGGATTGGGAATTGGCAAAGTCCGCATTTTCATGTAAAGTGTTGCCTAGACGAGATCTAACATCGTACACTCTAAAATTTGTCTACAGTAATGCAAAGACTCTTATTCTACACGTTCTAACTCTAAAATTCCAACTTCACTTACTAACAGCGTAGCTGCATAGTAAGAATTCGTGATTTATTCAATTTACTACCGCGACATGGATGTATATTAAAAATGTATTCAACGTTCAAGTAGTATTAGTCTTTTAGCGTGCCGCATGTGTAATTGTGATTTGTGTCTTAATTTGAATTAAGGTACCTACGAATAGAAAGGTGGGCAGTTTTCGTTTTCATTGTATGAATCATATTGTCAACACATACTTATGCTGATGATACTCCGGGCGTTAACAATAATTGTCATAGTAAACGCATAGTATTTTCAGTGCGTGCGTCTGGTAGGATGCGTGTTTTGACAGGCAGCAATGTTACGGCAGGTGGCCGACGCCCGACCGCGGCAGGGGCACTCAATGCCAGCTCTGTTGTTACCGACTGACGACTGCTCACGGTTGCACGCTGTATATATTTGCCTGCTTTTATGTTGTTGTTCTATGCCTAGCAACTTGTTTATTGTTACAACTTGTTTTCCGTTGTATATGTAAGTCTAGTCTATCAAAATGAAACATTTTTTATATGGTTACTTGTAAAATATTTTTCTGTTCTAACGCGTCAGTAACAGCCTGTACTTAAACACGATCGATTCATTACATTGTTTTTAAAATATTTATTTGATCAAAATCGATCGACAAGTTTTTTACTGCTGAAACAAGTTTAAATATTTTTTTCAATTTTGTTATTATAGATTTTATTTAGTCTAGAATGTTAGGAAGTAGCCACAGGATATGCGGTTTATATCGTTACGTTTTCTAATTTCTTTTCACAAAATATTCTTATTGAAAGATAAAAAAATTGTTGACATTAGTATTTGCAATATTTGAACAGGTCATTGTACACAGCATTCGGATACTTCCCGAGACACTGATTATCGCTTAATTACTAATAATGGTATGATTAATTAGCCTACTTAGTGTACCTTTGCGGGAGTGTTGCTCGCTGGGGGGTTTGTCATTTTTCTTTGTTGCTCCATTAATATATCACCATTATCATCATCATAAATTCTAATCGATCACCTGCTGCCTTTTAGATATAAAAAGAGAAATAAAAAAAAATAAGATAAAAATCAAATTTAGAAGACAACCGTCCGACTGGGGAGACTGATATTGGAGGGTGCACATGCGCTCCTTTATCTCCCTATCGCTCGTTTTGAGGACCTCTTGTCTCTTAGACGGAACACTAAATTTATATTGGTTACAAATGTTGTGAGCTGTAGAGATGTCGGTGTTACTCATTGTTCCTTATAGAATTGTTTGTATTACGACCAGATCAGATCACAAGGCTAACGGTTTTTGTTTTTTTATGTGTCAATGTCACGACGGCTGCCGATATGTATTTTTATGACTTCACTGTTACCGCAACTTCGTCTGTCCCTTCCATGTGTTTATGGCTCAACACGCTGGTATTGTTTAGCACAAGAGCCTGTGGCGTTAGAGGTTAAAACCTTGTCGAAACGCAAAAATTCGCGCTCAAAGGAAATGGGAATGGGCGGGCCCATATTTGTCGCAGGGATGGCTCCAGAAGGGACAAGACGATATTGGAGGGGGAGGCCCCTTACTGGTAGTCGTCATGTTGGTAGAAAAATGCCCAAGACATGGAGGAATGCGAGTGCATTGGAAGAGACTTACACTCGGTGCTGGTCGTAGTGATACGTAAGGCACGACCAGGGAAGGTACCTCTCGCTCACATGATACCGGCTTAAAGTGACATATTCGGCGTCACGTCTGTTGCGGTTTGAGAGTAGCCGCTGGCCCACTGAGGGGGGAAGAGGAAAGGAGGGCTATGCATTGGCATAATAATTCTGCCGGTCTTCATGGGCGATGGTAGTCCTTATTAGGCTCTGATTGCTGACGTTAGCGCCACCTTACTATAAAAAAATAATTAAAAATATTATGTTGGAATGAATACAATTTTATTTATTTATTTATTTTACATTAACTGTAACTTAAATTCATTTGACCTTACTTAATGCTGTAGTGCAAGTACACCTTGATGAAGGCATGAAACACTTAAAACTGATTTCTTTGCTGTAGTTCAAAAAGTAAGTATTCTTAAGTAAGTCTTTAAATATCCACGACTGTGAACATTTAATACATTTTTTATAAATGTTTATTTAATGTTAGACGTTAGAACACATTTTCAGCGCTTCCGCGGGAGCTAGGCATGATTTGTGTGTAGATTTCCGTGGTATTTTTTGCTGAAAGATAAATTGCAACGGTAATTTTAGTTAGAAATATCTTTATTGACGTCACGCTTTGTCAGGTCGAAAATAGTCAGCGACTACAGAAACTATTCGTTTTAGACGAAGGCCCTAGTGTAAAAGTGAATTTCCATCCATGAAAATGAATTTATTTGTGCGAGGTGCGTTGGCGGCTTCGGCAATTCTGTCGCACACGGGCACGGAATGTTTGTTAGAGGAATCGCAAACAATCGTTATTATTATTCTCAGAGGTGATGCTACACTGTCATTAAACGAGCTCGCGTGAAGCGACCAGAAGCCGTCCACCATCGCCCGAATTGAGATTTTTCTCGTTACATCGTAAAATTATTTTAGATATGTTTATTCAGTTTTATCCTCTCATGGCGTGTTCTTTCCCGTCTGCGCAACATATACAGCAAAATCCCATGACCCTCCTTTGGGTTATGGGATTTTGCTGTATATGTATGTATCTATGTGTGTATGTTTGCTTGTTCCTTAGAGGCACTATAATGAACAAACGCGTGGGTCGGTTTTGATGGATCATACATCAATCGAACCTCATTAATCCTGCGACCTAAGTCAAATTAACTGTCACCATCCAACGTAGCGCCCATTAGAGACATGTTGTAAAAAACTTTAGGGTAGGATTAAATGCTCTCTAAGAGAAGCAGCACCTACATATATAAAACATATTACCTATAATGTTGTCGTAGCCGAATTTCGGCAACGGCGGCCAACCCGATAAAGTCACTAATCTCGAATCTGCTAATCTCGAAGCGATGCCAGTCTGACTCGGCTGGAGAGAAATCAGTCGTAGGACCGACGGCTTAACGTGCTCTCCGAGTCAACGGGGGTGTAACTGCCAGCTTGCTGATTTCGGACTCTTGTTAAATTATTTACTAAATTGAAAAAACGCAATAACACTTTTTCCAACCCGCGACTCGAACCCAGGGTCTCACGACTGTTGTTCAACATGCTTACTACTAGACCACGAGGCAAGGAGTCAACCTAGAAAATAATTAAAAAAGAGGATCAAGAAGAGAGGCGCCACAAATTGCGCGGTGAATGTCTGTTATAACTAGTGGATGGCATTGCCAACCACTAAACGGTCGGCTGATTGTACAGAATTTATGAACAGTCGCATATGATTTAGTTTACAAAAACTCTTTCGTTTTCCCTATTGTTGTTGTTATGTTGTACTCGAGATAGTCGAGTTTATGGGTGGGCAGTTAAATATACGCGGCGGTTTGTCGTTACAAATAGAATTTTGGCACTGGCTATCTCTAGTTGTGTAATTCATATTAACCACTTGTACAATCCTAACTATGTTTTTGTCAACATTCTTTATTATAAATATGGTTGTTTATTTAGCAACGTGGGCGACACACACTTATATTTCCTATGAACCGCTGGCTCTTAGAAATATTTCAAATTATTTTCTATTGTTTTAAAATAAACGGCCGCGTGTTTTGATTGTTTGCTGTTCGGTGGAGCTTTTAAATGCAGCGGAGCCATTAATGTTTTCAATTTATGAGTTTTTAGTTTTAATAGCCTGCGTGTTTGGCTAGTAAGTAGTAGGTCGTTACGTCGTTGAAATAATAAGTAAATGCACGTGAAGGCATCTTGTACGAATGGCAAATAATAAGTTTTATTCGTCGTGCTCGTTGGGGGAAGAAGGGCAACGCAATTATGTGTATGTTTATGGGCGTCGGTAGTCGTAAATAGGCCCGATTTCTTGTTTGCTTCTCCCGTATTCTATAAAAAATCTATAGTAGTGGGACCGATGTCAATCCGAGTTTAGTTATATTAGTCTTTATCTAATATTAATAAATTATAAAATATGTATTATAATACAATAAATTATAATACAATAATAAAGTGAATTATATCTATAAATTATAAATCATTTTATTATTACATTAGGTTATTATTTTTTATTTATAGGGGGACAACCGAACAGTCGGAGCCTTTTGATACTACTAATGCCCATAGACATTCACATAATAGTTATGCAGATGAGTTGTCCTTCTTTCCTCCCCTCCTCAAGCGAGGAACCGGCTCCTCACATACCGCACTAAATACGACACCTGCTGCCACCTGACGGCGGTGTCATGTTTCAGCCTACCCGGACGTGCTGCCCCAATTCGGATGCAATGTAGCATATGGCACTGCCTCTTATCAGAAGTGACCACTCCACACAAGCCTCCACAAACCAGAGCATATGCAGATGCGTTGCTTACTTGTTCTGCTCCTCCCCAAGGCAGACTACAAACTATATTACCCACGTTTCGTCGAATCACCGCACGAAAGGCCATAGCGTCGTCGTTTACATTGACGTGATCGTGACGTGACGTGATCGTACATACCACTTGCCTTTTGTGTAAAGTAATCCAGGTAAACTAAACTCTTCAGCTTTACACTATTACTTATTAGTATAGAAGTAAAGATGGTTCGTACGCGATATTCAATTACAAAGTATTACGTTAAAATAAGAAAAATAAAGTAATGTAGCACACGTGGACGGTGCATTCGACATTGCACCTGTGTTACCCTTTAGTTCATGTCCTGTCTGATGTAACAGTATATAAATAGGTTTCCACCATACATTCGTCTCATGACGAGTGCTCTATATAAGAATTCGGCACGGCAATAGATAGAACCTTTGTCGTGTTGTTAACCTTGTTTTACATACATATTTTCATCTTTGCCAGTGTGTTTTGCACAATATTGACATGAAAATGTAATTAGTGAAGCAGTTTTTATGTGGACTGTACCTTGACCTCGTTCCGTTGCTTTACGATGTGCTATTCACTTTTATACTTTTTCTAAACAGATTTGCCGGAGTGACAGGTGGAAGCGGTGCCGCTTCATAATAAATCATTTCGATCTCGTGGCCGCTGTACGCTGATCGCGCGGCCTAGCCCTGACGCTGCATCTGTGACAGCTTCGTCAAGTCACCGTTGACCCGTGCGCTAGTACTGTTTGTTTATTTAGTTTGTCAAATATCATTTTTTTCGGTTGTTTCTTTAATTTTTTTGACTAGATTGACAAATATTGCTGTCATGTGTACACTATTATTTTTGTTTTCTAGTAGCAATAATTTTTTGTACGGACTAGAGTACTCTTGAGTGCTATAAATTTCATTATCAGCATCTACTTATAAAACAAAATCCCCAGGAA
>JAFELO010001240.1:830933-852657 GCA_017140195.1 Eumaeus atala | reverse complement strand
ACCTTTGGCTTGGTTGTCGAAAGGGCACTAGTCTCTTAACATCTAAGAGGCTGTAGCGAGCTGGTTGGTCGGTTACCCGTCTCTTTCATAGTGACAATAAAATAGAGGGGAACACCGGGCAGCGGCCTCGCCGTGTTATGGCGGTACTATCAATGAAAGCTCAAATACGCAACGGCTTACCGAAGCGATCGAGCAGAATAGCGGGTTGAAGGTTTTTGTGGAGAAGCTTGGAAAAAGTCATCTGACAATGGTTAGGACTGATTCTGAGGTTACTGTTTCTTCAGGGCCTGAGATCTTACCTTAGACCGAAGCTTCCTATAGCAAGTTACATACGTCGCATGCTCCTCATCCCGGTACCCCGAACCACGAGCCTGACACGACATTTGTCAGGCAATCTGCCGAACGTCAGAGTAGAGGCAAACGAGACATCGGAAGCTGACTACCGACGCCCATGAGAACTAACACATATTTACTATGTTGTATATACATAATTACTATGTTGATGCGTTGACCTCTCCCGCCCCATGGGCCACCGGCCACTCACAAACCGCACGAAAGGCGACACTGAAAGTGACACTTTACGGCGGTATTATGTGAGTGAGAGGTACCGCCCCGGTCGTGCCGGCAGAGTTCCGTTGCATGAGAGGATGTAGTGTCATGCATTATGCATGGCACTACATCCTCCTATGCGACATGGCATTACCTCTTCCTACGTAACGGAACTAGGCCGGCACGACAAGTTACTTAGTTATGTTTTTTAAAAAGAGTGACAAATCACGTCTCCAAAGTTACAGACCAATTTCACTTCTTGGCCATATCTACAAGTACTTCTCAAGAGCCTTGACGAATCGTTTCGCCATAAGGCTTGACGAATTCGAGCCATGGGAGCAGGCAGGGTTTCACAGAGGATTTAACTCCATGGAACACATTTTCACCATAAGGCAAGTTGTAAAAAAGACACATGAGTACAATCAGCTGATGTGCCTTGCCTTTGTTGACTATAAAAAAGCATTTAACTATGTCGAAACGTGGGCTCTTTTGGAAGCTTTACAGCGATGTCAGGTCGATTGGCGATACATCGAAGTACTGAGAGCATTATATAACCCTGCTTCTATGTCCGTTTCGATTGCGGGAGGTTAAACAAGGCCAATCCAATTGCGACAGGAGGACGTTATTTCCCCCAAACTGTTCACTAATGTTTTGGAGAACACTACTAAGACCTTAAACTGGGCAAAAAGATTAACTGCGAGTACCACTCACACCTTCGTTGAGCGATTGGATTGGACAACGAGCAATTGGAGACTTTTTACGACTACCGACGGCCATGAACATCGGAACAATTACTATGTCGATGCGTTGCCCTCCTTCTCCGTTCCCAATGGACCACTATAGATAGTATGCGTGAGGTCATGTGACTGTCTCTAGATGACTGTTGGTGTCGGTGACGAGCAATAAATGATGTAGTGCAAAGTGGTTTTACATATGAGTTTTATTACACTTGGATGTCCAGTTGTACGCTACACGAGTCGTATAAAAGTTCCCAGACTAACTGTAGGTATATAGTAAAACCCTGACAATATATAATAATGTAGATAAACATAATGACAGATGGAGATGTTTACATGTATATTTCGCGTGCGCTGGCCGCTGGGTACGAATTGGCTGCGTTCGTGATTATGTGCTACGTTGTAATGGAAATGTTGACAGATTTGCTACAATATTGAAACCCCTGTAAATGCGATGTCACGTAAATTGTAAAGGAGGTGGTACAAGCAGACCGGCACAATGTTGCAGGCGTCACTCATATTGTACTCACGTGAAGTGTCACGCTATCGCGTTTTACGAGTCCCAACACTAGTGCCTTAAAGCATAGGTAATCGCCTTTGTTAAGACTCACGACAGTATACGCTTCTCACCTGTCATGGTAATTGGCTATTCAAATGTGCATCTGCATAAAAAACTTTTGTTGCATACGGCGAGGTGAAAAGGAGGTTATGCCGATGTTCATGGGCGTCGGTAGTCGTTGAAAGGCCCCGATTGCTCGTTTGTCCCCCTATACTATAAAAAACACATATATCTACACATATCTATATTGAAACCGTTGGAGGATTCATGTTAATTACGGAGACCAGTCGTGTTAGCGGTGAGAGGAATCCACTGGTAAGTCAATGGGTCCATTATAAATATGATGACCAAATCAGTTATTTACTCATATAATAACAGTAGTGACTTGCAAATCGTGCATTTACCGGATTGTACGATGGACTCAAAAAGTATCAGATAGAAGTTGGCTTTGGAGCACATGTTATAATGAACTCTCGGGAGTCGTTGAACGCGTTCCGTTCGAGGTGTGTCCACGTAAACCGTATTACCATTATCGTGGACAGCATCTTGGAGCCGAGTCAACTGGCCACACACACTAGACCCATCTCAGTTGCATGCGACCGTTTATTTCACAGCGCCCCCGTTGATATCACGGCATTGAGATCGTATTTGTGCTTGCATATTATGTTGGTGATACCAAGTCCATTGGCATGCATGTATCACCAAGTCCTTTGAAATTGCGTGTTTGACTTCAGTAGTGCACAAGTGATTGTTTGGCAGTATACCACGGATGCGAACCCGGGCTCGTTTCCGTAAGCGGTGTGTGAATTTGTCATTCTGTCAGTCATATGTGTCAATGTATAAGAGGTTTCATCGCTCAATCAGTACGAGCAGTGTATATGGCACTGATTCTAGCAGTAAAAGTGCATTTACGCACCATCCAGTCGACCCAAGGGGGCTTGAAGTGTGTGTCGGGCTCAGGTCGTGAAGCGATAGCTACTACCGACTAAAAACTGCTATCCGTTACTTGCCCTATTGTTATTTTACTGCGGATGCGTGTCGTGGTGTGTCTTTGCTTGTGATCAAGGGCGGACTTAGCAACTGCTATGGCTATCGCGTCGTCGGCGTCGTGCAGTACGTGCTTCGGCCGACGGTAACGGAAATCGGTTATTAACGTCGGGTCGTATTCTGACGTTTGAACGATTAATTTGTTTTTGTGATTAAGAGCACGGTCAAAGAACTTTTGAGATAGCTCTTTGAATCGGTCGATGTTACGGATGTACCACGGGCATCCAGTAGCCATGCGTAAGAATCTATTCTGCATTATCTGCAAACGTTCTATTTGGGTCGGGGCTATGTGCGCGAATGCTACACTGCAGTACGACATGATCGGTCGGATGCATGTAGTCACAAGGTGAGCTTATGTCTGTTCGCCATTTTGCTCTTTTTGTTTATGAGAGGATATAGTTTGAAAAGGACATGCCGTGCCTTTTTCAGAACGTTGTCTATGTGATTCTTGAAGCACTTGGACCAATCGAGCGTGACGCCTAGATGTTTTACCGTCTTTGCTCTAGGTATCTCGCTACCGCAGAGCAGGATGGCTGGCAGTCCTAGTTGGTATAGTTTGGAGATGAGGCCGAGTGCCGCGTGGCGCGCCCTGTCTTTTGAGTCCCGAAAGCACGTACCGCGTGAGGCGGTGTATTTGTTGTATGCAGCTGTGGCTGTCGCGAAACGCGAACTGCTCGTCTATGAAAAGATTTTTCTCTTGTATCACGGTTTTTAGGCGTGGGAGAATTATCCTTTCATAGATTTTTTCTAACGTGCTTATGAGACTTATGGGTCGGTAGCTAGTGGGCTCCGCCCGGGGTTTTCCCTATTTGTGTATGCCAACCACTATGGCTTCCTTCCATATGTCTGGGAAAGTGCATTGCGCCAGAAGGGCGTTAAAGATGGCGGCAGCTGTTTCAGCGCCTTGTTATTCCGTCAGACCCGGGGACCCTCTTCGAGTTAAGGTTTTTTATTAGATCCTTTACTTCTTCTTTGTCCGTCCAGCGTATGATCTAATCATCATCGTCCGGCGGCACAGCCGTTTTGAACCTCTTCTATGTGGGAGGTGTCTGTGGGGAGGGAGCTAGGAGTGCATTGACTCTAGTGTCTCGGCTAGACACTCCGCTTTTTCGTCATCCTCCAGTGCAGGTAACCGGTTTGCGCGATTTAGTGGCGGCATTTGTTCCACCGGTTCGGACTTCATAGCCCTTGCGAGAGGCCTATTGACAAATTATTTTGTTTTCCCGAAGTAACTATTGATAATATACAGAGACGAGATGTGTTCACAAGCCAAGTCAATTACCCGGCAGCAGCGTCATTTAAAAATGCACTTTCCGTTGTATTTGTTATGCTTATTAAATTTCCCAACAAACACGTGATGCACCAACGCCAGCATAACGAGCATTTTAATGTTTTAGTGGACAATCATTATCCAGTGAGACAGTTATTCATTTTACAGAATGTATTTACAGCTGACTCTAAGGAAAATGGTTGATACCTATCATTTATTTTTTTCCTAGTAACCATGAGTTACTGACCCGTGACGTAATTAGCGTTAGAAGCACTTTTAATTCTTGTATTAATTTAATTTCCAGGCAACCGTACTATATTAGATTACTGTAGTTTAATTCTATAAATGATGCGTTCTTTGTTCTGTTTACAATGGAACAATAGCCGGATTTCCATAAGAAGCTTTATAGAATACTTGCCGTACCCCGTTGCTGTTTCAGTAGCCAGTTAGAATCACAGGTGAGCCTTCTTTTTTGCTCGAAAATTAATTTATATATTTACTAAATCTATCAGTTCAGTAATTTATGCATGTAAAAATATCAAAAATGCATACCATGTTCCGCATTTATAACATTTGTAAAACTTGAAACTTGGTTGCTGTGAATCTATTTAGTTCCAGCCTTGGCCAATCCTTCTGCAAATCTCGAGTGTTTTAGCAATTGTGGAGAAATAAATAACAAGACAGAACAATATTGGCGTCGGGTGATATATTATCGTCCAACGTGGCGATGATGTTAAGATTGACTTGTTTTTGTTATGAAAATAGCGTTGTGTACGGACGTGACAAATGCCAATGTTTTTTGTGCAAACGAACAGGCGGCGTCTAGCATAATAGTATATATCGACAATTTTAAGTTCCGCCGAAGAACTGAGGAATACTAGTTGATTGTACACTTAGTTACTTGTTAATAGTTATCTCCATTTGTAAATTAAATATACCAATAACACACGTCATCAGGACCACTTGTGGATTGGAGTGGACTTGTGAATGGACTTGTATAGCTATACTGCCAATATTTCTTATGTGTATTCTCAGTTTTGTGTCGATCTCAATTTAGTGGACCACTAATTTTTTAAGCACACACTGATCAATTAAAATTAATTTCAAAGATTTCGATACATGGAAATACAGCAGCGACGGATAAAGCAGTTGAAGACCTCCTAGGCCAATAGCAAATCCCAAATCATTTTGACGCCATCTTTACGAATTCCCTGTGGGCATGCGCGATAGATTCCAAACGACAACAGGCCTATCTGTAGTCAGTTGAAACAATTATAACAATTAATAACATTCGCGTAAATATACGAAGGTAACAAACCTATTTTGTTATGAAAAGACTAAGGGATTACGCTATGTTACATGTCACTATTGTTATTATTAAAATATACCGCAGAAGGTCGTATACTCAATATGAAGGCTATTATTTTATCTGGAAATTAGATTGTGTACGTGTAATACTATTGTAATAAACGACTTAAATATATGAAAAGTAGATACGTGTACCGTTTGTAAATCCAAAGGTACGCGACGGAACCTTGGACCACGAAACATTGTCCTGCAAGGTTAAACGTATGTTAACAAAACGTGTATCTACTGCTTATAGCAATACAAAATACGATATTACAAGATTACATCTGGTGATTAACATCGTCTGCTACCTTTTCAATATTAAAATATGAGTTGAGCACTTCCAAATATTTATGTTCTCATAATTTAATGTAAGCGCGCTTTTGAAGCTTCGACATTGAAAGCCACGACTATGAATTTCTATTCGCCGTGTCACGACGACGTTAATGTCGGAGTATTTATAACGTGCAGCGTTTGTTATGGACAATTAAGACGTTTTATGTTGTTTTTCACATCTGTCGATTTCATTAACAACTGATTAAGTTTGGTTCTGAGTATCACATTTATACTCGTTCTTTATGCAAAATGTTTTTTCCTGTTTGGAGTTGTGTTGCTTATTTTGGCTGCCATAAATCTATGTTGGTACGTCGACTGCGGTGTTTGTACTGCATCGATTAGAGAGCCTAATTCAGGGAACAGATTGTAGTGCGCCTCGAATAGTGCATCAGAATATTACGCTCCCTGGAATGTATTGTTTCGATGCTCTTCACAACAATCAACATTTTTATGTATATATTTTATGTCAATGTATAGTATTATATTATCCTTGATATATGTAATTATATCAAGGAGTGATGCGCAGACAAGTGGGACAGCCGGTCGATGTTGGCGGTTATTGATAGTCCGTATAGTAGAACTCATAAAATATGTCGTTGACATTCATTTAGGTCTTGATGGCTCTAATTTCTATTTTTTTATAGTAATTCATTTGAAGCGCGGAAAAGAAGCAGCCTCTTCTTACTGGCCTACTTGGTCCTAAGGGGCCTTCGTGGTTATCTATTGAGGCTTGGTCACCTAATGATGATGATAAAATAAAATTATTAAATTTCGATATGGACGGTGGTACCGATAACGCAATGTGAAAAATATGTTCTGAGAGCTAACGTCGAATGTGGCATGAAAAGCAAACATCATAAATACGCGAAATAGATAATGATTGCGATTAGTATTATTATTGATTTATGTTTATTGAACGATATAATGTACACAATGAGATACGATATCCTCGTATTTAAAGTACCATTTCATAGTGTTAACAGTCGATCATTTGGTGTAATCCTCGTTTTGGCAGGAGTGTGCGACAGCGGTGGACCTTCTCGTGGCGATATTTCATGTTCAGAGTTTCATTTAAATGAAAATAAACTGACAAAATTTAATCGTCAATCCAGTATAAATATCTCATAGAGCATGCCGTTTATTATGTAATTATATTCAGTACAAGGCCAGCGCATGCCTAAATTATGCAATACGATAGTGCTCACTTTGAGATACAACACTAATAAATTACCCAAATGTTTCCACTGTAATTTAGACATGTTCTGCTAACCAGTGTAAGCCAATGACAAAAAAAAAATTAAAACGAATAATTGAATGTGTTATTTTTTTAAAGTCGTTAGAACTCATTCATAATGAAGATGTCCTAACTCCTAGCAATCAGATAAAAGTAGAAAGCGTCGCGCTTCGACTAACTTTTGTGGTTCGTACTTCTATCTTTACTGGAGAGCGCACAACAATATTTTGCAGTGCATTTAGTGCCATTACACTCGAAATTCATTAAAACTTTGTAAACTGCTTATGAAATGCGTATAACATTATCTACAAAGTCATTATTACGATATTAATTGTAAGGAGCCGTTAGATTTTAAATTATCTTGAATTTTGTAATTAGGATAACATTTAGACCTCACGGCTATTAATTGAATACTCTGCACCTTATCTTGGTGAAGTTGAATTATTTTTACAATTTTCAATTTCGTTGATGTCATATCTCACCTCTACTAGTTAAGTCCCGTTTTAGACTCCAATGTTCATGTAACTAACAGGTGGGTGCAATCTAGGCAAATTAGACATGTTAATTTTGTACTTGTGACTCAGTCATTGAGATTACATGCAGGTTTGCTCATTACAGATTTGGCTTTAAACTAATACGTCTTTCAATTGTCAAGGATATACCTAATATATGTTACACACATCATCAGACTTGTGAATGTTTCAATTTATTTTTGTATGAACTATTCGGGATTTTCTACAATTTGTTTCATTATATCGGTACTTCCTGCATTACAGACCTGGTTTTTTCATTTAAATTTTTCCGTCTGTTTATTTCAAGCTTTATTTGTTGTAGTTTTCGTCTAGGCATTTGGTATTTTACCTTATGACACAATATTCTTCACAAAGATGTCTGGAATGTTTCATGCACAGCCTGCTGTTTATGAATGTAGGTTAAACAGACGGTTATTCACACTTTAAAGCTTGAACATTTATTCTGATGTACCCTTGCCTTTATATTAGTCGCGTTGGATTGATTGCTTATTGAAATTTTCAAATGAAAAGGACTTTCACGACGAAAACGTCGTACGTTTATATTTTGCATATAACGACTACGTGATACTCTGCAATACCGTTGCGTAATTACCAGTCTGGGCCATCGTGATGAGAACAAGAATATCATAAGCATGCAATAAAATTGCAGCACATTTGGGAAATCTGTACACTGTGCCGCGGCATGCGCCAGCCGGAAATGCTTGGTTTGTTTGGCTTTCAGACTTATTTCGGTCTGCACACTGTCATCTGGGGACGTCATCCTCTTCGGCCAAAACGTGGGCTATGTTTGGCGCTTGCGACCGTTCGTTTCACAATATATTGGGCGATGAATACGGCTGATGGAGTTAGGGCGCACGAGTGTTACACACCTTTGCGTAACCGGCGATGTTCATTGTGTGGCTGCATCCGATTCACTTTTAATGTTATTGCTTTGATAACTTGCCAAACGAATATATGTCAGATTTAGTTAAACAATCAGTCGGGACGTATAAAGTATGACGAGCACCGAATTTATATGTAACTAATGGGCACGTTGAATATACGGCGGCCAGAAAGCGTTAAGAGTTTATTTCGCTACTGTGAAACAGTTATTTGATGCACCTGTCACTCGAACACGTCCAATATCAACATGGTATTTCACGCCTCGATACAATTTAGTTGGAACAGCATGTTACATTAATGTATTACTGCAAATTTTTGGCTATGCCGTCTTTCTCCTGGCACCTCGTCTGCGTCCAAATCAAAAACTTGAATAATTATTTAAAATATTCCTATGTTTTAAATTATTGAATAATAATTCTGAAATGTTTTAATTGAAAAGATGCCAATGGTTATGTTTGAGAACAAAAGAAATATAAGCAATCGACTAGGTGACAATCGCATGCTGCGAACCGGCGCCGCCAGAACGGTCAAACGTGAGAGTCCCGTTCCTTCATCGTCGATATCGGCTACTTTGAATATAGCTCAATCATAACGTGATATAATTTATATTAAAAATTATGTTTCTACAGGATTAATCGTAAAAATTCTGCGTTGCATCCGAATCTAATATGAAGAAACGTTAAAGTTGGCCGTTTGATCCACTTTAATCGACACAATAATAATTTAATTTGTTACATCATAGCAGGTTTGCATTTACCGATGTATATTGGCCGTACGTCGTGATACTTCCAAAAGCATTTAAATTGCAAGTCTTACGAGACGCGACAGATTTCAAAAACTCGATTAACTCTGAAAATGCGGTCAATTAAATCTTAAACTGCGCCGTTTTAATAGGTCACACAACTGCAGTTCGTTAGTCTCTGAACTGACATTATATTTTGCATGCTGTACGCTACGACCAACGTATCGACAAGCCAAAAGGATCGCTGATTCTGGCCGTGTACCAAAGAACGTGAATTCAGGCCTAACTAATGTGCATAACGAGACCCAAGTTGGCATTTTGACCAGCGCCGTCGCGCCGCCAAACATTCAACATGTCTGCATCGCAGAGAATTAGTCTGGTATTAAAAATATATCGGTGACAAATTATATGCGCCATTATTGATGATTATCGTTATTTAGTTCTCGCCGTGGCATCGCCGTTCTCATATACCGGAGTGTTGTGGCAGCACCAAAATCGCGTTTCTAGCATATTGCGAGTTTCGGTTACCCCTTCCTTCCACGTAGGTTGAAACTTAGTATCTGTTGCTCGGCCTGTTTGTTGGCCTCACCCGTGAATACAGTGATTTCGTGGGTGGCCAACAAATAGAAAAAAGTTAGCTGTTAGATATAGGAAAAGGTAAGCAGCAAAAAAGGAAAACCTTTACTTTGAACTCAATATTGTTTTGTTGTTCATATTATATACATGTCAATGTCAGGTGTGCCGCTCGAAGAATCGGATTAACCACTCGATATTAATATAGTTGCTAGTATCGATCAGTTGCCGGAGGGGACTTGTCAAAGTCGAGCATCATCGTCGCGATGCTCGGCAGCGACGAGTCCTACCAGGCGATGGCTTCCTTCTGTGGGACCGTCATGTCCCATAAGGAATCCGACGAGCGAGTAAGAGGCTGCCGACTCAAGCCTCGCCCCGCCGACGACGAATGGGGGTACGAAGGAGGCGCTATATGCAGCGCATTCAGTAGTGCCCCTGTGTTCCGTATCGCGCCGGGATGGGAACCCGGTCCACTTCATCAAGACACGGCGTCATGGGGACTGTCATAGCGTAGCCGGACAGTCCACGAGGAAGTGAAAAGTCTGGCCTTTTCGCCGAAGCCACCCTGTCGCTGGAGGGGTCCTGTTGTCGGCAGATCCGGGACCCTCCACTAATAGCGGCTGAAGGCTCCCGTAGGGGTTTAGTGGTATTCAACAAATATTCAATGGTTTAGTGGTCACCAAAAAAAAGTTGCTAGTATAATAAACAAGAATTATTATGTAGTAGATTTGCGTGAAAGAGATTTGACTTTTAGTAAGTTATGGCCAAGAGATATCGCTATAGTAAAGTTTATATAAAACTGTGATCACGATTGTAAAGCTTATTCTGAATGTGATTGGCCTGCATTAATGTGCAGTACAGTAAATATGCGAGATTCTTCGCTTACATGCGTGTGAGATAGTGTATATAAGTGTTATTATATTGCTACGAACAAAACTTATCCTCGAGTTTTCTTTCGTACTAATTTTGCCCGACAGTTTACTACCATATTTTCATATAAATTCCTAATCTCTTTAGAGGGGTGAGAAATTGAAAAAAAATCGGCTGTGCTTTATCTGATCAGCAAGAAAAAAAAACAATATGCTAAGAATTATAATGCACCATCAGCAATAGTGAGTTTAGCATATGGGTCTGAGAGGGCACCCTAGTGGGTAGTTTTATCAAGGGAATCAATCAGGGTTGTCAAAGGACTTAAATGATCTTAAGGGTACTTAGTCCATATTCTGTAGCCTGATCGCCAGCAAGTAACTATATGCTTTGCTATTTTAGATGACATTAGGATTTACAGCGCTCACTTACAGGATAACAATGGTTTTCGACACTAAATCAAACCATAACGCAAAATTGTGCAAACACGATAAGATTGTTTGTTGTGCTTATGAATCAGCTCGAGATGTAATTGTTTATTTTATCCTTGCAGGTAATTAACCTTTCGCGTTTCTCTCGGCCGAGTGCATCTAGCAATATAAATCAGTGAGTACTCAAAAATATTATGTCGCCCACTAGACAATTGTGTCCACCTCATGTCACGTTCGATCCATATTTACCTTGGTATAACCCTGTTGGGCTGTGGATGTGGTTTGTTATATTATATTGCGCCTAAAGGGGGTTTGATAATGATGCATTTGAACAGCAATCGAAGTGACTAAAAGATAATTTATATGAGTGTGAAAGGTGCTGCTAATGCACTGCCGAATCGGAAAGGTCTCACTTACATATCAATATGGTGTAATGTTGATTATGTGCTTGCGGATCATATTGATAGTATAGGTGACTGAATTATTTTAATCTTACTGAAATATTTAGACAATTGGGAGTAAATAATAAATATCCATTGAACCGATGCGCGGGGCCCGCGTGGTTACTAAATAAAATTGTTTGCCTCACCTTCAATTTAAAAAGAGTCGTCTACGACTATTTCTGTAGCTCGTATCAAAAATAAGATTTTGTTACAGAATTAATACATGATGTCATGTGGATCTTATGATATAAAAATGACGCACAGACACATGTATATCAAACCCATTAATATATAATGAGACTAAACTCTTAAAAGTATATTCGCCATTCGCTTTATATAAGATAATATCTTTATAGTTTATTACATTGTATTTAATGTAGCTATGTTTTTGTATATGTGATATTTTCCAAGTATTCAGTTAGTTTGTTAAGTAATATTCTGTGATTGCGAACACTGACGTATAGTATTAAGGATTCTGGAACTAGACATATATTTTTTGCCATTGCTAGCATAAGGAAAAATTGAAAGCGGTTTAACAATTTTGACATTAAATCTATGGAAGGTAAAGTTCATTAATTTCCAGTAATTGTTACGTAAAAGCTATCAAGTCTTACGCTGAAGTCTGATAAAATAAGGAAAATGTTATGTTGTTACAGCCATTTAAATATTTTATGTCCCGCTATATATAAATATTTTACATTCTCGACGTTTCGGTAACTATAGCAGGCACCGTCGTGGCTGTTTGTGTTCTGAAAACCACTTGTTTTCAGATTCATATTGTTTTTACTGCCTATCAACAAACACGCAATAAATTGATGGAAGTGTTTTATCTACGCATTGCGTCGCTGGCCTGAAATGCTAGAAATTATACGAGTTAACTCTCCAGTAGGTATATGTGTCACCCACTTTGTTAGTGCTCAGCGAGTGCATTTGGGCCTGAAAAGCCAATTCTTCCTATATTAATTGTGTTTCTGGCCAAATTTCGTCTACGGCGGCCATTTTTAAAGTCAGTCAATTACGCTGGTTAATTACCGACGCAGAAGCGTGAGCGCAGATATAAGTACATTTCTCTCATTATCTTAATTACAAATCCCAATACAAGTTTTTGTTTAGACAGGTTCTGACCAAAACCTCTAAAACTTTATTCATAATGAGTGGAAGAACTGTTGACCGATTGGTCAACTTTTCTACTATTTAATTATTTCTGCTTTAATATATAACTGTCGTCTACTGAACGCCTAAATAAGCGATGTATGTTTAAGTTATACACGTCGATATTGAACTATTTACGAGCTCCAGACTTATGGACGCTTTTGTGGTTCAGCTAACGGTGTCGAGGTAGCTGTTTGGTCTTCGTTTTATGCCTTGTTTAAAGACCAGTATTTTATGACCTATCAAAGTTTTCGAATCTATCGTTTGCTTTGTAAATATTGTAGTCTTTTTACTCATCTGCAATGCTCGTCTGATACACATCTAAGTGATAACATAATTATTGTCAGGTATTGTGTCAATCCGGTTCATATTTTGAATCTGTTGTTTAGTGCTTCTGCATAATCTTGATCATGGTTAATGGCTCAATTTGAGATACTTTCATATATCATATAAAAGTACCTTCACGCCTATTATCCACGAAGAGGTGGGCAGAGGTGTGCTAGCACATCCACAACTCGTAAATCCAGTACATATATTAGAATACCCACAATTAGCCAAGTTACTGAGGTCCATGATATCATAAGTGGCAAGCCTATGGCCACTTCGGGCACAGAAAATGGGATTTATATTAATAGAGTAATTTGCAAATCCTATAGTTCTTATCATTAGCGCGCTCAATCAAACAAAATCTTTAGCTTTATAATATTACTACATATGTAGAGCAGAGTATTCTAGAACACATGCCTACATATCTATATATTAGAAGCTCGCTTCACTGCATATTTTCAGTGGCAAACTTGGCGAAATTTTTATAGCAGGTATTGTAAAAGCAACATTGATATTTTCTGAACGCTTGTTTTTCGCGTTTCAGAAATAGATTCGTCCACTACTGTACTAAAAAAATATGAAAAAGCACAGGATTGGCCGTGTACGAAATGACCATCCTCATCAATCAGCTACTTGGAATGAGTCCAAGATTTTTTCCACGTTTAAAGTTTCTTAGTTTTAGACCGATTTTCAGAATAAAACTTTACGCCAGAATCGTGCAGCTATCCTTGTTTTATTTACCAATTTATGTGTCTTTTACGACCTTTTGTAAATCTGTTGTTGAAATTATATTTTAGTAGAAAATTAAAATATGAAAGAATTGCAGTCGTTAATGTGCTGCAGTGCAAGCGCGTGTACCCGAGACTTGTTGATTCTGTTGTCTGGAATTTTAGTATCATTATGTAGGTCTTACTTTTAGTGCTTTCTTCTTGCTCGTAGTTACTCATTCCTCATTATTTAGGATTAAAGATAATCGCAATGTAGCGTATCCAGACCGCATCGGGTCATCGGCTAAATTTAAAATACATTCAGTGAATTAAATATATCCAGCATAGTTTATAGTATGATTTAAGTAATCACTCCCACATATCTTCAGGCTATTTCCCTAATGAGGTAGACCGAGTGAACGGAGGGCCGCTTATCCTGATCGTTAAGTACGTGCCATGCCTCCTTCACAAATTCAAAAATCCATTTCAATAATTTATTACACTATGTTCTTTTAATTCATACTCAATTTTAGTAAAAGACAGGGGGCTGCTTGTAATATATAACTAAAAGAAGATAAGTATGTTATCAAGCTTTTGATCGTTTGATACCAGCGGGACAGAAAGAGAAAACAGTTAACACACGATCCAATGCAGATTGCAAACGATCCAATGTTCTATTTGCTCGTTTGGTATTTCCTTATTGGGTCGTTTGGTTGTGTTTAACCGAGTAGTGGAGTGCCTGCTTACCCGATATTACACGTAACATAAAACACACACATATTCACGTGGGGGAATCCGAGTCTATCTAAATATCACGATCCTTTGATACTTGTCATGCACGTTCATTACTGTCTTCGTATCCACACCATGATCAGACTGTTAAGAACACCCTAACTCTATGATCACGATTATGTTAATCTTGGTTTTCCCCGGTAGCCACCTAAATGTTATGGCTTTAATTTCGAGTTTCTGCTGACCTAAATAGTTTGTTATTGTATAAATGTGCGATGCTAATTTATCCTAACTTTGATGCTGGTGACAGATGCTAATGGTATTTGTGTAGTATCGGTGTCATAAAAGTTGGAGACGTACGAAATGTTCACGACACCTTTACGCAATTTCTGTCGCACGCTTTTGCGCTTGCCAACGCGCCACGTCACACGCGTCGAGATCCTTTAGCGCAGGGGAAAGTGTTCCTCCCGCTGTTTGAAATTAGAATGCTTTTCTAAGAAAAATGTTTCACTACACACACCCCATTAAGTTCCAATTCTAAAAATAACACGTGTGACCCACTTTATTAGCGAAAATTTAATTATCTATGGTTATAGAATTGATCAAGAACGTCGCTCTCTACTTTCGCTTGTCTTCGTGGAAAATAATTCCATTCCGCTTCCATAATTTTAGATGAATAATTTCCTGTAATATCTAACAACGATGAAATCGAAATTACCGGCTTGTAAATATAAAGCAGTTCTGGTTACGCCTCGATTTGTTTACCACGTACATAAACGTATATCAAAAGAAAACAGCTAATTGATATCCAGAAAACCTTGCCATTTGTTGCGTTATAATACCCACAAATATACTCTGATGTAAGAGGTTATTGTGGAATTCCTGACTAACAAATACATTTTTACTTTCATTCAAATCAATTATTTTCAAATAGAAAGGCATGTTTCAGGTCAGATAAAGAAAAACTAGAACAAAAGCACAAAATTGACATTAAGGGACGTGATTTGACACAAATATTGTTATTAATCTGAATAATAAAAGAAGCATTAAAATGCTATTTTTCCCTAAATTCTACCATTTTTCAGAAACTCGAAATCGTTTTTAACATTATATCATTGACATTGTTTTTGTCTGCAACAAGAATACACACCAAAGGCGTATAGAGTGATGTATGTGAACAACGCGGAATAGCTTATTTCGTATGAATGTTTTTTATATGCCGGCCTTTTTGATATGTTGGATCATTTCTTCGTAGTCGGCCAATGAACTGTTGCTCCTTATTTAGATTATAGAAGTGGAGACGACGACCGACGCAATCAGGGCACGCCCGCTCCGCAAAATCAGAAGATCGCTTCCGCAATCTATACCTAAACTGATACCGTACCTGCCCCACTCACTACAACTATATTAAACACCCAAGTAATAAGGACATTTCGATTGTCGAACTTACACTTGTACTGTGTCTCTTATGTTTGACACGTGTTCGTACAAACACGTGTGCAATACGAGTTTACCATTTGGCAGCTGAAAATGTGAACCAATATTAATTGATGAGACTTCTTTCATCTAACATATATCTAATTATAAAAGTATGGTCGCACTGTGTGGCCGAAAAGTATGTGTGGCGATGGCATGGCGAGTAATGCATGTGAAGTTTTTACCCCGAATATTCGTATTAACAGTGTATCGATATGCTCGACAAACACTAAAATGATAATGATATTGTGCTCGGTTTCAGTTGATGTACGCACGGAACATGCGTGAGGTCTGTCCCGGGGGAACCATTATTTTTTTCACTTTGTATGTTATTACATATTGTAATATGTCATCATACTCATCATTATCAGCCCTTATCGGTCCACTGCTGGACATAGGCCACTCTCAATGAACGTCACGTCGATCGATCTCATACTACACGCATCCATCCCGGACCATCTAATTTACGGAGATCGTCTTCCCACCTGGTGAACGGTCGTTCGTTTCGTTTTCCTAAACGCGGCTTCTACTCCTGAACCTTACTGGCCCATCTACCATTCTTCTAAGTGTGTGACCAACCCATTGCCACTTCAGCGAGCTTATCCGTCGCGTGATATCGGATACCTTATGACTTCGTTACGAATTCAGACGGACAGAGAAACAGCCAACACAGCACGTTCACTAGCCCGTTGAGCTACCGCTACCGTAATCTGTATTTATGTTAAATTCCATCCACAAGTATTCAGTAGTTTAAGCGTGAAAGGCTACAAACACATTATGTACACAGAAGCTTCTGCATTATCGGCGTCTACAAAATATTGTCGGGCTAATTTCTTGACTAATTATGTATGCTTAATAATTTTTATGTTTGAAAGCGAGTTTATGGCGCCGTTACCGGCTCGAGGTCTTGCGCTGTGTGCACACCGAATATCCGCGCAGTTTGTGCCACCAACCGCTTTGGCGAGGTGACTCGGACCTGTGCAACAGGTCACCTTGATAACAACGGGGCAACTGCAACTCCACTGAAAAGAGGGATTGTCCTTCATTTTTACCTCGTAGGAACCCGAAAAATATTGGAGTGCATTGTGGGCAGATTCTGAGCCCAAAGATACCAAACACTCATGCTTACTTTTCTTCCAATTCACTTGCTTCAATTTGGTAAACCCCAAGCTTCTGTTCCTACAGTAAAGACAAAGCTTGAACCTGGAATAGAAATCGAACTCAACAAGGTTTATCAAGCTGATAATTTCAAACGAACGCACAATTCATGCCCAAACGATTTATGGATTGCAATAAAACGTCCAAGTGGTGCCGCGAGTGCTTATGACCTTTGCAGCTGTTAATCATTTATGATAAATTATTATCAAGAGATTGATATGTTTTTATAGTTAAAATGTGATTAAATCGTTTATTGGCTGTTGTTTAAAGAAGTTTTTTAAAATCGTGTGACTGGTGAGAGTCACCAATCGGTAGATTGGACGACTTTAGGTTTTACTTTAGTTTGACGTCGTACGTAGACGGCAGGGCATTCGCGTAGCGCAGGCGCACATTTGGATAACAATGTAGTGTGTTGGAATCGCCCACTATTTTCTTCAAGGTTCTGTAACATGACTCCCAAAATTCCTTTCAATTCCATTAAATACGTGAGACGTTTTTGATGACTCCACCTTTGTGAGATATAGCTCAACCCCTCTTTTCATCTCACGTGAGATTTATTACATGTTTGTAATTTATCATATGTACGCCTTAGTAATTAAGTTATGCCTTAAAAAACTATTCTAACTTGTAATAATTACTAGATTTCTTTGTAGCCAGATGTATTAAATAAGAAGTATGTACTAAAAATTATACATAAAAATAAAATAATAATTAAGATTGACGAAAGTAGTTAGAAGCAATTGTTTTCAAGACCTTTCAAGCCAAATCGATACATAAATATTTCAATGAAATACAGGCTAAGAATATTTTGAGTGCTACAAAATGTGTTCGTTTAGTTCAGTTATCTGAAAGTTATACAAGATTTACCTAAATACACACAAACATACACACGTAACTCGGAAAATGTTTGGAATAGATTCTGATACTCCAAAAGTGCTGTAGTTGTCTTTGTCTGTAGGGGGGCCTGCAGGTTCAATTGTTTTTTTGAAAAATTATGTCGTTATATTTTTCTAACCCCCCTGCACAATTCTAAAAAGCTTCATAAAATTAACGGACGAGCCCTTTTTATACAGAGCGTCTTGAGTGAAAAGAAGTGCCTATTAGTACGTGTTATTATGTATGATGGCCGCCGACTTGCGGTCTTTATTAATTACTAGTAGAATAACATATCCTGTTGATAAATATAAGCTATTAACTCTAAATATCGTAGTGACAGTTTACATCTTCAATACAAACGTTACATCTTTGTTACAATAAAATATTATTTTCATTAATGATATTAATTAATAAGTAATAACAGTTCATTACAATTTACATCTGATTTAGAAACCGGGATGGATGAGGTTAGGACGGAGAGACAGAAAATAGAAGTCGGTGTGAGGTATCTGCATCGCAGTCAGGCGAATGAAGAATGTTAATCAAGTCTGTTAGGTTTATAAACCATGTTAAATTAGTAGTGCATTAGAGTTAGTAATAATTAAAAGTAGTCGCAAACCGGGACGGCGCAGTAGTTCTCGTCACATATATGAAGTTCATAAATAGAGCCCCGGAAGCAGCCGAGCGACCTGTTTGGTATTTGTTCAAACGTTGACCTAAAACAGCGGTCGCTTTGCTCGTTTCCTATTCGGCAGCGAGTCCGCCCGGCCGATCAGTGCTTCTCAACTGAGACCAATTGCTTTCAGGTATACTCATTGTTATGTGCACAATCTTTCTTTTTTATACTTTAACCAATGAAGGTTCTAACTTTTGCTGTAAAGTGAGGTTCAAATGTTCTTTATTTTATAAATGGAAGACAAAAATACGCACTTTATAAGTAAGATAACTGCTGCACAAACTACAAAAATATAAAAATCGAAATTAATGACAATATTAGGCAGTATCTTTAAATATTTAAAAATTTCTAGCCTTCAACGCAATGTCCCGAGACTAGCATTAGGCAGTAAACACCGTGTTACGGGATTCTAATCGCACTAAAGATTTTTTATTTATAACTTTACCCATAACAAAACAGTAAAGAAGCGTCTGCACGTTAAACATAAAAAATAGTAGGGTTTGTCGCACTAAAAGCTATTTGTGCGCCATTGTATTATTACAACTTTTCGTTGTCACGATGACAATTCGATCTCAAAGACTGGACTGCCATTTTTTTTTAATGTAGGTACTATTGACCAAAAAGGAGATGGCGAGATGAACGCGATGTATGCCTGCCTGGCTGGCGCTATGAAGCTCTGGACATAGAAAAGTGGAAAGAATGGGAGGCCTCTACCCAACAATGGGACACATACAGGGCCCAGTATAGTAATAATAATTGAATGGTATGGAGCAAAAGAATTTTGAGCAGTAGTCGTAAATATTTAAAACAGGTGCGACCGATGTACGAGTTGATTTAGAACTTGGCTACGTCTCCGTCATTTAGTTAAGCCGCCGTTTCTTAAATATGCAGCTTTTCTCTATTTCCGCCATTTGTGTGAAAGATGTAGCACTCATCTGAAGGATACAAACGAAGAAACAATGTTTGTTTTTCATTACTCTTATTATTCATATTTCACTTTCGAGAAGGAAGCATCATCAAACCAGACTTTATATATCTTTGCTTAAAATTTCCAGTTCCGCGTGGGCAACCACTGTGATACCTGCACATAAGGCTGAGGGCCGGTTTCATAGGTTGCTATTATAGTGTCAACTAACAAGTCGATGCTTTACTCATTAGTTGATTATTTCTAACTAGATCCTGCTATCTGAAATGCGTAGTTTATTTGATAATAGGCAAACCGGGACTTTAACAGGAACGTATAAAATCGGTCCTCAGTATTAAAAAATATTCCGGCTTAGATGGTGTCGCGCCTTGAATTTCCGTGATTACAATGGACATTGAACCTCAGTAGTGTTTGAAATTGAAAGTGTAAACGGACAGCATGGTGATTATCAATGTAGACAGTGTGACCGTGTGACAGAGCTGACTCTGACACGCGACTGGAGTTCACTCCTTAACAAACAACATGATTCTGCAGTGAAACGTGTGCCTGAGAGGTAAGCGCGGTAAAGCGTTGCGCTCGGTTTAGGGTTCATTAGTCTTTGCCTCCGGTAAAATAGTGGAGAAAATTCGACAACTTGACAAATCATATTTTTGCATCCCCATATGCAAAGACGTTGCCCCTCTTCGCCTAATTGCTTCCTACGGCACAATGGCTACTTGCAAACCGCACGAAACCTTACAGTATTATCGTATTTTTTTACGGTGGAATACTTATTAAAATAGAGTCCCCAAAAACTGCCTTTCATACCCAAGAGATCGATTATTTTTAAACGTACAGAACGAATTTCATGGCGTTTTTACCCAGTTGAAAGATCTCAATAAGTATATAAGTATTTTAATACTTTTTTTTGACATGTTGTCATCTCGCTGAATCAGTTGATTAGAAAACATACGTAAATGGAAAAGTCTTAACAATACGAGAGGACACCTTAAATTAGCCTCGCGAATTCTCGAGCTCAGGAATCGAATCAGGAGCGAAATCAGGAATCTCCAAGCTCGGTTGCTCTACTCGTAAATGTTTTGTCGCAGCTTAAATCGATTCTTAGGAATAAACTTAAATATTATGTATTTTAAGGGCTCCTGTAGGGCAGTGATTTAGAGATGTTATATCACACGTGTTTCAAGAAATGAGTATTAAGCAAGTACCCAGTATTGTAGTTATTAGATTAGATTGACACAACCTTATCTGTATAGACTACATATGCTTGTAGTATAATCAACAGATACATTTTAAAATAGTTTTTATGATATCTCTACATCTAACTAACGAAGTGACCTTGACGTGTTTCGCGCTTTTAAAACTTTTTATTTATTAGCGTGCCTACGGTATTATATTGAAAATATTTGCACTCGGTTAAGAGCACGAAAATATTTTAAACTAACATTTTTGTGTTTTGATAGTCTAATAAAACAAAATAATAGGTAGAAGCTCTAAAAGATCTAGAAAGCTTTTGGCATTAATACTTGTAACTATTGTGCGGTGTGGTGTATACTAGAGATTGATTCAGTGACCATCTTAAATACTTTCAAAAGCTGTAATGTTGACAATTTTGTTTTTTTTTCAGACATGCGACTATTTTTTCTTGAATCGATATCATTTTTGATATTTGAATTATTGATAGATAGCAGAAACCCTCTTGTGTGCCTTTTGAATCTATCCCACTCCTGTGAAATGTACTACTTAAAAATATTCATGTGTAGGTAAATAATTATATATAATTTCTAGTGCTATTAGTTTCAAATTTAATTCTAATTAAATATTAATAGCAAATAAAATTCTAGTGCTATTAGTTCTATTACTCCTAAATTATATTTGTTTATTTTGTAATTTTCTTTGACATTCGATACATAATATTTATTTAATCTAACATTACTTGAGTTGCAATTTTTAATTTATATGTTATGTTTAATTCTTTGTGTATTATATTTAATTCAATTGAATTTACTATTTGATTTTATTTTCAACTTTGCCTTGTGAACGCTGTGTCACCTATAAAAGTGCACGAATCAGCAATTATTTTTAATTATATTATTGTTATGAATGTACTAATGTGTGTACTGCAGGTGTCCAATGTAAAATGAAAAC
>JAFELO010001240.1:816787-830732 GCA_017140195.1 Eumaeus atala | reverse complement strand
GTTCACGTGGCTTTTTCTGCAGGTCGCAACTTTGAGAACGAAAAGTGGAACCAAGAACGAACTGTGTTTTATTTTGCAACACGAGCGCCATGCACACCATTCTCCCTTCGATTTGTTTCCGCAGTACTAGTGCCACGGCGGATCACGAACTCGTAAATAATGCGATACTTTAATTTTTTCATTATGTAAAATGAGTGATGCAAACAGAAAAAATAGAAGAAAAAAAACGAATCAATGACGGCCGTCGAAGCACAAATACATGAGTAAATAGCTGTACAAATTAGAATCTGGAATTCCTTACCAAATAGGAGATATTCGTGATTAAAATGGCCGGTACGAAAAAATATATTAGCAAATTCCACAAAAACAAACGTCAAAAGCTTAATCATGATAGGATCTATGTTCCAAATAAAGACGATGAATATTCTAGAAATAATGGAAATTATTGGTGCACAAGTCACATTAATGAAGATATAGAGACTAGAGGCATGTTAATTTTGGTAGCGCGGGCTGGTGATAAAGTAAATGTGATTGTTTTATAACGTATATTTGAGAGTTGGCACGTGTGGCACAGCACTTAATAGTTCCGATATGGATGTCAGCGTGACAAATGACTGCTAGTGTAAAGATATAATTTATGCGCGGGTTGATTTTGAGAGGCATGAAGGAACCTTTTACATTTGGCCTCCCGACATGTACGGCTCTTGACCATATATTGTGCCACGTTTACATTCAACCGATTCGATCCGGGAAGTGGCCAGGACACGAGTGTGTAAACACGACACTTCTCAATGGTTGCATTGAATTCAATAATATTTTTAGTAGCGGTAATTCAAAAACTAGAACGCAATTATTCCCATCCGCAGGCAGCGACAGAGACCGAAGGTGAGTGTAGTAAAACAAAAAGTTAAAACTGAAGTTTCACCCGCGTTTTCCACTCCTAAAAACACAAATTGATTTCGTGAAACTAGTTCTTAGCACAGATGTCTGCACCCTAAAAGTAGCCTGCTAAACTTTAACTCTAGGTGTTATAGTTTCTGAGATTTCGTGATTAATCGGTGAGTGGTATTTCGCTTCTATAAATATATTAAAGATACTAATATCGACTGCTAGTTTTATGACAGCTCAGTCATTTGGCTCACAGTCTACTAATTCACCACCAAGGTTTCCTATAGATCATCACACGAAAACACGAGAAAAGAAAACATATTCTGCCTACGTTACGTTTATGTCATAGGGAGACAAACGAGAAATAAAAAGAAATTGTTGACCCACAACAACCAAAAAACCCGCAAGTGCTGTGTAGTATATTGTACTAATCACATTTGACATATGACTGTCGAAGAAAATCTAAAAGATTTTCTATACAATGTATTGTTATGTATTAATGCGCGTGGGAGGCGCATACCGGTATGCGTTGAGTAATAGCAAGCTATCATTGTATCTACGTTTATTGCGAATGGGAGGGAAGTGATTCGGTGTGTTTTTACAGCTGCACTTGGCTATAGGCAAACCTGGGTAGATCTAACTGTTCACCGACGATAACCAGACGGCTGCTGTTGCCGACTCGCCGAACACATCCTTTTACGTCATCGCACCGTTATGGTTACACAAATCACTACAAAGTGATGTCTTAAAGACAGAGCATGAAATACGAGTTGCGAATGCAATAGTACAAACTATTACGACTCAAGTATTTATATAAGGAATAGAACAATGTTACAATTATCGTCACCCGAATTTCGGCTACGACAACCATCTAAGTAGAGATGAGTCCTCTGTTATAGTGAACGAGTCTGGTCGCACACACAAGTGCTCTCTCTAGTCCGTCATTCATTCTCCTACTCCGTTGGGACGTCAGTTCGACACGACGGCAGAGTAGTCAACTCCGGGCTGTTATGAAAAATTCAAAAATCCCCATAACATATTGTGGATGTTCGTCGGTCTCGGATCGTGTTCTGTGAACATGCACAAAAAACACATGTTGAACATGCTGACCAGTAAACGACGAGACAACATTTGGAATCGTTACAAATGAGTCTACGGAATGTGATCTTACATTTTGAGATCATATAAAAAATTAAAATAATATCTTTATGGCGTTTAAAATTCATCTACTATTGAGCGTTGAGATTGATAAATATGTGTCCACCTTTGCGTCCAGCCGGTAATGATTTGATCTATTTTTGTTAGAGAGCAATCTTTTTAAATTACAAAAAGTAATAATGAATGCCTGCTATCCGCGTAAGAATACAATTATCCGCGTAAGTAATTTTACCACTCGGTATAACAAAAATTCCCAGGAGAATTTACCGTCGCTGGCAGTTCATTCATCGACTCACAAAGTCAATTGAGATCCCAATTTAGCCGTATCGTATTAAGCCAAATCTATACGAGTTATGCAGGTGGCCACCTTGTGTATGAAGCGATTGGAGTTCTAGGTTGCCACTGCGTATCATTCCGAGCTTGCCTAAATGTAAGTAATTTGTAACACTTGAAGTGTTGCACGCCGCCGCGACGAGTGAATGCGTTTGTAGGTTAATCAAATATTTAGCTCAGAACTTATCCTAACCTATTTTTGATTGAATGACGAAACGTTTATAAAAAAAATAATGGATTCGTTTTTGCATTGGATTGAAGTGAAGAGTTTATTCGTTGACGTAGTCTCCGATGGTGGTGTAAAGACTCATTCTGGAATCTGGATGTCTGTGCGTAATTAGAGGGCAAGTTGAGAAAAAGAAAAGTGCGCCAAAACGATATGCAATGCCGCCATAAAGTGATATAGCTATCAGGCTATGCTGTGAGCTGCCCCGTTTCGTTCGGTTTGTGACCCTCCAATAGCCTCTCTGCTTGTGCTCCTGGTGCGGATATTGGTTTACGTTAAGGGCGTTGGTCGACACCAAACGAAAAGCGACTATTTGTCCTAGGAGTGCGGCGGAGAGTGGGCAGCTCATCGGCGTGCTCGATGTTTTTTCGAGATGTGCTACAAATCATGTTTAGCTTTACGCAATGTGGATGTTGACTATTGTTCATCTGTGAAGTGGACAAATGCCTTGTCATTTGTTAAATTTCCCACAACAGCTGATAATTCAACTACAAAAACTTTTACTAAACATGTAACCTGTGCCTCACGGCACAATCCGCATAAAATATATGTCAAGGAAACCATCCGTTAATGTCGGCATAAAAAGTAAGTTATTCCAGATTATAAGTCTATTGATATCCTTGCCAAATTTCAGCCAAATCCGTTCATTCGTTTTTAAGGCAAAGACTAGCAACCATACATGTGCACTTTCGTATTTATAACATTAGTAGTATTATTAAAATTGTTAATGTATTAAACATTGTGCTACGATAACAACAGTGTTATGGCATTGACATTTCAATTACTGCTTATTTCAATTAAAAACATTATTAAATTTAACATAATTAAATTTACAAACAAATTGAGCAATGTCTTTTGATACATAAATCTCGAAAGCTGTGAAGGAGTTCCATACTGGTTTCATTTATCAACAGAATGATTCCTTGAGCATCGAATCGCGACTTCCATAGCTAGAATCGGATTTTTTTCCAGTTTTAATCCAGATCTGCGGTAACCAAGATAGTGTTGACATTATTATGATTTAATTAATTTATGTATAACAAATCGTCATTGTGTTGTCTGTGGGCGGGGCAGGTGCCGCCGCCCACGGGGCTAGTGCCGTGTGCAGTGTGACGTCACCCCAGCTACCTCTCGTTAAACCTTCGCTTGCGGAAGTCAACAACAATCAGCATTCTAATTTTGTAACTGACCTAACTTCCTTTAATAATCGATACGGTGACTTCGTTATTGATAGTTTACATATAAACCTCGTTTTAAGAGCATGATCGAATAGTAAAAATATAAAAATCACCCCCCCCACACACACACACACACATTACATACATTGCCTAAAACACCAAAGAAAGAGAAAAAACATCGTCATCATCATTATCAGCCCTTATCGGTCCACTGCTGGACATAGGCCTCTCTCAATAAACGCCACGACCACCGATATCCTGCTACTGCTGCTGCATTCCGGACGGATGGATGTGAGAAAAAACATAAAATGTAATAATAACCTAGTACTAAATTGAAGAACTAGATACCTGAATTAAAAGTATTTTGTTATACTATAAACTTAGTAACACGCGCGTTATCAACACGATGCCAATGACACTTCATATGAAAAAATTCATACACCCGACCAGGCTGTAGCAAGAAACATGTGTATTTTTTATATAGCATAAGGGGCAAACGAGAAAACGGAGACACCGGCTACTCACGAACTGCACGAAACGCGACAGCGACGTACCTCCCCGGTCGTGCCATCTCAATTCTATTGCATAGGAGAATGTAGTGCCATGAAACATGCATGGCACTACCTCCTCCTAGGAGTGTCAGTAGTGCCATCTACATCTTTCTAGAATACATATCTACGTGCATACCTACACGTATACATATGCTACCCTCCTGACGTCGCGCCATCGCGTCACACACATTAGTTATTTAGTTGTAATGGTAAGTAATAACAACCATACGCTCCTTAACATAAAACTAACGTAACATAAATCGTTTCGGCGAGTACGAAACGATTGATTTGTACAGCGGCGAGGAAAAATAGACTTGGCATCGATAAAAGCTATGCCTATAAGTAGGTAAGCGGTACGAAGGTCGCTCTGTATGTGTGGAATTATTCAACGCTATTTTAGAGACGTGCAATGGCTACGTAATGAAGGATTTATCATCGTGTTTCACATTTTCCTTGCTATCTCCACGCAGCCGTAGCCTGTATTCGGGGAATCCAATTGAAACGAAACTGCATTTTGATATGTAATCAAAATAATGTCTAGCTGCTCAAAAAATGTTTACCTCTGTGTACTAGAAGTGTCCCATGCAAAAAAATATAAATGGAACTCAAGATGGTGGTATAGAATGAGGCTAACCCAAATGTAATGTTACTTCAACTACTTTAGGTTGTATTGATCCTTTCACAAATGGTGTAAATTTGTAGGGTTTGTAAGTAATTTTTATCTGTTTTTTATGTAGCCGTCAGAGTTGACAGAACATTATTGTATAGCCTAAAGCCTTTCAAGTGTGCAGCCATAACATAATAGCATTAATAACAGCATGATAGAGATATTAAGAGTTCAAAGACAAACGATATTAAATATGACGCAAACATAAAAATATGCTCACACACTGTGAATATTTAAAAAGTATGAAAATAATACGGTTTAAGTATACGTGTAGAAAATAAATAATATGCCACACCAAGGAAAATGTCCACACAGTTGCGGTGATAAAACAAAAAGGATACGTAGGATTTAATTCTTAAAAAAAACCGTGAAATAAAGTAAATTCTTAGCCTCAATCAAGTTTAATTTACTAGGCATGAAAACATCTTGACATGTGCATCACTCTACATCCTCCTATGCAGCGGAATTGGGCCGGCACGACTGGGGAGGTACCTCTCGCTCACATAATACCGCCGTAAGGTGACATCTTCAGTATCGCGTTTCGTGTGGTTTGTGATTAGCTGGTGGCCCATTGGGGAGGATGAGAGCATCGGCATAGTAATTATGTGGATGTTCATGGCCATCGTTGCAGTTGCAAAAAGGCTCCGATTGCTCGTTTGCTCCCCTATTGTACAAAAAAAATATAGTCAACTAAATTATATGGACCGAATAAATAAGAATAACTCAATTTTTCAACCACTCACTGATTAATCACAAGATCTCAGAAACTATAAGATGTACAAACTGTAAATTAGGCATGTTAGGTTAGGTCAGCTCTTAAGGTGCAGACATACCCTAAAGAACGGGTTTTACGAATTGTGTAAATAAGTGTTATTGTCGTGCCGTGCCACAACGCGCTGGAGGGCAGCACCAGCGCCCCGGGAGTGACAAATCAGCGCCACTATCATCATCGCTAAACAAGATTGCATAATATAAGAGATTCCTGGACTTGACGCTTATTTTACATAAAACAAATGCAATTTGGTCTTTGTTCCATAGCAAGGGTGCAAACGAGCAATCGGAGTCTTTTAATGATTATCGACGCTCACGGAAATTCGCTTGATTGTTACGCAGATACGCTGCCCTCCTATCATCCGCCCCAATAGGCTACAGCGACGCTGTCACTTTACGCCGATATCAAGTGAGCGAGGGGGATGTAGCAGCACGGCCCTACCTCTTCCTACCATATTTACATATATTATTACATCATCGTCACCATGTTACATAATAATTTTACGAACATAAAATATCCTTCTTATCTTTCACCGCCAAAAGCGGGATGGGAAACGATCTGATGTTATGTTAACGGTTAACAGAAGTTGTGGGTTAACAGTTAACCCATTTACACACCATAATAAATAATAGTCATGTACTATACAATCTGCCTTTAGCGGGATTTGGAGGCCACGACCCGGCATTTTACCTCTGTCCCAGATGGTTGGCAACGAGAATCGTCCACAACCAGCCCAACGGTGAGTCAGGGCAGGCGGTCCGCGGTCGTGCGTACAGCGTACGACTCTTTGTTTACCGTATCGTGTGCTGGGCGGCTTAAGTGTACCACATGATTTGTGTTACCGTTGTTGTATAACATCTGTCAAGGCCGAAAGTCGACGGCTGCCCGTTATTTCTTTCCAAATACAAGTAAAAAATTGTATTCACCATATTAACAACCACAGTCGTGCGGTCCTAGGTGCAAGACCCGGGTCGGACCAAAGTGCTATTTGAATTTTTCAATTCGTTTCCATCGGTACAGGAGAAATAGGGTACAGGGAGTGAACTTGTGTGTGCGTGTCCTGCGCATTTGGTTCGTCTATAGAAATGGCCGTCCTGACCGAATTTCGGCTAGGACGACTTTGTTATATTTGTTGTTATTATTATTAGGATACTTATAAATAAAAAAATAAAACTGTGTCTATCAGCTACAACCCGCGACTGGAGTTTATTTCTTACGAGCTTACATGATTCTGAGGTGAGCAATGAGCGGAAAACACTCCGGAAACTTTTGCAGATGGGCGTGCGAATGGGAGTAAATTAAATTGTTGTATGTCGGCTTGATTCTATGCTATCTCCACCGTATGAGTGTATTAGTGTATGCTTACTATAATATTGACTGTGATATAATTACCCTATTATTATTATTATATAACGTACTGCTTATTATAACGTTGCAAAAGTTTATGCGCTGAGTAATGTCTTAATCAAACATTTAGCTATTTGCTTGTTTTAGAATGTTTATACCAAATTTAATTTATAACACATAATTCACGTAAGCGGCGGACATGTTCTATTTATTTCCCGTGGACTCGTGTTTTTATTGCTGACCTTATATCCATGCACCGATTACTGTTGCTTCCTACTAGACTTACCATACTGCTTGGTGATATACATTTTTGGATATTCTTTTTGGTAAGAGGAAGTTTCAGTGCTGTCAACATTTCAGCCGAGTAAGGTGGTCGGCACTACTCGCCTCTTGTGGCTTGTAAGACTCGAAATGACTCATTGGGATTGGGGTTTTTAATGAGGGCAATCTAAACTTGACTATAAATTGTTTGCTGTTTACTGGAAAAAATTAAAGGATAGACGCCGCATGGCTGGTCGATGATGATACTGATGATTTAATTGTCTTGTCAATTTTAAAACGATAGTAAGCAGGTCGGTTTAAATTAGAACTACCCGAGCTATTCTGATATCAACAGGCATTGTAAATACATTCAATAAAAACAAATAAAATAATTTCATGAACCCGTACGGCTGTCGGTTTCCGTGCAGCTAAAACAAGCGATAGGAAAGCCATGTAGTGGGTATTATTCGATAGTCGAATTGGGAGCTTGACCTAGACAATGTCGGTATGCGATTAGCTATCTATTTTCGAACGGTATGCAGTTTACGTAAACCGTAACGGGACTGCCAATTTTCGTACAAGTTGCGTCTTTAAGATATCAGTCAAAACATACGATATCTCACGTGCCTCGACCGGTTCTGCGAGCCTCGGAAATTCTGTGTCAATAATGAGATTCTGAGGAATTGTATCAGGACCTACGCAATATGCTCCCCGGTTGTCCTGTAAACTGACAGTACATTGTCAGAATACATTCCTGACCCTCATCTACTATAATACGTCTTCTCGACCATTACTCGTCATTTTGAATCGACCTCCTGCACTGAGGTTCAAAATGCTACTACTTTTCCGAAGAGAACTGTATAAAAAAAAAACATTTCTCGAGAGCCATCTTCTAATGGTCTTTTTCTGGCCATTGAAAGAAAACTACATCTCCCTATCCTGCGTACTTAAAATCGGTTTGCTATTAAAATTTTTTTTTAGGTTGTTCTATTACTATTTTGTATATTATATTCACACAAAACTGGAATATGTGACGGATATATATCGCGTTTTCGAAAGCTAATGGGTTATGAAGTGTAGGAAATTAACGCGTTTGCGTGACCTCTAGTTGTGCGAATATTTTTGGGGGTCGGTAACCACTTACCCAAAGAGTTTTTGAGTCCTGTCTCTGTCCAAATTATGTAATGAAAAATTTACATCTTAAAAGACCTTATAAATCGATCACGTTACACAGTACAGTTCGACGTAATTGGCCAACAAATAAATTTCCTCACATTAACAATGCACATCGGAAGTTTCGTGCACAATTGTGTAAGGGTTTGTAAAAAGGTAGACGAATAAAATAGGTTTCAGGGCGTTACCCGGTGACCTCGCTGTTCCGACTAGCCGCACACGGATAGACACCACTTTCAATATTTATTGATTACACATTACATGCCTATTATTTGGAACGAGCTGGTAGAAACGGCTGGCTTCATGTTTCCTGTATAGAATATTCAGATGTTGTTAAGTTAAAGTGATTCTAACAAGTTCATTCATTAAAAAACTCGCGAATCTCGGAACCTTTATACGTAGATAGGTAGCTCTTCAAGTGTTTAAGATCTTTTTGAAACGATGGTGATGAAGCGTCTTCTGGCGTCGTCTACGTAACAATGTTTTGGCACTTTCAATTTTGGGCCCGGGCATGGGTACGCAGTGGACACCTAGTCAGGCCCTAAATACAAAGTGTCCTCTCTCGTCTAAGTAAAGATGGAACTCATTGGACCAGTCACGTGTACTAATGTACATATAATTTGTTTCAGAGAGTCGTTCTGTGTGCGGCGGCGGCGGGTCGGAGGGGGAAGGTGGCGCCTGGCGCGTGACCCTGGACCACGACCTGGTCGAGACGCTGAGCGCCATCTACCCCGAGTGGTTCAAGACACCACGTAGGGAGCCCGAGCCCCATACGCCGCATACGCCCCACACGCCACACACGCCCCGTGCTGACACCGATCAGGATCTATTTAGGTATGTACACTGTATCAGTTGCCTTAAAATTTATTACGTTTGTCCATTCGATCAGCTAAAGCTAAAACAATCTGTTTCGCTCCCACTCGCACGCAAAGCATTACATTCAGACGCCCAGTTTAGGCTAAACAGCAGACACACACGCGCACACACGCGCACACACGCGCACACACGCGCACACACGCGAACACACGCGCGCACACGCACACACACGCACGCACGCACGCATACACTCGCACGCACGCATACACACATACACACACGTGTGTATGTATTTGTGTGCACACTTGCTTGCTTTGCTTATTACACATATTTTTTTTACTTTTATACTAGTTTTATGCTTACCGCAATATTTGTACCGTACACATGAGTATTGAAATGTAAGGAAAATTATGTATAATGTTAATAAGTAATTTCTATAAATGTATTAGAAGCAAATGTGGACATTTGGGTCCTGACTTACAGGTCCCCAAAGACTAGTTGGGGCACCAGACTCCCACAATATAACCTCTACGTAATAAACTCTACTTGAACCTTATTGTTACTCTTAAGAAATATTATATATTGTGGTGATAAAAAGCGGCTAAGAGATCCCCCCTCACTCAAACTGTGCCCACTTGTTGTTCTGGTTTGGAGGTCCCAAAATTAATGAAACTTTTCTACCGATACGATGTCTTGTTTTTGGTCTGTCTGATGAGTGTCACTTCATCTGCTACGCCGACGTAGAATTGCTACGTAAATTGGCGTAGCGGAAGATATGTGTAGCATTAAACATAATATTCTTCTATTCGATGTGTGAACCTAGAGTGAGGGAGAGAGAATGGCTGATTGATGTGAGTCTGTGATGTACGGACTCGGCGGCGTCCATACAGATTGTAGGTTATTTTACCAGTCGCGACTTGTGCTATTACCATGGAGTGGGGTTATACATAACTTGCGTTTGGACCACTACCGCTGTTATTTCTATGATTGAGCTAAAATATAATAGCTCTTTGCTGTTCCTGTAATATTTATAACATTTTGTTTGAAAGCACGGAACCTCCTCACGTTACTCGTGAGGTCACCACTATGGTAAATAACCCGTAAAGTGTCCGTAGTGACGAATAATGTTGCGCGTTATATGTGGCTTGTGTTGTCAAAGACAGCGCTGTCACAGTATGTCATGTGCGGTTTGCTCGTGTTCGTCACCTTCGACCGAGCAGTCACACGGTGGGGACGATACTACATAACTTGAAAGTCAAAAGTATGCTGCTACAGTTCCCTTGACCAATTAGAAGTTGCGTGTGTAAAGTTGTTGTCGTGCTGTTGTTACAGCTCGGGCACGGAGGAGATGTCGAGAGGGCAGGCGAGCAGCAGCGGCGGCAGCGAGCCACCCAGCTCGCCGCGGCCCTCGCCGCCCAAGGTAGTGGTCGACGACAGCCCGCTGCAGCCCGCAATGGGCAAGCACAAGGAGTGTGAGTACAGCCATAGATTGAATTCCACCACCGACCTACATGATGATAAAGACATTGCCGAAGATGGAGCACGCTTGCCTAGAACATATGTATTTGTTCTAGATTTGAATGAACCTAAATAGCATGTGTCAAGAAACACAAACGCACGGAGAAAATTTCCTAGTTTGAAGTTTCAATGTATTTATGACACAGTGTTTTCACTTGTAAGTGAAACTTCTTTATGGCTCTTCATTCATTCATTGTTCGTTAGCATCCGTTAGATCGGGTAGTCGCGAGACGCATGTCCCACAGAGATAGAGAGTCCATATTGAGATAGAAAAGAGCAGCAATAGGCACGCCTATGACGTCGATTGTCAGACTTGGTGAGCAGAGATCTAATGCCTCTTGCGCATTGTGCAGAGAGAATTGAATGACAAAAGACAGACAGGGATTAAATAGTCACACTAATCACACTTGCTTTTTCTTTAGACTTAGACGGACCTGTTTTACGCTGGCTTTTCTTTTCAAACTATATTACATTCTTGGCGTACCCCGCTCAAACTCTAAATCTAATGACTAATGTCAATCGTTATCGCATATGGACGTTATGGAATCAAGCCGCCCTGTTTAAACTGTACCGCAGCAATCATGACACTGTATTTCATAAACCCCATTACTCATATAGACAAACAATTGCAATGATGCCTTTGCCCCAATGGTGACAAGCAAACAGAAAGTCAAGTAATTTGTTGTAAAAGACACTATGACCTATCGAAAGGTCATCCGAAATGTAGTTTCTTTTTTTGTCAACCATAAAGGTACACCTCTGTTATGTATGTATGGTTGACAAGAAAAGGCAGGTTTTTGTGGATTAATGACCAAATGAAACCATTGCCATTGACATGATGTCTTAGCATTAAAAAGTAGCAGGTATTTATTACTAGCTGAGAGACTGATGCGTATATCGCATTCAAAGTCAATTGTTGAGCGGTTTACAAACTGAGTTGAGGACGCAACAGAAATCAGTATGCAGTACATGACTGCTATATCCGGCTGTACATCTCTTGCCGATCACGCGTGCAATGCCAATGAACGTTCCGCCTCTATGTGCCGTGAGCGATCTGCCAAACACATGAAATAGCGTAAATAAAACAAAACCGACGTTCACTCGATCGCAATTTTTGCGCTCCACCACAGGATAAATATTTCAATGGGCTTACAAACGGCAACATTCCACACGACACAGAAAATATCGTTTCACCGATATGTCATAAATTATAGGGTAAATATTTGAGATCGCTGCCCACTTCGTCGTAAACACATGGACACGTCTCCGATAGTTACGTAAGATAAACGTTTCGGATCTAACGCGAGCGCGTCGAAGCGAACTCGCCCAGTAACCCACAGGCCACGATATTCACCAGCGAATGTTTCGTCTGTAATACGGTCGCGGCATAACACTAGTTTCCTTGTGCAGTGTTTATTTATGTTGGCCGAGCGCCAACGTTGTCCGTCGTTCGCTCTACAGACAAACAGAATATAGTTATACCTCGCCTACGCCCATCTGCCGCTATCGATGAAATCGTAAAGTGTCGATAGCTCTTTCGCGTCGCGTTGCTGGACATTACGTCAAAAGTCGTCACCTGGCGTCATAACATAACAAATCACGTTCACTGTTTAATAAATTCCTATTGTTATATGTAAAAGGCTCATTTCGTGGCCTTTTAGGTTCCAATAGCGATGAATTATGTATTGAGGCATTTCTGTATCTACCCACATTATACAGTCACATATCGCGACTGGAGGATAATTTGAATGTAAATAGCATCGTTGAAACACTGTAACATACTCATTTGCTTGTTTATACCGGAGCAGAATTGCGTCTGCAACAAGTGTGTTAAATGTTAATGTTTCCTCAATCCCGCAGCGCTTAAAGTGAAGCTGATGATGAGGCGACCCATCAACGAACTAGTGGAGCAGGGGATCATGCCACGTGAGTTATTCTTTTTATTGAACAAAGCAACAAGATTACCGAGGCCCTTAAACATACAGAAATCAGGGATTTAGCTGATGCGTTGGCCACTGTTAGCGCAATCCACCGAATACTACACACAGCACGAAACGCGACAGTTTGATGATCCCGCTCGCGCCTGTCCAATTCTGCTGCAACGCAGCGTTAGCGCTACCTCCTACGTTCTATGAACGGACATTAAGGTGCAATTAGTCCGAGATTAGTAATCAACTAATCATACAAGTGACGGTTGTTGGTGAGGCGCCCAAACGCCTGCGCAGCCGTCACACCGCGTGGGCGCAGGAATTTTATTTACGGGCTAAACGCAGCGGCTACGGATTTTCTAAACTATTGGCAATGGAAATAAAAAAGTTTCCACTGTTATATAGCTTGGAATAATAAAAGTCAACATAGCACCTAGATGTTTTCAGATGATAAATGCGAGTTTATAAGTGAAACTTTTTTATAGACGCCTAAAATTTTTGGGCCGTATGACGCATGTGGCATTACACTCGGTAAAATCTGCTACGTTGATACATGTAGCACCTAACATCGCTCGCCTCAGCAGACCGTCTGTATATTGGTCGTGAGAAATTAGTTAAGGTTCCGCACATTTTTTTCGTTACAGCACTGAAAACTCCGGCGGCGTATTTCAAGCAAGTAACTCAATTGGAGAGGGCGAAAACTGGAGATTTGCTAAAGGCGAAGATACAGAGGCGACCGGACAGACACGAACTGGAACGAAGACACATCTTGGAGCAGGTAGGTCAACTGAACACACAAGTACAACACACACAAGGAGTCTTTAAGTTAATGTTCGGTTTCATATTTATGTGTTATACCAACTTCTCTTACAGGAATGCCACCTGGACCCGAGTCTGGCGGAGAAACAACGAATGCTAAAAAAGGCCCGGCTCTCCGATTCACTGAACGATCAGCTGTCACACCGACCCGGGCCGTTAGAGTTGATAAAGAAGAACATACTGCACACGGAGGAGAACATAGAGACCGCGGTGAAGAGCGGCTTCCTCGCGTTCAAGGCGACGAGCGAAGGCGCGTCGGGGAGGCCGCAGCACCCGTCCTCGTACTGCGGCCCACCAGAAGAGGTGTCCC
>JAFELO010001240.1:756152-810834 GCA_017140195.1 Eumaeus atala | reverse complement strand
TTTGTCTAAAAATCGATTCTACTTCATGCTATAATTGATGAAAAGACTTGACATTATATCTACTTAAGGCGCTGTTTACAGAAATAAATTTTTACGAGCAATTAAAATAATCATACACGATAATATATACACGAATACAAAAATACATTATTTTTGTTACATCTCTATGTATAGACTTACATTAGCGATGCGCGATTGTTGAAAGAAAACAATCGACTAAATTGAAAAAAATACAAATTTATTACTATTACATAATTTAGTGCTTCCTTGCCATGATTATTTTAATAATAATCGACGTATTACTAACTATATTATGAATTACTATAAGCACGAGTCGCACGCCGCTCGCGGGGTGCTGGTCGATGTTGCGTCGCGTTGATTATTTTAATTAGGTAATTCTTTGATTTTTTCTTTACCACTTTGAGCAAGGACTCGAGCGCGGTTTCGTGTACTTCTATGTGATGTTCTGAGCGTATAAGTTTAATTTGAGCAGTGAACATGAACAAAATTTTAACTTACCGAAAGGGCCATTTAAATAGAAACATCCGTTACAATTGACGCCCCGTTGTTCGAGGACAATGGACTAACATCGATTGTTTTGACTGTTTGATTTGTTTGAACGATCGACTTGTCGATAACTTTCAACAATAATCGCCCATCGCTAATGTATACCTCTAATTTTATGGATCTGTCAGATATGCACACAGTGCTAATTTTGAGTATTAGTGGAGTAAAAAATAATGTTTAAACTTAACTTTATAGATAATTAACTTAAATTGGTGACATCGATATGCTTGATTTTTTATAAGATTACTATGGAAAAGCCTAAGTGATTTAACAATACGTACTGCTTCTTGAGTACATTTTGATATCGACTGTTCGGTGTACTGTATAGTGACTAGTGTGCGACTACAAAAAGCGATTATTTCATTTTTGTATGCTAGATAACAACTAAGTACCAACATTATTACGTTGATGGAGTATATTGAAGTCAAATTATATTATTATTTAGAATTTATTGATTCTTCAAAGTTAGTCTGTAACTGATATGATTTGATCGATAAAAAGAACAGGTTTAGGAGTGAGGCTTAGACGTTGATTAGTAATGATATTAGCAGAAACATTGTTGTTTTCACTATCATTGATTGACAATGGTGGAATACTATTTTTGCTTGTTTACTTTATTATAACATTGTCTGACCTAGAATGTGATTATTTAAATGCACAAGAATGCTGTGAGAAACTGAACTATTGGCTCTTACCTAAGTACATTGCTCACTCCTTTGTAACCTTTATGTTATTGATACACGGCCAGGTTGGATTATTTTTATGCAATCTTCCCCTGTTGATATGGTTGACATATGAATACTTTACGGTACCAGAAGGTAACTTGGGTGCTTATGACCCTGTGGAAATTCATAACAGAGGACAACTGAAAAAACATTCTAGAGATGTAATGATATATATTGGATTTTATTTAATTTTTTTCTTTGTGTATCTTTACTGCTTTATATTAGCTTTATTAAAAGGAGACCCAGTCAACAGGGACTATGAAATTGTAACAGAGATATAACAAAATGGATATGTCAGGAAAATCCCAGAGCGTTACGCTTTCCCAGAAAGGGGTTACACAGGACTTTCATCAGAATGAAAGAGAAGAGCTACCACGATGTACTAAATTACACCTTGACGAACATCTTCAAGCTTATATTAAGAAAACTACATTGATAAGAGAACATGTTGTAGAATCTTTAAATTGTAATCAAAATGTTGTAGATAAAGTAATTTTGAACTACATAATAGTTAAGCAAATATTAAGTAACTTGGACTGGCAAGACAAGATGATATGCAACCATGTTTGTACCACTTGGCATTCAGCAGTTCAAGCTTTGAATAAAGAAAAATCGAGTCCTGAAGACTTTGTTATAGATTTTCACCCTCATGCATTGAGTTGTAAGACACAGTTCATAAAGTCTGGAAACTTTAACACGGAACCATTAGTTGTGATGACATTTGCAAATATCTCAGGATGTAGCATGACACATCAGTGTAAAAATATAGAACCCAAGACATGCCAACAGAGCTGTACACGAGATCATTGCTGTATGTATTATATAGAAATTTAGCACTAGCTTTTATAGACATTTTATGTAACTAATAGACACACACACACACACACACACACACACACACACACACACACACACACACACACACACACACACACACACACACACACACACACACACACACACACACACAAAGGATATCATTGATCAAGTATAGTAAGTTGCTTATAGGCCAAAGGGAGCTGGAGTGAAGGCCACATGGAGTGTTACTTGAGATATTTCTTTAAGATAGTGTAGGCACAGCTGAATGAAAGCCACATAATGCCTATAACCAATAAAGTTTTGCCATCCCTGAATTGCAAAGCGTACCTCAGTAATCAAATTCTGGTTAAAATATAACAATATGTACATAACTTTTTTCAATGCCATGTTCCTGCAAAGTTATGAAGATTTAGCATTATTCTTGTCTGTATATTTTTATTCCTCATACCTTTTATCTTTGCTAATAATCAAAGGTAACTGGTGCAAAAACTTAGAAATATGTTTATCAACTCTAAACATTATTGTATACTGAAGAAATAGAAACTGCTAGTTCCTTCAGTCACTGTATTGGCTTCCATTAAATTGATGTTTTCAGCTCCTGTAAAGTTACCTAATTTCTAGTCTATGGATGGTGTACTTTTCTTGAGAAATAGAGTATATGTTGGATCTTCAAAATGTTATACTTAGTGTTAGTGCTATACAGTGTGTTACTTAACCACAAAGTCACACTCAGACTCTAATAATAGGTATCTAAGAATGCATACTTATATATATTCATAATTATTCTTTGATTTCAGTTTTGGATGTGATTCACAAATACACTAGTGCACCAAAAGATTGTATGATCGCAATCAGAGCAGATTTCCTGAGCTATATGCCGCGGCCACAGTCCGTTACGTCTCGGCACACACTAACACATCTGAAGCCAACTCCCTTTATTGGTGGCCTTTATATTCCACTTATACCCGATGTTCAATTTCATAAAATAAATATTAAATCGTACAACAACATGAGTACGGAGTTCTTTGAAGTCGTTGACAGATTATCGACAGCCAGAATATTTAAAGGCATTATTGTATTTGTAACAGATAAATATCTTTTACATAGCGTGGAGGATATAATATTCTTGAATCATTTCACGAAAGTGTAAGTACAAAATCATGTTATTTTACGTTGGTCGTTTAGCTACACTTAGCAACCAGCACCAATAACCGGGATGTGAGCTACAATCTTATAAGTCTTTTTTACTGAATAACAGTCCGAATTTGGCGGTGTTACGTCTTACAATCGGGGAGATCAGGATAGCCGTTGATCTTGTGTCCCTTTTTTCTTTGGTTGTGTTCAATAGATCAAAGAAGAGTAAAAGAGAAAATGTCCATTCACAGAAACTGTCCCCGGATGAGCATGGCAGCATCTATCATCGGTCGCCAGCGGTAGTACGCGCGCTTGTGTCGGGCTCGAGTCTCGCTCGCTTTGTGTGGACGCGCCTATTAGAGAATGACGTCTCCATATACAATTATCCATATACTTGTCTATCCCTTGTAATCTTTATACACATTCGACATGGAACTTGGATACTATACTAATCTAATACTATACTAATGGATCTATACGTGTTTCGTTCGGAATTAGGCATATGGAATCCCTACACAGGATTATACAGTTGAAACGAGGGACACATTCTGGCCACCAATTCCGCTCCCCGGCTACAATGGTAGTAGTTAGTTAAAAGATAGATAATGGAAGTCGAACTTCAACGGACAAGTGAAGTATTATAAAAAAAGCTGGCCTTGAGGCCAAGGCACTTGCAAGCGATGTGCCTATCATCTACGCCCAACACGCGGCCGCATTCTATGAAGAAGTTTCACTTCAAAAACATAACCAACTACATATTCTTGTTTCCAGCCAACCGGACATTCCTTATGCATTGGGGGGTTGTATTATAGACGACGCCTTCGAGCAGAGTGAAGTGCAGGGCATCGTGGATGCTATCAACGAGAACAAACTGGACTATGTCAGCGAAAACTTAATATCCATCGCAGTGTTCACTGTTCCCAAAACCAGTGAGAATATTGAAAGCAATTTCGATATGTTCTCATTTATTTTGGATTCATCGGAATGGTCTAAAACAAAAATTGAGCACTGTATAACTGAGGTAGGATCCTTTTGTTAAAACGACTCTGATGGATTGCATCGCGGTGTCTTAAAAGTACTTCACAATCCTATTTCAGTTTCTTCATTTATACTAATATCATAAAGAGGAAACATTCGATTGTTCCTTGGTTTACATTTAATAGACTCCGTAAGTACAGGAACGATTTCAAAACTGATTCTACCATTAGAATCCTACATTATCCGTATCTGAAGAGCGTACACCTTATCATATTTTCTAAAACTCAAAGATCATTATGAAAACTTGATAACGTACCTAAAGATGTGAAAAAATATCAAAGTCAATCTTATAGTGCGAGTAGTTTCGTTAAAAAAAATAATCTTAAGTTATATGTCTCTGCTATAGAAATTATTGACAGCTAATTAGCTATCCCGACATGTTCTTTCATGAATTGAATTAATTATCTGTTATGTGACAAAGTGTAATGCTTATGTTTTTATGAAATATGCGGGCGAAGCTACACGTTACTACAAGTTAGTTATAATTTACAAAATAAACTGGAGTACCATGGCGTGTACCCGTAGAAAATATACAGTTTCTTCATCTGTAGAAAATTTCGTGATAACTGTAGCCTCCATGACATTGTCATTACTTCTTTGTGCTGTTGTTTAGTTTTAAAGGTATCAAATTCTTGAGTAACATTGTTGGATCGCCCATCTTAATGTGAGATTATGAGGAAAGACAGCAGGATTCTTTCTGATACAGAGACTTTGACACTTAAACAATAGCCCAAAAATAGAATGTCATGTCTATGTTTCAAAATGGACTGCCAGACTGGCTTACAAACAAAAATGACAAGCCCTATTTCAGCCCTTAGTGATAGACAATTCTATTAGTCCTTGTAATCAGAAGCTCAAAATAAAAATTTCATGTATCTAGTGGGGACAGTGCCTTTGGGAATCACGGATTCCTGTTTGCCATATCTCCACCATATGTAAGTTCAAAAACGACGGATCCCTAAACTGCCCGGTATACGAAATATTGACGCCTAATTTACCGGTAGGGGTAGAATATTCAGAAACGCTTAGATACGTGTATATTAAATTTTAACCAATAGCCCAAAAAATGAGTTTCATGGTTCCGACTTCAAAAATGACGGATTTCTATACAAACTTTCAACCCCTTTTCCACTCCTTTAGGGATATAATATCCCGAAACGCTTAAATACGTATCTATTCATTTTTATAAGAAGTTCGAAAATAAAGTTTCATATTTCTAATACCACTACATTAGGGGTAGAACTTCCAAAATTAATTCCTTAGTGGGTGTCTAGTTCATAAAATAACCCTACTCACCTAATTATCATAGCAACATTTTGGCCCTTTTTACAGGCCCTATACTTATGTCAGACATGATATTATTGTCTATGAATTGTAAGGGTGTCAGATATTATTGCCATCAAGTTGATGTCACTTGTTTATGCTTTTGGTGAGGAATCAATGCTTATTACAGAAGTTGAAAACGATACATGGTGCTCTCCACAAGGGATCATAATACTTTGCCATTTGTAATGTCACATATTTATGCTTCGAGAGGTTATCACAATTAATCGATGTATATTTTCATTAGATAATTTTGATGCCACTGTATTTTGCTGCCTGGTTATGCCATATTATTGCTGCGTATGTGTAGACAGATATTATTGAGCTCGTTCTTGGGGCAGATATTTTTGCTAACCTGTCCATAGTAATATATTTATGCTCGTGACTGTACCTGCAGGTATACATATGTTCCGTTTTTGTAATATTCGCCGTAATACAAATGCGATCATTTAGGTTTAGATAGCCCTGTTGCTTTTTCGATTTTATAACAATAATAAATTGTCCAAAATATTATATAATTTAATAATTTAAACAACGTCTCTAAAGCGTGTCAGTCGTACTTTAAATCAAGATCCGCCTCTAAAGGGAAAAAGCGGAACTCCGTTGTCAATGTTGTCCGTATGTCTGTCAAGATGTTTTTCTCGGGAACGAGTGGGAGGATCAAGCTGAAATTAGTTTGTATCAAATACAAAATGAAGCACTGAAAAAATCATAGTTCTAAGTCGACACAATGAAAAAATATCGCTGTTGTGCATCATATTTGCTATGATAACGCATATAAACTAAAACCTATAGGGTACTTCCAGTTGACCTAGCGTCAATAAATATGAACTTGCAGCACAAACAAAGGAATAAATCTGAATATTGTTAAATTAGAATTAGAAGTAGAATAGGGGGGCAAACGAGAAATCGGAGCCCTCTTACGACTACCAATGCCCGTAAACATCCACATAATTACCATGCCGATGCGTTGCCCTTATTTCGCGTATAAAACGTACAGTGTAGGGCTGGACGTGGTTGTGGGTATTTGTAATGCGTTGCCAGTTGATGGTGTCAGCGCTGAAGCTTCACGAACTTCACGAATTATCCGGAAGATAACAACAATACTTTTGTGACCGCTCAGTATTTCTGATAAATTTTACATCGATGTATATATTAAAAAATATTTGTCATGTTGTCTAAAATTGTGTCTTCTAAATAAAATGCGTTCACCCTTTCAGTTCTCAAAAAAAGTGCCGCGCTATGAACACAGCGTCGCTATCAAACTGTCGTGCCTCGGACGCGACCAGAAGCACAAGTTCGAGCAGGACTGCTTCAGGGCGGCTTTTCCCAGGACCACTATTGTGGGATGCTACGGGAACGGCGAGCTGGGTCTTAACCATCCGGTGAGACAGGAGGTTCTGGCGCCGGCTGGGGCTAAGAGGAACAGACGGAACCCCGGCCCTCAGATGCGGATCATGTACTCTTACTCCTCCGTATTCATGTACATGGGTTGGGGGAAAATAACCTCGCCCATGGGCCCCTCTCCCAAGTGAAACGATACTTAGACTTTATAATAATATTTGATTTCTTTTAAGTAACGCATTGCGCATTTAAATTAAATTTAGGCATAGAAAATAAAATACTTGAGAATCTTAAATATGATACAGATTATACACACATATACAATAAAAAAAAACAACAATTATAACATAGATGCTTTGTATAATCCATTTATTTAAATACTTTACAATCTCAATGTTCCACTACTGTACAGATGAAAATACGCGTCCTATCTGTACAGTTCACTTTTCATAATCTATGGTTTGATTAAGAATTTATTTATTTACCGATGTTACGTCAAGCCACTATAATTTTTTCTTTGCTTTAGATTTATTAGATTAATTCACAACATTTGCGTGCGGGCGATCGCTAAAGTGTTGGTGAGTGACTAGGTGAGTTGTTGCCGATCGGCAACACCGTAGGGTGTAAAAAAATGTCTATCGCGTAGTGTAATAATATAATTTAAGAATTTAAAATTGATTCTTTTTAATTTTGGTGTCAACATGCACCTCTGATGCTGCTTCTGTGCAACATTTATCTTATATTATAAATAATTATCACATACATAAAAATAACATTTAAGTACCTAACTTTAATTTTAATTATATTTCAGGTATAGATTTTAAATGTAAATATATTAAAATAATGTACTCATGCTGCAGATAATTTAATTAGTGTGAACAGTAATAATAGAATAAAGTAAATAGAATAGTAAATGGATGATATGCGTGACAGACTAATTTACCGATGTTTCAGTTGGAAATAGGTAGTATAAATTGGCACAAAGAAACAAGTACCGCTTACGTCTCTGTTGACGCTTAAGTGTCAGCGACAGTACACGTCCGCCATTTATAATTTTTTTCTTTACGGATTATACATTATACACACCATTTTTTCGAAATTAAGTTGATATAACAGACTCGAGTACATAATGAATTCCGGTTCCATTTCCTTCTACAATCGATTAATTCAGGTTCTTCCTTAGGTTCAGGTACATCACTATAAATGTCGCTCATATCATCGGCGAATAGAGTATAGATCATTAATTTTAGTATAGACTATAAGTATTATTAGGTTAGGTTTGATAATAATTCTGCACTGTAGCTTCGATTTCCTGATAACTGTAAACTGATGACCACCAAACCGTTGGTAGATTGATGATATCTATATTCTTCAGATGCCACCGTCCGCAATAAACCCACCAGAGATATCGAACGCTGAGAAGGCTACGTCGAAGACAAGTCCATTAAACAAACTTCTAATTTCGCAAATAACATAATATTGTATTAAAAGAATATTAAAAATCGCGATACCAAAATATGTACTCGACTGAAATATAATGCCAAGTACAACGGGTAAGTGATGAGTGAACCCTTATCCAATCAGCATCGATGTTAAATTTAGAAATAATTAGGTACCTATAATAATTAATTAATATTTCTAGATCTTTCATCTCATTATCATATTAGAAGGTATTTTAGATTAATAGTTACAACAAGCATGTTTTAAGGTGAATAAAAGCATCGTAGGATGCGATCATATGTACCTTATCCTTAAACGCTGTTGGCTATCATTGGCGCATAAAAGCAAGAAAAAATATAAATGTAATATAGCCTTAAGTTATTTGTATATCCTGATGCAAAACCCCTCGTGAACAAGCATAGAGATAATGTAGATAGGGAATGTTATCTAAAACGCGGCTGTCAAAATGGAAAGAGTCAGCAAATGTAGTAGATTCTGCCTGTGTTCTCGAGTTCATTTCTCTCTACGCAATGCACGTGCGAGATTAGATAAACAAAGATAGTACTGCTTTCTTATCATTCTTCTCTGTTTACCAAAACGACCAGCCGCCGTCATATGGCACCCCTTCTCTATCTATATTATCTCTATAGACCCAAGCAGCAGTGACACGTCCACGGTAGGAACAACATGGCAACTCGCGGGAATTAGAGAGGAAGCGGGCGGCGGGGGGATATATCGCGCACCGATAGTTTCAAGAGTAAATGTGTATGTAATCGATAACATTAATGTTGAGAATAATATTGCTCTATTTGTGATTATGTGCTTATATGTAGATATATTTTTCATCTTATACAAACACAATTTACTTATTAAGATATTTTACGCACCTACGAGATATAGGTATCGGAATAGATTCAATTCAAATATATATAATAGAAAATAAACAATATTTTATTGTCTATTATAAGCGCCTTCATTTTATACAATCGTGATAAATGGTATTAACAGTGTTATTGATGAAGCTTAACAGATATCACTTTGATTGCACATTTAACGAAGTAGCACTAGTGGAAGTTCCAAATGGTACCTAAAATTTATGTTCTTGCGGGCAGTATGAATCGACAGACTCCGTCTTATTATATTTTTTCTCTTCCCATAACATAAAAATAAAAAGGTAAAAGATGTATCTTCTTATTTTTGCGTTTTATCTACTGAGTGTACACGCACAGAGAGGGAGAAAAACTATACCTGCTGCTACCCATTACGAATAAACAAGATCCATGACCAAGAAGAAGAAAGTCTCCTGTTTTGACTAACTCTCTATGACTAAGAGGGAAAAGAGTGGATGGCAGCACTGGTCCGCTAACATATTTCCACTCTCGAGATTGAAAGAGCCTATGTAGTTATTTAAGTTAGTGTTTAATATAGATATAGCGAAGTGCCGTCACGTAAGCTTCATTAGCTATGTTATTGCGTGTAAATATGTTGTATCCATGTTCGCACTGAATTATTATTATTACACTTTAGCTAATTTCAAGTTTTTGTGTAATTACGTTTGATTCATAGATATATCATTGGGTGGACATCAATTAATACTTATCTCGTTCTCGATATTTGATAATCGTGTAGGATAATAAATATATGAAATGTAATGTAAAAAGATTTTTATTTAATCACAAAAGTAACTTTAGAAATAGATTGGCTACAAAGGATTAACTACAATCTTTGAATGTGGACCTGAAGATTTGCTCTTGCTGATGATGTTCGGTTTGTAATGTCGAAGCGGTATATGAACATGTGCTTAGAGGTCTGGAGACGTAGAATATGTTGATCGGGGCAACCGTCCCTCATAGTAACATTACGATGACGACGGCTGGCGCAGAGGCAACATAGCGCGTATAATTGTGCATGTTGCGCCGGATATCGTGGTTTAGAGTCCCGCTCATGTCGTGGATGTTTGTCTATGTACATGTGTTTGTATTCCTATGAAAAAAATCTAAAAGGTATAAAAATTATAAAATACATTAAATATATTTCCGTTGACTAGTACCTGTAACACAAGATCCTGTTCTGCGGTACTTAGCACAGGGCTAGGCTAATGGGGTGTGATAAGTCCACATATATTATTATAATAGGACAATATGACTTCCTACATTTACGCCAAAATTTTCTGACTAGTATGTATGCGGCACAGACATTGACGGCGAATAATGCCTACATTCGGTTTGCTGACTGATTGACGAACCTGTAATCAGTGCACGTTAGGATGTAGTCGCAGATTTGTCTCAGGACGATTCAGTATATTCTGCGTCGTCCCACGAAGCTTTCTCGCCCTGTGTCTTCAAAAACACTGATACACGACTTACTTTGAAAGAGCTTAAGTAGATACTTAAAGACCAATTAAAGCTGTATTCAACATGAACATTCTAATTTCTAAGTTGTTTGACTTTGGTATTCCCATACATTCAACCAAGATATTCTGTTCGGGCAAATCACAAAACCGGATTTTGCAAGGGTCAGCGAACTGAAAAATATACAGCTTGCAGTAACTTAAGTTAATGTTTATTAATTATTTTTACCTAACGGGTATATACCCGTTAGGTAAAAATTTATTTATTTACCAACATTAAAAATTAAATAATAATAAACAGTTTCAGTTTCGTGTAATTCGCCCGGGCATAAATCGTTGCGTGTCGATTGCTTCATTTCCCAAAAAAGTTTTAGGTAAAATCAAAGTGGGATCTTGCTTATCTAACCAAGAAGAATAATAATTTGAAGAAATTCTGCAAGTAGGTAATCAAAAATAGTCAGAAGCAAAACAAAAACAACTACTGTGTCACAGTCACAGTAATTGTTATTCACTGCAGATTTGTATGGATGCACGGCGCACCTAATCCAATTAGTTTTTATAGGTAGGGTTAATCGATTCTGTCTATTTTTAACGATAGATAGTTTGTCATATTATGCTTTAAAACGTTCTTATTTCTACTTGACTTTTTTGTGTGAAATATTTGGTTATTCTTTTGGATTGAATAACGTGCAATTCTGTTCCTTTATGTTTTATTCTTTTGTTGATCTTTGTGTAGTTGCATATTTGTAACGAACCATGAGGCATTCATTAGTTGGGGCTATACCCGGAAGGTGGATTACATAACTCCACGTACGTTTAAAAAAGGACTTTGTGTCTCACCAATTTGCTTGTCATTGACAATTATAATCACTGCTCCACTAGCCAGTAAAGTACTCAGTTGTAAACCTTATCACTCACGTTTGGTCGTAATGTTTTGTCAGATGAATCTTTAAGATCTTAAGGTAAAGGCAACATTAACATTAACAAATTTATATACATTGGCTTTGATCCTCCAATGGGACCTTTTTAAATAGTGTAACATTTCATTAAGATCAATTTGCAAGATTTTTGCTGTCTCATTCGTATCTTGGCGGCGAATTAGGATAGCTGTTGCCGTGGTGATATAATCTGATGTTGGGAGGTCGGACGTGTATATCAGGTAGAGAAACGGGCTGAACACATTACCTTGAGGGACTCTTTCCTTGACAACGCAAATGCTGGATAGTGCTGAACAGTATAGCACATCTATTAGGAAAGACCTTATGGTATTGTATTGGATGGATTTAATTTTTTATAGTCCTTTATACCAGACTCTGTCAAACGCTTGTGATATGTTTAGGAATTATTTTACACATTTCTCACTACTTAGTTACTAAGCAGTTGTTTATAACATTAATTAGTCTACGAATCTGGTCTATAGTGCCATGTATATGACAATAAGTGAACTGATGGTCAGGAATTTACTTAAGTTCTTCAACTACTCGCATTACTCTTGACGTATGGGATGGCTTCGTATGTATTTGAGGGGTTATGGCAGTTCGGTTTAAAGAAATTTATTCTCATAAAGAAGTTACAGAATTCACGTAGAGTGAGAAATTAACAAAACATCCAGAACTAGAAATAACGAATTATATGCGAACATTGTACCTACTTAAAATTAGATGTGTTTAGTTAGTCAAAAAAATCGTATCATGGAGATTTGGGGGGATTATTTTTGTAAGCAATGTTCGTTTACTTATCGGAATTTTCATGTTGATGCTCACATATCAATATAATTCATATCACCTCTCGTTTATAACAATATAAACAAAAGATAAATATAATGTAGATCAAAATTAATAAAAATAAATGAAGAAGAATGAATGAAGTTAGTAAACATTAGATAAATCATGTTTATTGTGTAATTTATTTTTATTTCGAAACTTGCGCCTTTTTGTTTGTGACAAAAATGTGTAGATGAATGTAACGATTATAGAACTTTAAATTAAAAAAAAAATTAACAAAACTTTGTTAATCAATCATCGCAACATTTTATGCACGCCAAAATTGTTTCGTTTTTTGTCCTTAAATAATTGATTTATTTTATATTTTCTATCAAATGGAATGCTGTGTTAATGTTTTGATAACTATTACTGTCTAATGAGTAGGGAATTTGTGAACATAGATTCGACAGGTAGGTACCTGATACAATACAGTTCTATAGGTTATTTGTAAAAAAAATTGGTTTAGTTGGAAAATCGGTAGGAAGTATTCCTCAATCCGGATGTAGGGAGACGATAGCCAAAAGAACTTGCAAAAATAAAGGCAAAAAGGAAAAAGGGCTTGCATAACCGTTAGTGTTCGGATGTCTGTCGGTGGCTTATGGGTGATGATATAAAAGTTAGTTACATGTACGAGAATATAGAAGTAGGGACGTCTTAAAACAATGAATAATATACCACTGTGACCGTATAACAACATTGTTAAAGTACGTGACCCATTGGAGGGGACCAGTTGTGGAGTGCAACGCATTTCATCTAAAGGCCCTGACTGTTCGTTTAATACCTGTTATATAAAAAAATGTAATGTGTTTATTTTATAATTATCTCATCTAGACCGTCGCCCGACGTGTCCTACAGTCACAGATGAAACTGCAATGGACACTCCTGTCAGCATGCAGCAGACAAAAAAAATGTAGATAGATATCTATATCTATCAAATGAATATAATAAAAAAATCAAATGGGGGATTCCCCAGAAGTGCTCAATTGATAGCTTTAATTTCGTTTGTTTAAAATATTTAGATAAGGGTAGTGACCCTTTCCGGCGACCATTGCACATTGTACGTCTATTGACCTCTTAGAAGCTGAATATTAATTAAACCTTCTGCCGACCCGATTCAGCTGCGATGCAACAATAGTACTACCTCTTGGAGAAAATGTACAGAAGTGGCGCCTTTTTATGATTTGCCTTCATTGAACGAGCGTTTTTTTTATAGTATGGGGAGACAAATGAGAATCATGTGCCTTTTGACGACTACCGACGTCACTTTTTTTTAGGAAGAGTTAGTGCCACGCATGGTGCATGACATTACATCCTCCTATGCAACGGAATTGCGCGGGTGAATCCACCACACACAGTATAAATAGTGTATTTCAAATTTCATTAAGAATCCTAAGAGCCCAGCTGAACCATGAGACATAAAGAAATGAGATTTGACAGAAGTTAATCCACATGATGGACCCCGTCTATTGCAGTCTTCCCTTCTAAGAAACTTATCAAGCAACAAATTACTTTCTACAAATAGAAGTGAAATCCCACCAAAAACATCCTATAAAAACTAATCAAGTCTCAATGGAGCTGCTTGTTTCTCTATAATTATATATGTGATATATAATTATAGAGAAACAATGATATCTCTAAGCAAATCCAAGCCAAGTCCAAGGTTCTATGGCCGTTGGCTTAGATGTGTCAACAAATAAATGTGCATAATATAGAATGCTTACTATTTTTGGTGGGATATATCTTACTGAATCTGCGGTTGTCGTCCATTTAAGATAAATGCTTGTAATTGGCACGCCGAGTAGGCGGATTGGCAATCACAGATTAGGTTTCGGTCCGGCGTCACTGCGGCACGTCGCCGATCCGATTGATGGTACCGCCATCACTCGGCGCGAGTGCTGTCCTGTGCCCTCGTTTATTTCACTGTCACTATGAAACAGACGGGACACCAAACAACCAGTTTGCTGAAGCCTCTTAGATCTTAAGAGACTAGTCAAGAGAACGTTCTACGTTGGGTGTTTCTTTGTCCGGTAGAATTCGTAACGAAGTTATAAGGCAGAGAACTAAAGTTTCCGATGTCATGCGAAGAATAAGCTAACTGAAGTGGCAATGGCCTGGTCACACAGAAGAGCAGATGGCAGATAGGCCACCAAGGTTCTGGAGTTGAGGCTGCGTTTAGGATAATGAAGTGTTGCTTGACCGTTCACCAGGCGTTACAACCTACCGTTAATAGTGTTGAGATAATTTACTGAGTCAGTATATTAATACTGAGTAAATGACCGCGTAAACTATAACGGGAGATTACCATCTGAGTTTAGAGTCCAGTACATTATTTACTATACTGTCTGACTTTATACGTTCACAACATCTATCATCATCATAGGCCGGATGATGTCCACTTCAGGATATAGAGCGCCTTATGTCACGGTCCCTAACTCAAGAGCCACTTGCATCCCGCGACTCCCCGCTACCTTAACCAAGTCGTCAGTCCAGGTACAGGGTAACGGGGCCGTCCAACACTCCGCCTTTGTGGGTCCGTCCCGGGCTATGACAAGTATATATGTCTAAGAATTTATTTCTTTCCAAACAAAGATTTTTGTAAAAACCAAATTTTCATTGTGTAAAAAGTTATCTCTATTTATGACAACGTTCTTTTGTATTGATTTTTATATACAAACTCTTACGTTCCACATACATATGGTAAATTTGGATTTTTATTATAATAAATCGTCAATGAGATCGTCCCTATAGAGACCAGTCAACTACGCAGGGCATGTTATATAGCACAAGTAGTGTGTAGTAGACACGAGTGCACTCTCCACTCTTTTCTTTATTCCCCTATTCCGACAGGACGAGGAAAATCTCAGGCGCTATTGCTCTCCGAGGCAAGTGGTAACCTCCTGACTTGGTACAGAATATTAGAAATTTAATTAGACTATACGATCTGTGGTTGAAGATGTTTATCAATGAACCACGTAAAAGTAACTGGTTAACTAAGTATAGAAATACCGGATGGATTCACCACGATGGTCCGTATTGATTTCTATATTCGTTGTGGATCGTTTCTAGCTTGCTGTGCTGTTGCTGTCCTCTTTCTTACAGATCCGGGGCGGCTCATCACGGTGGCGTGGGCAGATTGCAGTAATAAAACAAGTCGTGCAGCTTGCTAGAGAGGAATACTTAACGGCTTGAAAACTCCTACAGCGGGTCTAACACAGACCTTTCTTGTTCTGTCAATTATTCCTTGAACAAAGCACAAATAATAGTAGCTACCTAAGTATATACTAGTTGCGTTTCTCGACTATTGTCATTTATACACCTTTTATAAAATAAATAAAAAAGTTTCTGTTAAGAGATATTCGACAGGTATACTCAGAAACACTAGAATGAACTGATCCGTGATCCAGTGAGCAAAATTAGTCTGCAGTATAGTAATATGGGCAGTAGCCCATCCTTGCATAATTACCTAGTTACAAACATGTAAACGTTTAGCAAATATTCGTTGTGTCCAACACTTAACGGGACGGAAAGGGTGGACTATAATGATGAAATACTATAATCATATTTTAGCCCCCTTGATATTTTACAGGTGGTTGTGTCACCGGCGAATGAAATGGACGCGGATGATACTCTGGACACACGGACAAGAGTTTCTATCTTATAAAGGTTCATACGAATGACGGCTAAGTTGTTAGTGATCTTAGCAGAACTTTGTAAATATTTATTTTTTATTTTCATACAATTCTAATATTATTAAAAATTGATGCACGACATGAACATCCAATATATTAGATTTTCCTTAATCCATACGCATCTTTAAAAAAAAAACTCGGAATAACCAGTCACACCAGAATATATGGAATATAAGACGTATAATATTATATGAGGTAGTAGGAAAATGGCCGCCCATTGGACGAGTCGTGCGCTGATTGTGCTTCTGTGCTATGCCCAAATTCTAGCTCAAAATGATTTTAAAAGCCCAACTGTGACCATTCAACCCTTAAAACCTAAAGGGTTGCGGATTTTTATACCAGGTATGTAAGTTTCATATTTTTTCTTTTAGTAATTAAGAGTGGTTCTAATTGATAGCTTAGAATATAGATAAATGTCTCGACTGGTTTGTGGTGGGTTATCGTACGAAAACAACTTGTTTTATGCCGTAGTTTATGACAGGGAAAGCTTTTTTTGTAGTAATCTATATGATTGGTGATTAGGATGGTTAGTGACGTGACCTTTGTTGGTTTATTGAGGCATTAAAAATCAACTATTAATAAATCGGGAACAACCATACTCGAAATATGTTTTTGTAAACGAATAAAAGTTTTCGATGGCTTTGCCATCACGAGCCTGATAACAATATAATTTTTATAGATTTCTTGTCTGTTATTTTCTTTGTCCGTAAGCGTGCAGACATTGAACTCAAGACTCACCTCTTCTTTTTCCGATTAATATTTTTCAATGCGCCTTTAAGGTCTTGCAGACCTTGTTGCCGATTCTCTCGATGATGTGGTCTTTCTAGCCTCATGCCTCACACTAAGTGCCTATATGTTGTCCTGTAATGGCCACAGGACGCTGCTTCTCCAATACGATTTATTCGAAGTTTTTGTATTTCACGCCAATTCCATAAAACAATAAGGTTGGATATGTTAGGAGGCATGATGTGTCAATAGGGCTTTTATCAGTTGCCTTAATTTTCTTGTCTTTGGATCAATTCATAGAGAACAGCAGAAATAATTGAAATCGTTATGTGTTCTACACCAAGTTCTAATCTCTGCACCTGCAATTAAAATTTCATTGTAAATGTTCTCTTATACACAATAACTTGTAAATGAACTTATGCAATTATATACATTTTAAGAGAAGCTACAATTTTTCTCCTAAGCTTTCCTGCATACCTCCTACTACGCTTTCGCCAGTCATTTCATTGAATGACTAAGTGTTCGTTTTCCTTCTATTATAATGTATCATAAACCCTCGAGACGCCGTACATAAGCGTATACATATTTCATGAAGAATTTTTTTATAAGAATATAACACCCATTTTTCAACATAAAGATTATTATTTTATCGCATTTGCTGTTTCGTGAAAATTTTATCTGTCTACCTATTCCATAGTATAGTGTTTCATAGAGTTCCAACTGGAAATGTAGCGCAATTTTATTTCCCCATGATGTGATAATGAAGGTGACTGTCAGTTGTTGTTCCCGCGTATTATTTGCTACGCAGTGCAACGGTGCGAGCCGCCAGACATCAGCTGCACGCACACCATTGCACTTGTGGCCAGTTGACCATCAGATCAGAAACACTAAAGTTCGTTGGCGTTCTTAATTACATACACTAATACTATTGCCGGAAATTTGGCGTGGTTGACGTCTTTACGTCGTGTTTACCTTGAAAACAAGTAATCTAGAAAAGTGGCAAAACTCCCCCGCGTAATTTTTAATTTTAGATACTATTCTAACATGTAGGAAGAGGTAGTGCCATGCTGTATAGGAGGAGGTAGCGCCATGCATAGTGCATGACACTACGTCCTCCTATGGACATACAACGGAATTGGGCCGGCACGACTGGGGAGGTACCTTTCGCTCACTAATACCGCCGTAAAGTGACATCTTCAGTGTAGTGCTTCGTGCGGTTTGTGAGTAGCCGGTGGCGCGTTGGGGGGGCGGGGCAGGAAGGAGGGCAACGAATCGGCATAGTAATTATGTGGATGGTCATGGGCGTCGGTAGTCTTAAGAAGGCTCAGATTACTCGTTTGCCCCCCCTATTCAATTTAAAAAAATGTAAACATCAACCGCCAGTTTGTGTGCACCGGGTAATTGAAGGTTGCAGGATATTGTTAGCAGATTTTAGATGACAGTATGCGTGTTAACTGCCGCAGTACATCGCAGATGTGGAAGTTGGGATTGTTAATTCACACTTGAACACTTTGTACTTGAAATACTACTGATATTTTTATAGAGCATAGGTATTAGGTAAATATGTTATTGAACTACTTCATGATTGCAACCTCGAGGGACCGGTACTTCCCCCATCTGACGACAGCGGGGGGGTACCTGCTCCTAACTTGGCATCGACACCGAAGTTCGAGTATCACGCATCACAATGCGTCACAGACTACACACAAGTTTGTGACGGTTGTTTATTGGCAGAAAACTTAGAGAAAATGACGAATTGAACAAACTTCGGATGAATAATAGCAGGTTTAACGGAATTTGCGAGATGGAAAATAATACATATACAAAATAAAGACATATATAAACAGTAGTTTGAGAATGTTATCACTTATATGTAAGGTTAAGTTCAAGAGATACAGAATTGTACAGATATAGGAGCGGGCTGGTGACCTGTAGGTATCAACTATTGAGAGAAAATGCTTTAAAAATACAACAGGAAAATGTTTTTCGGCAGAGGTAGTGCCATGCTGCATAGGAGGAGGTAGTGCCATGCATGGTGCATGACACTACATCAGCCCACGCAACGGAATTGGGCCGGCGGGACCGGCGAAATACTTCTCGCTCACTTGATACCGCCGTAAAGTGTCATCTTCAGTGCCGCGTTTCGTGCGGTATGTGAGTAGCCGGTGGCCCATTGGGGGAGGGGAGGGGGTTAGCAACGCATCGGCGTAGTAATTGTGTGGACGTTCACGGGCGTTGGTAGTAGGTAGGAATTATCCAAAACTAGCATCACACCGTGGTTTCACCCGCGTACTCCTACTGGTCGTAGCCTGTAGCGGTGTAGCCTTCTTCGATCAATGGGGTACCTAATAGTGAACACTCTTCAAATTGGACTGGACAGTAATTGCTGAGACAAGGGAGTCCAACCACAACCAAACAAACTACAACTTTTCCAATGTTTGTATAGATTTTGTAAACACAAACATTTTAGAGTCGCTTACAAAATTACACACAGTATGATAACTAATTCTCCTACTAGCATCTTCATATCGGTTCTCATATCATAACTGTTTCTATACATTAAGAAGGCCCTTATTTCCTAAATCACACGATAAGTTTTGGTTTATTTCGATTCTCAGGCGTTACATTCGAGAGGTCATTAAGTTGCTGCTTCGACTCTAGCACACCAGCAAAGCGACTGGACATGCCACTCATCTTGATCACCGAATGTAACTCAACCAACACTAATAATTTGTCCAATTGTTTTCTGTATGTGCTAAAAGTTTTGAAGACAAAATAATCAATAGTTTATCAACAAGCAGCTCTATTACATGCTATGCACCTATTTCACCTGTAAATTACTTAGTTGAAAACATTTTTTTTTAAATTTATATATCTACATAAGTACATTTTACAAGAGTTTTATATTAAAACAAACAACAAGAACACATCTTCACACCAGTTTTCTTCATACCACCACCCCTTTACCTACCGAATTATGGGATAATAATAATCTAAAACGAAGAGCGCTCACTAGAAAGCAGTAAATTATTTATTGAACACATTATGCACATACCCAACGTGAGAATCGTCGACGATGATTACAACAAGTGCATTGGCAGATAACCGAATGGTGCCTTTTTTTCAGAGACGCCGGGCATAACGTTATTCGTTTTCCAAGGCAACGTTAACAAGGAAATAGATAAGGATGCCTACGGCGCGATCAGCGCAGAGCTAACGGCGCCAAAGAACGGGAGATGGTTGTACCACAACAAGAACCTGATGCTGAAGCCCGGAGACGTAATCTACTACTACACTCACATCGTTTACAAGGGGGCGGGTTACGTCACTGATAAACAAACATACATTGTGCAAGGTACTGTATTACGACTTTCAATTGGAAATTGACATAGCAATTTTTTGTATGTGACATGTCATTTTCAGAAGAACGTTTCTAACTAAGGCATCATTTTCTTTTAGCAATCTTGTTACAATGTTATGTGTTCAGAAAAAGTGTAAATGTTGGTATCTAGAAAATAACTTAGGTTAAGAAAATGTGAAAGGATTATCATGTAGCCTTCATTATTCAGAAACAAATGAAACAAATGCAATTGTCAAATTATTTTCCTGTCACTGGATAGTCAGGAGACGACGTTGGAATGATCTCTGCCGAGGCCATCATCAGTGAAGTGTTGAGGAGTTTGGAGGGCGTGTCGTTAAGCATGATCGGTGGCTCGAAGGCTGCTACATATTTTTTACAAATTTACAGACTTAGTGGACCCCAACTCGTCGGCAGATGCGCAGCTGCCGGTGAGCGACTGTCCGCCTACCCTGACTGTAGTGCGGGACATTAAAGCATGTGGGGGTCAGATAATCTTCGAAGATAATTTCGACTCGCTGCGAGAGGACCTGTGGCGACTGGAGCAGTACATACCCCACGAACCTGTGAGTTAATTGTAATATTTACGCCTACGTATATGTATATGTAGGGTATATAAACATTCCGTAAGGGTTCACTGAAAATCAACGCCCTGTTGTCTTTTAATGTTAGATTAGTTATATGGAAAATGCTGAGTTTAAATTCTGTAGAGTGAATTCTAAATGAATTCTATAGAGCACAGCAAATTCTATAGAGGCATCATTTAATGTTGCTTGTGACCAGTAAAAATATTTTATTTCTTTCGATTAACACAATCGACCTTTTTAAGTTCACTTAATGTAAATTAAACAGCGATTATTTTCAATGTCAGGAATGATTTCAATCATAAAGGAAATTTCTGGGTCCTTTTTAGATGTATAGTCCCTAGACTATACACCTTTCCGTGAATGATGAAGAAAGAAAAGTGTCTCTACAGACAAAACTCATAACCCGTCAAAACGACTTATGACTGTAAAAATGGGTAAAAGTTGTTGTACCGATGCTTTCAGTTAAAAAAATTATGTCTGATTTTAATAGTAAAAATTGATTTTGAGCTTTAGTCAACAATAGTAGCAGTAATAGAAGTGACCGATTTTTGTAGTGCTACCGTAATACAGTAAAAGTGATTTTAGCTGATTTAAAATTTAGACTATAGTCAAAATGCACAAAAAGTTAAAGTGATCTGTAGAAATTTCCAGAAAAAGTATCAATAATGTTTACGAACGTGCTTTAGGCATAAACGATGCAATAAGTAAATAAAGGATTTAAGTAATACATGATGTTCATTAGAAATAGCCATTCAAAGCAGTTTTGATCAACATTTTGACCTCAGTAAACGCACAAAATCAGTCAAAATTGTTTTTAACTAAGGACATCGGTCAACTTTTGCATGCTACTGCAGCCAAAAGTGGTTTTGACCGGTTACGAGTTATCTATAAAATCTATACGGAATCTATACTTTATGCCTATTAGGAACATCTGCCTGAGAATACCTACGGCGCTAGGCGGATTCTACGGATATCCCGCAAATATATACTGTATTAACAATGAAAGCGGTTCAATTTTATTTGGCAACTAGAAGAACGATAATTGGCGTTATAACATAAAAAAAAACTACCATGAATCTGATAAAAAACATTGACAGTAAATTTAACGCTATTTAAATTGAATTAGCGTTGGCCAAAATAAGCTTTTTAAACGGAGACTATTAAAACGTAACTAAAATTGAAGGCTGACAATTGTGATTTGTGTTCTTACAAATCTGTGCTTAAGGCACGAGTGATGACGTCATGACCGTCCATAATAACAACAAATTAGTTCTTCATCATCATTACCCGCCCTTATCTACAGCTGCTCCTTCAATGAATGCCAAGACGGCCGATCTCCTGCTAATCGCATCCATCCCGGACTAGCTTACTGCACAGAGATTGTCCTCCCACCTGATGAGCGGTCGACCAACACTTCGTTTTCCTAAACGCGGCCTCCGCCACAGAACTTCACTGGCCCATCTGCCATCTGATCTTCTGAGTATATTACCAGCCCATTGCCACTGATTCTTCGCGTGTTATCGGAAACTTTAGTTCTCCTTATGGCTTCGTTACGAATTCTATCGGACAAAGAAACACCCAACATAGCATGTTCAATAGCCCGCTGACTGCCGCTGCCGCAAACTTGCGGACCAGTCCTAAATTAAGACGCTATGTTTCAGCCCCGTAGGTCATCACGGGGAGAACGCAAGACTTTTGTCTTCAACCTCTGCGGCAGAGGCGACTGCCTGGTGTGTTTGAAATGGCAGTAGCCGATAAATTTTGTTTTCGATATTATAATATGTCCGTTTGCTTTTGTAAAAGGTAGTGTCAAGTACGTTGTGGAATTGGGCTGGCACGATTGGGAAGGTACCTCTCGCGCAAACTAATAATGATATGCTGCAGCAGGAAATTAATGCCTCATGTACAATGTAAATGCTCACATTACTGTAAATATTATTCCAGGATTATGCCTTCGTTTCCTACCAACGTCCTCCAAATGCTCCTACTATATCTGTAGGGGACGGATTCCTCAGGATCGAACCTCGGTTGCAGCAGAACCTTCCATCGTATAGCAGTCACTCTATATCATCTGGATTCCTGGATCTTTACAGCGGGTAATTCATACTGAATATCTTCAATCTTTATAATTTATAATAATGTGGAGCGCGAACTAGTGCAGCTACTCTAGTAGTGACGTATTATGAAGAACACAGTGAGGAAAAAATCGCAGTTAGTTATCCAGCTCTCAAGCTGTTTGCCGAGAAAAAAAATGCCTTTTTTGGTTTTAACTAAATCTCACACATATCTTATCGTTGTCTGCCTTCGTCGACTCCGCTTCGATCCGCGCGATTTTGAGCGGGACAGTTCGATTATATTTTACTCGGATGAAGCAGAGTGGAATAGCAGTATTCCTCCTTAATAATTGTTATGTGACTGCTCTACATATATATATATTGTGTTTGTGCCTCGTTCAGGTGCACCTCATCGTCTTTAAGGTGTAAGATGCAAGCCTGGGGAGCAAGTATATTGCCGCCCATCGTCAGCGGCAGGATGAGCACAAAGTCATTTGCGTTCACTTACGGCACTATTGAAATAAGAGCGAAGCTACCCCTAGGAGATTGGTTGTATCCAGGTGAGAGAGACTGTCATATTATTAGTTTCGTTAATATAGTGCAAAAGTTTATAATCCTTAGTTTTAAAAGTCTACGAGCAACTGTTTGGTAAATCCACCAAACCGGTTTACCTGCTCTGCTTAAAAATAATGTTCTAAACGACTTTAAAATATTGACGTGTAACTTTTATTTTTGTAAGAGAGCATCTTTTTAGTGATGTATTGCATATTTATGACTCTACATGATTTTTACCCAAAGCAACGGGTATGTTTCACTATGATTGTGTTGGATTTTGGAATCACCGTTATTCAGTTATTACTAACTAGTCATAGTGTAATGTATTTTCTAGTATTTATAACATTACATTTTCCTGTTATTATTGGATACAAACAATTCGCGTAGATTTGCAATGTCCTCTTATTATCATCAACGAGTCCGTGCATTCCCTCAATAACCCGGCACAAGCCTCGCAAGAAAGTCACCGCCTTCCCTTTTGAAGTTGCTGACTTCCGTTTCATATTCTCCTATGAGGAGTATGATTCCAAGAGTTAAGAAATGCAAGAAGCAGATTTGCTATTGTCGTTGCAGTGAGTGAGCCCAGTAGTACACACCAGAGTCGCACCAGTATCTCACACACTCCATACTTTTCAAACAATTTTCGAGGAATTTATTTGTTAATCTCCCTTCTCTGGTCTTTCTCTATGTTGTTATAATAACGCAGTGTAAACACATCCCTACCTGATACCATTTATCAAAACAATGTTTTCTTTTATCAAGTGAAGCTGTGAAAACACCAATAACACAAAATATAACCCTTCTAGAACTCAGTGGGTCGTCCGTCATCTTATACTTAAAGAGCACTTAATGTAGAGTCGACAACTTCAAGATAACTTATATTGAAAAGCCTCTTGAGGCTTGTTTCAGATTTGTATAATAATTTAACATGTGTATATAATTTTTGAGTGGTCTGCTGAAGTTATTTGAAGATAACTAGATTCGCAAATTAGAGCGAAACATGGCGTAATTGCTATCATGTTTCTTAGCTCCTAATTTGTTAATTTGTGGCTGTACAAATATCCTGATCCTGGGGAACACCCAGATTTGGGCTATTTAAGGGTCACCGATATGCATAGGGTATTTTATTTAAATGTGAAAAGACAACAGAATAATTCATACCAATAAAGAATTTTATATATTTTTCATTTTTAGACATTCTTCTTCAATCTTTTTATGAAAGGTACGGGTCGTTGAACTATGGCTCTGGAGTGTTGAGGATAGCGGGGGCGCGCGGGAACTTGAACCTCAGGGGGGGAGACACGGAGTACGGGAATAAGGTAAGGAGTGAAGTTGTAAGTCTTCAGTAAGAGATAGTGCCACGCTGCACTACAGCCGGGGAGGTGCCTCTCGCTCACATGTGGCTTTTATAGTCGCGTCGTAGCTGTTATTTAAAATAGACTTTGAGTAGCCGGTAGCCCATTATGGGGTGAAGTCAGCGCATCTGCATTTAAGGATGTTAATAGGGGATGGTAGCGTCACTAAATCGCTCCGATTACTCAGCCGTTAGTTGTTCTGATGTCGTTATTGATTAGAACACTAGACACTGTTACTTAGTAACCATAACTTTCGAAAACGAGCAGTCGGAGTCTTTTGACAACTGTCATCGCCCGTCGAGATCACTAGAATTGTTATGCTGATGTGTGGTCCCCTTCCCGTCCGGCAAAAGGAAGAAACCTCACAAATGGACAGTTGATTATCACAATTACAAGGCTTTCCCCAATGTTACATTAGCTCAATCAACATACTTTTACAATAATTATCTAATTGCAGCAGGAACATTATTGTTTTTGAGATCGTATCTTACTCTGAGTGAAATATATCACAAACCATCACCGCGATGTACACATATCTTAGATAGGCACCAGCTACTCCATATAATTTTTGTTTTGACAGTATGCTGCCTGAAGTTCAGGGCAATCACTTTTTTACATTTTTAGTTTTATTAGCAGTGACAACGCTTCGTCGAGTCCGCGCAGCTGGACCTTAATAATAATACTTCCACCACGGAGGCCCGTGTCTCATAGTCTTAGTCATGCTCATAGGTCTTCTTACAAAGAAAGCGTAAGGGTTTCCTACGTACTCAAATTCTCCTCACCATGGTTCAAGCCTTGTCTTGGCGGTGGTGCTCAGTAGCCTGGGGCGAAACCAGGCGAAGCCAATTGAACCGAGTGGGATGCTGTTTGCACCCTTCTTGTAAGATGAGGGGGCTAAAGAATAGTAGGAGACGATGCTCTTTGTATTCCATTTATAGGAAGAGGAGACAAAAGAGAAAGAGGTGGAGGCAAGGGGCGAGGATGGGAACCTCACCCCATTGCACTGTGCCAAAGTTGGCGGAATTGAACCTTTCTGTGGAGGAGGCGTGGGTCCCTTATGGGGCTGACTAGCCGTCGAGATGCCCTGACAATTTGTTGTTCCCGGACACCTCATCAAAGACTTATGGCACCGGCGGTGGTTTTTTGGGTATTCGATACTATCATGTGCCGCGAGCCCCACACACCACTGGGCCCCACCCAGGGCCAGAGGAGTCACGTGATTGCGTTTCCCTTCGTCAACAAAAAAAAGGTTCTCCACATCCTAGGCGTTCATCAATTATATAGTATTTTGGTCTTATAATGCGCAACGATAAGTAGCAGCATGTAGATACGTCAGATTATAATTCAAGGCAGAAGACCACCTGGCAAAAGAAAGACTCATGGATCTATTTAATATGCTTAACGCGCAGCCTCTTCAAGAATTAAGATTGCCTTTATGATAAGCGTCTCCGGTAGAAGATAGCGCAGGAGGAAGTAAATAGGTAAAGAATCACTGGGAGTATGACTATATTGTGATCATTTCTCAATCACTTCTCTTATAACCTGTCCGTTTGGTCCATTTATAATGTTGTATCGATGGCTGAGTGGTTCCGCTGATTAGTGCTTAATGAAGTGTGGTATCTTCCAGATATTGTACGGCGGAGCGATGTTGAACGTCGATTGTCGCAATCAATTGTTGAACAGAAAAGAGAGCAAGGAAGCGTGGGGGAAGGACTTCCATCTGTACTCAGTCCGGTGGACGCCAGGTAACGTATTCCGTGTCTGCGGTGACCAAAATGCTACGGGTCCCGTCTCCTGGGGCCCCTACAAGGATCGCACAGGACGAACATGCCCGGTTACGTCTATTTTGTGAGACCTCAATTTGCCACGATATAATTATTTCTCGGAGCGTGTGGGATATTTTAATGATGTATATGTATCACTTGGATGAGGGTTACAAAGAGTAGGTAAGTACACATTCGTGAGAGGTAGTGCCATGCTGCATTGCAGCCGAATTGGGCTGGCACGAGCGGGGAGGTACCTCTCGCTCACATGACACATTGTGTGCAAATACCTTGTAATGATGTCGGTGGGCGTCTGTGGTTACATGTTGACACAAAAAACTTTGATATTAAATCAAAATTTTAATTTTGTGCAAAGTATTAAAAAAGTATAAATATTCTTCACTGTTCTTAAATTTGCGGCATATTTGTTTTAGAGAGGATTACACTATTTGTCGACGGCGAGGAGTGGGGCAGGGTGGAGCCGGCTGCTAGCGGCATGCAGGGACTGTTCCCGAAGGAATGCTCCCTGCCGAGATCGATGCTCAGTACCGGCGCCAAAATAGCGCCCTTCGATGATCTTGTAATTAACCATGTTTCACTATATTATTCATAACCTTTGCCTAGATAATTATTTACAGATCAAAAACATACTTAGGAAGAAAAAGGACTTTAAACATACATTTTTAGGAAGAGGTAGCGCCATGATGCATAGGAGGAGGTAGTGCCATGCATAGTGCATGACACTACATCCTCCTATGCAACGGCATTGGGTCGGCACGATTGGGGAGGTACCTCTCCCTCACATAATACCACTGTAAAGTGACATCTTCAGTGTCGCGTTTCGTGCGTCAGTAATAAGGGAAATGTTCATGGGCGTAGAAAGTCGTAAAAAGGCTCCGGTTGCTCTATAAAATCTATTCTAATAGAAAAAAATCGTAATTATACATTTTTTCGGGACGACGGGATTACCAAATTACAGCTCAAACATAGATCTTCATATGTGGTACTGCTATTTATGAGTCTATAATGAGAGAAACAGAAAAGGGACACTTTAGTAATGAGTAAAATACTATAAATAACTTATATTATTTTTTATTTATACTGTAAATATATCATATCTTACCTGTAGAGTTTCGGGATTATGTATCGATGTATGTATAGTTAAAATTTGTAGTTGTTGATATTGCAAACTTACTCAAGTATGGTAATAAGAAATTGGTTGATGTTTTATTACTTTGGGAGTATAACAACGAGACAAAACAATACGTATGTCTATAGACATAAAATTGTACTTACCTACACGTATTTGACGCTTATTTACCTGGCGGGTGATTGTCTGTCTTCACAATGAGAGGACATCAGGGACTATATTAGAAGAATATCAGTATTCAGTGATCTCATGCAATCAGTGGACTACCTACATAATTATGATAATACGGATAGGTCTTATCAAAAAGAGTAGTCAGCAGTGAAATAAAAAACCATGCCTTCATTTACTTACATATGAAAACATTAATATCATTTATGTTTTCAAATATTGAATTTATCCTTACTTCTTCTACGTTAACTCTCTGTTCATAACATTCCGTCATTACTTCCAGTTCGGGATAACATTGGGCGTAGCCGCTGGTGGTATTTTGGAGTTCGAAGACAATCTCAATTCAAACGGCGTGCCGAAGCCCTGGAAGAACAAAGGGCGTAAAGCGAATTTGTACTTCTGGCAGGACCTAATCAGCTGGTCGCCCACGTGGAGCCAACCGGCGCTCATCGTGGACTACGTGCGAGTGCGCGCGCTCTAGTGAATTCTGTTCTGGATATTTTTTTGTTACTTTGTGATATTAAACGTTAAATACACATTCTGACTAGTCAATTTCGCGCCAGTGAATGTCTTAACTTTTGATGTTTTTGTGTTTTCCCTTTTTATCAAATGACATAAAAAGTCATATCACAGGTAATATAAAAATGCAACGATTTTTACTTTAATTTTCTATTGCAGTAAACAGAAACTGTTGAAACCATTTTTGATAGAAACTGCGTATGTATTTTAAGACGCTTGTTATTAAATATATATTTATTTGTTTATACCTAGTCGGGTCATAAGTTTTAAAATAATTGTCACGTCTTTGTTTTTAGAATAACCATTTATATATCAAAGTGAACTTAGTAAAACATTTGCATGCATCTTATAAAGTTATGTCAAAATCGCTAGTGTCTTTAATTTTGTATGTGGGCCTCCAATCTTCGCGGCTCGTCGTCTACTTCGCACGCTGCGGCTGCTTTGATCAGGAATGCATTGCGTGACTCAAAATTAGGATGAGATTTTTGATGCAAAATTTATACAAGCGTTTAAGTGATACCTGTCATTATAAGCTAGATATTGCCTAGCTAAGTGTGCTGTGAGGACTGATATTAGGATTTTTCAAATTCTAATATCTCTCGAAGATTCTAACAACTCGTGTGTCGGAGAGCACGTTAAGCCGTTGGTCCTGCGCCTGATTTCTCTCCGGTCTTGTCGGATTGCCGTCCAACCGGAATAGGAACATGAAAGTGTAGAGAGTGTACGTGTGTCTGTGCAAATACTTGTGAACTATAACATGTCCCGCCGTAATTCCGTTAGGACGATGTTATTTATTATTACCTAACTGTCGCCGGGTGTGCCGTCGCTGATAGATCCGGGGCACTCCTTCATGGCGGCCGAAGGTACTCGGAGACGTCTTTAGTTGGTAGTATCTCTACACTAGGACTCTTCCACCACAGCCTTCCCGCTCACCCAGGGCTGCTTGGTTGATACATAAAGCATTTACCCTGTAAAAAAGGAAATGATGAAACGATGACAAAGATGGATTAAACGAAGCCAGCCCTAAATATCACAGAATACATTTAAAATGTTGGCAAGCCGACACCTAATGTTCCTTAGACAAAAGTTATCAGATCTCAAGTAGAGCTACGCTTCTAAAGTATATAATATACCCATAGACACTTGCAGACCAGTGCATTGAAATCACATAAATTGTGTAGTTTTTTGCTTTAAGAAATGTCTCAAATATCCACTTCGATAAATAATAAATTTATAAACACATTTTCGTCAAATATTTTTAAATATACTTATGGAGTTATGAGCGTGTATAATCGTGCCAGATGTTCATATTGCCCTAAGTTAGTTATTTTGATTACATGTGATAAATAGAACTGATCTGAGTTTAGCCATTTATTAAACGATGTAATGAAAGTCGCTCAACGAATTTTTTGTCTCTTTTTCTTACGGTCTTTTTCATTCAATTTTTTCTTGCGTAACGCCAGCCCGAAATTATAGCTACGCTGCATACTGGCGATTTGACGAATTTTGAGTTAACGAATCATAAATGGCGAAGAAGAGACATAGACATACAGGGACTTGCACTTCAGTAGGTACATGTGTTAATGTCTGCTTCACTCGCTTGGACCGTTAGTCATTATTAAGTGGTAAAAGATAACTATCCTGAATGTAAGTCTTTAAATTTTAGTTATTTTAATAGCGTAACTATGCACTACTCATCATTTAGTAAGATGTAGTGCCATGCTGCATCGTAAGGGAATTGGGCTCGCACGACCGTTGTGGTAATTCTCGCTCACATAATACCACCGTAAAGAGACATGTTCAGTGTTGCGCTTTGTTTTTTTTCATAGGATAAGGGGAAAACTAGCAGGTGGTAGGTTACTACCGCCGCCCATACCCCAGGCGCGTTGCCGTCCTTTAAGATTAAGTAAGCTCTTTTCCTGAAGAACCCCATATCGTATGATATGGGGTTCTTCAGGTGGGGAGGAAAAGAGTTCGGAAATACCCACGACGGCAGCTGGTTCCACATCGATGTTGTGCGCGGTAAGAAATTGCGCTTGAAACGCACACTTCTAGACTTTGGAAAATCAAAGTGGTGGCGGTGGAACTTAGTGTTCTGCCGTGATGTCCAAGAGTGGAATTCCGCTGCTGGTATTAATCTGTACAACTCCTGGGAACACTCTTCGTAATGCCAAACGATCAAGCAGCACGGAAACAACCTGGTCGTCAACGATTCGAATCGCTCTACGTTGAATACGGTCAAATGGGGCGAGTTGATAGTTGGGGGCACCAGCCCAAAGGTGAGAGCAGTACGCCATATGCGGTCGGACCTGCGCCATGTATAATTGTAGCCGATGATGTGGCGTGAAGTACTGTTTCGCCCTATTGAGCACACCCACCTTAATGGAGACTAATTTAGCCATCGCTTCCAAATGACTGCGGAATTGAACGTTGCTCGATATATCGACTCCAAGAATCCCGATACGAGTTAAGACCATTAGGGAGGAATTTTCGAAGCGAGGAGATACAGAGAATGGGGTTCTTTTAGCGGTAAACGCGCAAAGTTGTGTCTTTTTGGGGTTAAATTGGACAAAATTTCGACGGCTCCATTCCGAGACTTTCTTCAATAAAAACTCGACTTCAGACACAATTTGGTTCCGATGCTTGGTGACGTTTTCCCGGGAAATATTGGTACGGCCAGTGTATAATGCATCACCAGTACTGTCATCCGCATAACAATGAATGCCGAAAGTATGTAGCTTATCATTGATGTTCAGAAGAAATAGCGTGGGAGACAGAACACACCCTTGTGGAACACCAGGATTGACAGATTTAGGGTCCGAGCATGCACCGTCGACAATTACCTAGATGCTGCGATTTGTTAAAAAACTAGTGATCCAGTCGCATAATTTCCCAGGCAGTCCGTAAAATGGAAGCTTTGAAAGGAGCGCTTTATGCCAGACCCGATCAAAAGTTTTCGCCTTGTTCCCAACTGTCTCCGCCCTCCGGTGCGTGAAGTAAGTCAATGGGTCGCCAGCCGAGCGTCCCTGACGAAAACCGTATTGTCGGTCGCTAATGATTTGGTGTTTCTCTAAATAAGTCAGGAGCTGGCAGTTATTTTCCATACTTTTGGAGAAACAGGGAGTCATCCCAATAGGTCGGTAGTTCGATGGATCCGGGCAGTCACTTTTTTTTAGGGATCGCGTGCACCAAAGCCGTCTTCCAAGAGCTTGGGACGATGCCAATTGAATAGGAGTATCGGAAAAGACGCGTCAACACCGGTCTCAACTGCAGAGCACATATCCGCAGCACAATCAGCGCGATGCCATCGGGTCCACTCGGCCTCCATGCACCATGCGTTTTGAGCACATAAATTTGCCGAAATTCAATATCCGGCATTGAGTGTTCACATCGCTGAATAGTAAGCGGTGGAGTTCCTCGGTCATCCAAAGTAGAGTTGAACGCAAATAGAGAGCCCAGGAGATCGGCTTTATCCTCCGCGGTATGGGCCATCGAGTCATCGTTCCGGTGAGGAGATGATAAGGAAGGTGGAGCAAAATTCCCTACCTTGGCGAGGGACCAGAAAGCACGAGTTCCCGAAGGAAAGCTAACTCGCCGCCCGCCAATTCTGGCGATGTAATCGGACTTTGCCCCAGAAATTACTCCATCAATAATATAATATATGTAACTCCATCAATAATATAAGTTAAATTAACTCCATCAATAATATAATATAAGTATAATCACAAGGTCCTATGACCTGGAAGCGTGATTATACTCCTTTTTGAATGTGCTGGTTTTTTCATCTTGGGACGTTGTCGCAAAAGCCCAGGACCGGTTGTAGTAATTATATTTTGCTATTTAAAAAAATTGTAAAAAATTATATCTGCCATTTTCGACTGTTAGACTTAGAGTGTCTGAGGGTGTGTCGAAGAAATGTCACGCTTTTCCCCTTCTCTACAAGGCAGACGGAGCTATTTCTTAAAAAATGTTAATTAAATTTAGTTTGTTCTTTTCCGCCCGGGAGACTTTGTTTTCGTGTCACGATGCACGAAATATTTCATATAAAAGGCTTCCAAACTCAGGTACTGGTCCTGTGCATGGAGGTCGAGGGAGGGATTCTCCGGCATCTTTGACGCTGGTATCCGTACCCTCCTGGGGTAGTCTATTAAAACACTGTGCTGCCATGAGAGGGGGGGGGGTTTGGGCCAACCGGAGCTCTCACAAACCGAACAAAAACAACAACAAAACAACAAAAGTTGCCTCACTTTGCGTTGCAGTCATGTAAGAGAGTTACTTCCCCGGGCTCGCCGGCTCAATCCAGCTGTAAACTTAAAAAGAATGCAGCGTGGCACTGCTGTAATAGTGTGGTTTGTGAGGAGCTGGTGGCTCATTGAAAGGAATTAGGAAAGGAGAGCAAACATCGGCATAGTGAATAATGCGGATGTTCATGGACGTCTGTAGTCGTAATAAGGCTTGCTCTGCTCTTTTGCCCCTTATACTATATAAAAAAATCATCTAAGCTAGTTTGACGAAACGAGCTGCCAACTCGTTAATAATAGTGGTATCGAAAGCGGCTTGAATAATTTGGTCTTTCATTATATCCTCGTTTGCTGAGAACAGAGAAATAGTTCAGCGGAGTTAAAAATGTACTACGGTATCAAAGTGATATTTTGTGCCTTTGATGCTGGTGTATGGGATAAATTGGTAAATATATACCAATAAAAATATACAACGATATCATATTTAGTTTTTATGTAATAATAGTTGCTGTCTCATGCATGTTATTATTATTATTTATTTTGGAGTCTTTTGATGACTAACGGCTCTCATACACATCCACATTATTGTTGTGCAGATACCACCATTTCCTCCTCCCCTCCAACGGACCAGCGTTCTACTCACAAACCGCACGAGATGCGACAGCGTAGCTGTCACTTTACGGCGGTGTTATGTAAGCGAGAGGTACCTCCCCGATCGTGCCGGCCCAATTCGACTGCAAATCAACATGCCACTAGACTTTACTTGTATTTTACATATTGGTCGTAATATTTGCCCTGCGATTTCACTTGTGTAAGATCTACCAAGGGTGGTTCTCTTCATCTTCTCAAAACAGGTACTATCCTATCCCTGTGAGATCTCTATATCTTTGCCAAATTTAACCCAAACACATCCAGTAGATTTTTGCGTGAAAGAGTAACAAGCATACAAACAAACTTTCATTTTCATAACATTAGTGGGATTAATGTAAGTGAAACCGATAAAACAATGAGTTTTACTAGAAATGCAGATCAAAAATTGATATGAAAATAGAAAGTGTCTGCAACGTACCGAACACTCTACGTTACGTCTTCGCCCGTCTAAATAAATTATATTTGAGATAATGCGACGGGTGCATCATGTTATATAAGGAGAGAACAGAATTTCATCTTAAATAAAATTGTGCAACATTCAAATGAGTAAAAAGAAGTGGGATGTTCATCAAATCGGACACATGACGAGGGTCGCGAGTTCAAATTCCACCACGAGCAGACAATTTGTATGTTTGGATTATACCCACATGTATTTATTTAATATTAAAATTGCGTTTTTGTCTAATAGGCAAATTTTATTTTATTTGGTGTTTGATTAGCAATTCCAAATTCTTTTTTTTTTTAATTTAGGTTATGATTTGTGTTGACGATTAAATAATTCACTTCTTTTCGAACGACATCATTCTATTCAAAATATTTTTTTAAGATTATAATTTAAAGGACGTAACCGTTAAATTATAACATATAGTATCATTATAATGGTATCACTACTACGAGCTATATATTAATACAAGCTCTGCCGAGATATAATGCTTTTGTAACTCTTAGTAATTTTAATATTGAAAAATATTTTTATCAAATCTATAGACGGTAGAACACCTGTGTTGACAGAGTAGTGTCATTTAAAAAGTAAACCGAACCCATATCTTGAAAGAAATAAAAAAACTTTATGCAATATCATACAGTATATATTTTCTATAAAGGTCATATAAATTGCAACTTTATAAAACACTTATTTAATTTATGTTTTTTAATTATAATATAAAATTTTAATTTTCGGCTTATTGTACGTTTGTTGAAAAAAAAGGACACTAACAATAGAAAAAAGGCAATATATACCTTTAAAAATTTATTATAACGTATTGTGGTAACCATAGAAAAAAAACCAAAATGTTGACTGTAGCTAACCCCAGGGCGTCGGTTTTTCGTGACAGTGCGCGCGCGCATCGTAAAAATTTACTCTCGCCAGTTTTCCCTAACGCGCCAAAAGAAGTATAACTTTGATAATCAATAAAATATGATCAGTTCATCCGTTGTTGTAGAAAGTGTCCTATATGGTACCACCAGAATACTGAATGCCCTTAAGGACTAGTATTACAGGTATTTTATAGTTTTGGGGGACAAACGTGCAATCGAAGTCTTTCAACGACCACCGATGACTACGAACATCAACATAATTATGCCGATGCGTTGCCCCTCTCCAGTGAGCCACCGGCTACTCACAAACCGCACGAAACGCGACACCGTAGGTGTTATTTTACGGCGGTATCAAGTGAGCGAGAGGTACCTCCCCGGTCATGTCGGCCCAATTCCGTTGCATAGGAGGATCTAGTGTCATGCACCATGCATGGCACCTCTTACAGGTGCAGGTAGACAACGGATATATATTTTATAATTAAATAAATATAAGAAATTGTATATATTTAAGATTTTTAATGTAGAAATACATACAATACATATATAAAAGTCCATGACCTAAGTGTGATTCGAACCCGTAATCTCTTGCGTAGCACGCGGACTAACCGTGGTAGAGCTTAAAAATTAAAAATGTATAAATAGTGTCGGAAGTAACTCATCGTCGACTTTTAATAGAAGACACAGTGTAAAGTGAAATGTCAAAGGACTTATGATAATTATATTTCCAAATATACGGCTTAACTGAAAATGTTAAGTAAGAAGAAAGAGACGGTCCATTTCAGGCTGAGTGTATATACATACACACATAGAGTAGGAGAGCTAGCCTGAAATGTGTCCATTGAAAAAAAGAAAAAGCATTCGAAGCAACATTACTTGTCTCTATTTTTTGTACGTAGAAACATTAAAAAAAAAATACATTCAAAGTAAGACGAACTCATGGACTTCAATTCCCGAAATTATTTTGTTTCTTGTATGTTATAAGACCGGACCTACATTAGATACATATATTTTGTTTAATTTTATTCAATTTCCTTCGCCTGGTCCTATTCCAGTCTGTTCCTGGGTTAAATCTGTATTGGCGGAACGGTTCGTTAAGCGAACTGTACTCTACGTTGTAAGCGATTTATCAAGCCGGATCAGTTCTTCTGTTGATGTTAACCTCCCAACAATATTTTAATATTTGTAGTATTAAATTATTTTTTTTCCAAAAATTTGATAAGCCAACTATGACAATCTTTTCGACTATAGCGTTACGTGGGTGGGAGAAATATGATATGAGAGTGTAGGGTCGTCTTGCTGGCTCAGCCTCACGCTGTGAGCTGTCTCTGACACCGGCCAGGCGGCAGGGGCCAACAGTGAGCGCTCGAGCCCCATTCTGTGCGGACGCGGAGGACGCGGTTTGCGTGTCGTACGTACCCTCGCGCGTAACGGACATCGCGGATATTCCGTCTAAACTTACTTATCAACAATCAGAAGGTGTTTATTATTTTTAAGTGGTCGATATTACTACAAAAATTACACACAAAATTTTAATTACGTGAATAATAAAATAAATTGCATTTACTAAGTCTCAATTTTTCATTTGAGCATAATTTAACATTAATATTTATTGAAATTTTTGATACATTTTATTATTTTTCTAATACAATTATTAATATGTATTAGTAATAAATGTTACTCCGTTTAACTACCTATAACAACACTCCTTTGCTTTACAAGAAATAGAGGTATTAATGATGATGTGTTATTAAATGAGGGAAGAATATTGCTACCTATGAAGAACAGCAGGTACACATCATCAGGTACACGTCATCGTGTGCTGACAATGACTTTAAGAAAAGTGTATTTTTTTATTTTGGAAACTCTATTGTGTTTTTTTCTTAATCTGTTCAATTGTATTTATTGAGTTCGTCAATGTTATTAGCCGAGAACAAAGCGATGTCCCACGACACCTGCCGGATGACGGGGCAGACGGACCTATTAATGGGCAAAAAATTTACTAATTGCCAATTAACACAAACAAGCTGCACAATGCTTTTCATGAATGCGGCAAAATTTTCCTGAGAAGTTTATTAAATTTTGACACCTTTTTTATTTGCACATTTTCTAATAAATACAATAGAATAGAAGAGATTTATTGAGATTATCAAATTTACATACAGTGTTACACATCAAGAATAATATACATACACATAATTTAAAAACAAAATGGTAGGCCTTAAAATATAAAAATAAATTTAAAAAAATGTAATTACAGCTAAAAAAATAAATAAATAATAACTGAGTGTTCAACATGTGTCTGTTACTGTGCGCCCGTGTACCCATCATAATACAAATAATATTTTTTGAAATTAAATGAGACTTCACAGAGGTCCTGCTTCCTAGCTTGTGTCCGACTGTCGTTATTCTTTAGCAAAGGCGTTGCTCTATTTTTGCTCTAGTTTGCAAAATTTCATGATTCTTTGGAGTTAAAGTTCTAGTGTCAGATCTCTCTAACGACCATATGTCACATAATATGACATTTTAAAGACATATCTCATACTCAGTAATATCCATAAAGTGTTATAGAGGGTACCTTCATCAGTCCGGTGAAAGATGTTACGTTACTCACTTAACATTTGTTAAGTCAGAACGTGATCTTCGATTTCTCTCGGAGACGGGATCGTTGGTTTAGTTCAGGGTTAATTAGAGAATGTCTTGTTGCTACCGTGTCTAGCTGTTAGATGCGAGGGCGCCAACGATATTGTTCCTATTTTTAGTCATCTCTTTTTGCAATTGAATAAAACTGTACAATTGCATATGAAAATTGCACAGTACCATCTAACTGGGGCCGGAATAAATGTCTTTTAAACAATATATGGTATATACATCAGCTGAGGAACATCGAATTAATGATCGATCGATACCGATTGTGCCTTTGGGTAATTTTAATTACTGTGAAATTAGGACGTAAAACATGTCACTTTAGTCCTACTGTAAAGTAAATGAAACACATGGATTTGTAAGTGTATCCTGCAGTATGTAACTGAGCAATTTAGCAGATTCTCCATTCTAATTATATTTTTCGTGATGTATTTCTGTTTTTTTGTGATATATTTAATAAGTTTTAGTCTTACTAAGGTAGTGTGACCGCAGCTTTGCCAACGAATCGGGGAGGCAGGAACATCCCATTCAAATAATTCCCACGTAAAGTGATGGTTATGTGGTCGTGTTTTGTACTGTTTGCGATATTCCGGTTGACCATAGGATAAAGAGAAAAAAAAATCCACCTGTTTGTGAACATATCTATGGGCGACGCAAAATAAAATCCTTGAGTTGTTTATTTGCCCATATATGCTGTAAAAAAAAGGGGCATGGTAGCTTCGACACAGTGGGTATACAGTGGGTACCGTATATTTACATTCGTAGTTTAAAATATAAAATAAGAAACATTCTATTTAACAAATTGATTTCAGTAATGAGAATCGGAGATATTACAAACATTGAAATTAGAAGTAGTTTAATGTGTGTGTAGTTTTATAGTACAGTGCAACAGTAATATCATTTAATATGAAACAGTGACTAGATACAGAACAGTGCGAGATCAAGTGAAAGTCTTAGGCAATTGTCCGTGGAACATTCCGAACTAACAGAAGAAAATACAATGGACCATATTTTCCGGCCCAGAAGGATCAGTGTGCCTAAGAGGTGAGTTCTACGATCGCATAACGATTACTCATTAACCAAACGGCTATCACAATAGTCAAGACTATACCTTCTTTATTTCGGACTGGTTGTGCTCCGCGGATTCTTTCAAATCTATTCTAAAGAAACTGATGATTTCGAGATGAAAAGTGTTTCTTTAACACTAGTTGTAATCTGCGTCCCTGCCGTATTCCAACCAAATCTATTCAGTACTTTTACGCGGAAGAGCCCCGAACATGCAGATGACTCATATATTATGAGGATATCTTCGGCTTACTAAAAATTATTACAACTCAGAGGGCAGTAGTTATATACAAGCTGATATCCAAGGACTATTTTCATCACAATTAGTCTGATATCAAAAAAAAAAAAACACCAAAATTTTTGACTGATGAAAATATTTTAATGTACCCATTGTCACTCGCGTTCACGAACAGAATCCGTCAAGCAGTTAGGCTGTAGCAGGGAATATATAAATCTACATATATATATAGGTATACGCTTGTAATACTTTACCCTTCTTCTGGTGCACTCGAGTAAAAATTGATTGTGCTTTCAGAAGTCGTAAAGATGTCTGTTTATTTAACCGGGGCTGCTGATCATATCTTGCTGTTAATTTGAAATATTTTGCTATGGAATCGCCATTTTATTTTATTAACATGTAGTGAGTAGTCAGAAAGCGAAAATAAACATTTTCTCTCCGGAAATTTTACTTGGTATTGCTGCTGTTTATAGTTCTCGTTGAACCTCAGGTGTTATATTTAATAGCATAAGGGGGCAAACGAGAAATCGGCCCCTTTGGATGACTACCGACGCCCATGGACATTCGCATAATTGTTGCGCAGATGTGATGCCCTCTTAACACCCCCCCCTCTATGGGCCACCGGCTACTCACAAACCGCGCGCAACGCGACAGCGACACTGTCACTTCACGCCGGTAACAAGTGAGCGTGTGGTACTGCCCCAATACTATTGTGCCGGCCCGATTACGTTGCATAGGAGGATGTAGTGTCATGCATGTAGTCCTAAGCAGCATGGCACTACCTCTTCGTATAAGTTATGAAGTTGTTAGGGTATTCGTGTACACAATATATAGTTTACTATATTCTGGAAACGGCATCGAAATGAAGGTATAGGAAGAGAACATCGGCGCCATGTATTTGGAGATCAATTTTATTATCACAACCTTATGTCAGCGGCGTCAGTTGTGACCTACTTCTCTCTCTACTAAACTTTTAATTAAAGTAAATCTAAACATTTTAATTGTGTTTAAAACTAAGTTGAATATTATAACGATACGTCAAAACTTTCTCCGACTCCTTTTACTTTTAAAAGATAATTTAGCGCGCTCGAGATTTTAAAGCAAAAGTCTCTTGAAATGCACACAAAAAGAAATTTCCTTTTAACATTTTCTGATGAACACTTTTATAAGAATTTATCTTGCCTTAAATAATCTTCTTGAGATAAATATTAAAAGAGGTGTAAAATGTTTGTGATTTAAAGGACCTTTCATTAGACGCTAGCAGCGCCTCGCGTTTTCACTCTCGTAACTCTAATAATATTTATCGTAGAATTTTTTATTGTATGGTGGGGGACAAACGAGAATCTGAGCCTTTCAACGACTACCGACGCCCATGAACATCAGCACAATTATGCCGATACGTTGCCCTCCTTTTTACCTCCCTCCCCAATGGGCCACCGGCTACTCACAAACCGCACGAAACGCGACACCATAGGTGTCGCTGTACGGCAGTATCAAGTGAGCGAGAGTTACCACTTCGGTCGTGCCGGCCCAGTTCCGTTACATAGGAGGATGCACTAAGCATGGCACTAGCTACGCATATGCAGCATGGAGCTACCTCTTACAACGAAGATGGTATATCGGCTATAGCGTTTCTTGATGTCTAACATTAAAAGAACTTTTGAAACCGGACAAATATGAACAGTATGAACCGCCTTTTTTACCATATCTGGTGACAAGCCTCCTACTATAATGAATTGATCGCTATTGAAATATTCGCACACGCTGTACTTTATACGTGTCTGGTACCCATCTGCCCTAGACAAATGTATAATGAACAAGAATATAACCTTCTTTTACTTCTTACACCTTCTTCTACTTCTTAGACAATATTTTAGATACAACTTTTTATTTCGAATATTGCATTTTTTAACATTTGTAAATTATTTATCTTAGAAAAATCATAGATAACTGAAAAAGACTGAAGTCGTCGATAACCTATAGAACAAATTTTAGAAATTGTTTTCGAAAATAGAAACTTTCATTTACACAAAATAAATATCTGAACACACATGCATATGTTAATCATTTGTCATTGTCAATGAATACGCGTATCAACAATTATGGAAATTCCATTCTTATACAATTATGAAAAACCACCACCAGAAATACGCCGGTGAAGCCGCAGGGCGCTACTAGAATTATCACAAGAAAAACCCAAAAAGATAAACATGCTGTGGAAATTTAATTAAATCGACCTATATTATTTACATTGCGTGCAAGATTATAAATATTATAATAATAACTTCGATTAGTCCCGTATCCGTCATTTACCAACCCGTGGATAGAAAAATGACGTAAAGAAATTAATAACTTATTCACATTGTGTTATGGGTAACTTCAGGCTAAAATAAATTCCATATTAAATTATCGCTTGTTTCGCTCCCAAGGCGTTTGCGTTTATTCAACAGATTTTTAATAATTTCGAAGCTTATGGGCATCTATGAAATCCGTTCAAATGATTTTGGTAAATCTCGTAATATATTCAGTTGACAGTTGTTGGTCGATAACAATTTACTTTGAACTTCAATTTTTAGTTTTTTTCTTCTTAATTTTTTTGCACATCTGATTATTGCGTAAATTATCGGCTCCACCTCGGCAGATGGGGTTGTCACTACAGGACAACCCTACTTACTTTGGGACAGTGCAATGGGGGAGGTTCCCGTCCTCGTCCCTTCCTCCTCCTGATCTTTAGCCCCCTCTTCTTATAAGAGGGGTGCATAGATCCCTCTCGGTTCAATTGGCTTCGCCTGGGTTCACCTCAGGCTACTAGGGCCCACCGCCACGACAAGGCTTGATTCATGGTGGGGATAACCGCAACCCCTGGCGTAACGTGTGCGGTAACAAAAAGTACGCTACGGTACCTTCCACTGCATCAATCGGTCGTCTATCATATTATATCCCAGCTACATACATACGTCCTTATGTCCCAAATACATACATACGTTCTTATATCCCAGCTACATACATACGTCCTTATGTCCCAGCTACATACATACGTTCTTATATCCCAGCTACATACATACGTCCTTATATCCCAGCTACATACATACGTACTTATATCCCAGCTACATACATACGTCCTTATGTCCCAGCTGCATACATATGTTCTTATATCCCAGCTACATACATACGTCCTTATATCCCAGCTACATCCATACGACGTACAAAATAGCTCAAGTTAATTTACTGATTACTATCAAATATATTGCAACGATTTCCATATATGATAGAGCTCATAACATGAGAATTGGATATCATAACAATATGATGCGCAAGATATCATTGATTGAAACTAACATGGCAGACCGTGCAGGTCACTGACCTTAAAATACTTATACTATTTACATATAGGCATAGACAAAAAATCGCATAGTGTTCGCATTTCAATCAGAACGTTTCCTTAAAGGGCAAGTAAATTGCAATGAACTAAATACTATGGCGATCTCTTGGATTGCAATTATTTAGAGTCAGAGCACTAGATATTGCTACCAGCCAAAAGATTTTTGGTTGAAGTCAGCTGAGTTACGACTATGGTGATTAGATCCGGCACCACAGTCCCACAGAGTCCCCAGTGAGTCTTACACACCCCATCCGATCCCACCCAGGAACGTTGGCAGTGCGTTAAGCGATTTTAATATATCCACTGTTACAAATAGATAAGAACTGACTCATTTCGCGCAGAAAATATTTGCGCTTAGCGAACAGCTCCGACGACGATTTCATTGAATGACGGCCAGACGAGGGCCATCGGAGAATGTGCTAGTAGGTAACTCTATCATTTTGATACTTCGGAAGAAAAAATTCCGAACTGTGTAATATTGATAGTCAGGCAAAGAGACATAAAACGTGCCGGCACAAGTAATCTAGACGTAAATAAGGTCAGATTTCACTTTGAGACGAACGGAGTCAGAACATTGCGCGGGTACGGCTTGAGCACTCAATAAAGATACTTAACCGCTTAAGTATTGATACTAAATAGCAAATATAAGACAACATCACGCCTGGTCCCTTACCGGGTGGCAGGGAGAACCGAGTGGCACAAACGAACCTTGCACACCTGTCTTGCTTATCTCATGGCACATCAGTTACGACAGCACTTTCGGATAGCATTAGTAAGAGATATGCAGTATTATATATATATATATATATATATATATATATATATATATATATTAACCTGCGTTTTATTTGTCTCCGGAATTGTCGGAGTGCCGTACCGTCGGAATAGGAGAATGACAGAATAGAGGCTGCACTTGTTCCTGCACAAAAACATTGAGTGTCCTGCACAGTTGGCTATTCCCTATAGATATTAGGAAGAGGTAGTGCCATGCTGCATATGGGGAGGTAGTGCCATGTGTGGTGCATGACACTACATCCTCCTATGCAACGGCAAAGCTTTAAAGTGACATCTTCAGTGTCCATGGGGGAGGGGAGAGGGGGGAGGGAGGGCAACGCATCGGTAAAGTAATTATGAGCATGATCATGGGCGTCGATAGTCGTAAAAAGGCTCCGATTGCTCGTTTGCCCCCTTATTCTATAAAAAAATGTCCGCTGTAGCCGAAATTCGGCTAGGATGACATTATTATTATTAGTAAAACCGAGAAGTTGCTCTGAATAAAATATGAGAATCATTTAATGGGGACATACGGGAACAGCACCTTGTCCCATCGTGCCGTCTCGAACAGCGTGAGATACTGAGAACGTAATAATATATTCAAATAAAACGCAAAATTATCGGCTACGTTTAATTGTGATAAAAGACTTGTGAAATTACTTTGCTTTCACCCACAAGCGTCGGCTACTAAATCGGTCAATTAGTTTTTGTACGGTGAGCAAAAAAATGTCTTAATTTACTGGTCTAATTACGGTCTTGAAATACAAACTTCATTGTCATGTAGGCTCAAAATTTTTTTTAAATAGAATAGGGGAAAACGAGAAATCGGAGCCTTTTTACGACTTCCGACGCCCATGATCATGCACATAATTACTATGCCGATGCGTTGCCCCCCTTTCTCCCTCCCAATGGGCAATCAGCTACTCACAAACCGCATGAAGCGCAACACTGAATGTGTCACTTTACAGCGGTATTAAGTGAGCGAGAGGTATCTCCCCGGTCGTGCTGGCTCAATCCCGTTGCATAGGACGATGTAGTGTCATGCACTATGTATGGCACTACCTCCTCCTATGCAGCAACTACCTCTTCCTAGAAATATGACATGTCACATGCTTGTGATGCTACTTTTGAAAAGTTTTCAAGTTTTCAAACACTTTTGCACAATAGAAATCAAATGTAATAGTCCGCAAGCCTACGGTATATGGCCGGCACTGCCTCTGCCTCTGCCTCTGACAAGTCTCTCTACTCCGATAGTCACTTGCTACATGGTAATCCAAATGCTCATTTAATTCCTGTGTATTGAAGAAACGCCCGCGAGAAATAAAAATATCGTTAATCGAGTCGTTAAAATAATGAAGTTTCGTTCGTTTCTTGCAAAGTCACTACAACAAAGTACCAGTCAGAACGTCTTATTATGTTAGGTTTACATTTGCATATTCACAAACAACTCGTTAGAAAATTCTATTAATAACTTCGAAAGATGTAATCTCAGTAAAATTTTCGTAAGGCGTAATTGAGATTTTGTAATTGTACGTTAATGGTACACAATATAATTCTTAAGAGACGCTTAAATTAATTGTACTTGCACGGTGTTCATTATAAAATATTTGACTCATATTACTAGTATACTGATAAAATAATTATAGTTTTGTGATTAGCCTGTAGAACTTATAGACACACTCAAGCACTTATTGATTTTTTTGTCAGTATAAAATTTTAGTAACATTTGGGTAGTCAGAAATGTATTCAAGAAGACATCTCATTATTGGACTATCTCCATCTCCCAAAATAAATGTAGTCGGTTTGCTATATGTACAGTCCTAACTGCTGAATGCTTTTATAATATAGTTCAATGCAAATGATATTCTAATAACAAATTAATTAATTATTATATTAACATAAAAAAGTTTCTCGTTACTATTAAATATTAATTACCACTTGGTGTATAAGTGAGTAACAGAACACTCGACCTCGTGACGTGAGACCCAGTCACCTAGGCACCGAGCTCGTGCCTGTGCTGTGACGTAGACGCTGCCACAGTGTACGTAACATTAGACATGCCAACTTAATAATACGTTAGTATTACTAACCGTAATCTCACGGTGGCGAGAAATCATGCACTTGCACATAGATAACTGGTCTCTTTTAATTGCATTGTGCTACGAGGCCAACGATACATCGATTTTATAATTTTTTTAACAAAACAATCGGACATAGTTTCTGTAATTGAGGCAAATCGAGTAGCGTGCCGCCATTAAGTACCTCCATAAAGGGCTATCACCGAAAGTCATCCATGATGATATGGTCAGAACCTTAGGAGATTCTGCTCTATCTTATTCATCCGTCAAAAAATAGATAGCAGAATTCAAGCGTGGTAGAGAGTGTGAAAGATAAACCCCGATCTGGGAGGCCTTCGACGTCCACTATTGACGAAAATATAAAAAAGTACTTGATTTAATTATGGGAGACCGCATATTTGACCCTCTGCGCCGAGCGCATATGGGCCTCATTTCTCGCAGCGAGACGATCCGCCCAAACCGGAGCACCGTACGTCGCCATACTCCTACAGACACCAGAGTACAGCTGCCTGCAGGCAGCGCTGAGTTCTCCGAGGTTCGGAAGGAGTCTGCCCAGTGCACTCGCCGCCTTCACGACCTTCGGTCCCAACATAGCGAAGTGTGGGCAGAAGGTCCACCCTCTGTCAAGGACGAGCCCCAGTTATTTGATATGGGGCCTCAACCTGACCCTCTCCTCTCCGATCTGCAGAGCGATCCCCGGTGGGGACCCCTTGCGGCTGGTCCCGCGGAAGGGAAGGGCTTCGATCTTGTCTGGTCTGACCCGAAGCTAAACCTCTCTATGCGACTGATCATGAGGTCAACGCCCACCTCGGTCAGCCGCGCCGCCTCCTTGCACAGATCATACATACGAAGCTCATTCTTCTTTTTTTTTTAATAATGTGAACTTCATATATTTACAGTATTTTGTCATACTCTGGGTTAACTTGGTATTGGTTGGATATGGTAAGGCTATATTACCCGGCGTGTCTGTCTATGGTCAGGTCTTGCGATAGAATCCCTCCAGAGGCGGACAGTTTGTGTAATAAATAAATATGAGTATTGCGGTAGGACGAGTTCTTACTAGATTACCACAATAGGTTAGATTAGATTCTTGTGGTTAGAATGTCATTATATTCTTTTTTTATAATAAACATGTTTATTCAAACGGGCTAAACGATGAGTGTTGTATTGCGCGAACGCGACTCCTTGGTTTCCAACGTTGGATTATTTGTAAGATTCATAACATTGGTGATTTATTTACTTCTAGCCGTGCCCCGCGAATTTGCCCAATAAATCGTTCCCTGCTAACCATTACTTTTTTGGGATAAAATGTAATTTTTATGTTATATGATTGGCACATTTTATCTAAATCAGTTCAGTGTTTGGCAGAAACATGTATGTCTTGTGGCGCTCTCTATGCCTGTGTCTCCTGGCGGCTGCTTCTGATACTGTTGAATGAATGTCTGTTCTTTGACGCATACTACTTTCTCATGTACAACATTAGTAGGATGTATCTACAAACAAAAACTATCATGTTAACAGCATTTTAAATCATTTCTTAATGCCACATGGCAACGGTGCCTCCAGCTCTATTCTTTTTGGTAGACCTACGTAATTTATGTTTAACTCAAATTTTCTATCTTGCAAAGAAAATATAACTTGGTAAGTATATATAACGAATAAGCTCGCTGAAGTGGCAATGGGCTGGTCACACACTCAGAAAAACAGATGGCAGGTGGGCCAGTAAGGTCTGGAGCGGAGGCCGCGTTTAGGAAAACGACGTGTTCGTCGACCGTTCACCAGGTGGGAAGACGATCTCCGTGCAGTGGCTGGTCCGGGACGGATGCGAGTAGCAGGAGATCGGTCGTCTTGGCTATTGTGGAGTCCAGCAGTGGATCGATAAGGGCTTATAATGATGATGGTGACGATGAAGTATATAACCTTTTAAATTACTGACAAACTGGTTTCAGCTGGACTCTATTTTGTTAAAATTCTTATAACATTTTGTCCGCGGATCACCTTGCATTTGCTCCTAAGTGGAGTTTACAAATATGATTTAATGTTTAGTCTTAGGATATATCAATGATGGTATAATCACATATACATCAACAACAATACAATACAATTCCGTTTGCACCTGTTGTCTACGAGGATGGTAGTGTAATCGAATTTCGGCCAGGAATTATTAACATTATACAAATGTATTTCAACTATTTCGAGAAAAAAATCTCTAAATCTTCTTTTCAAATAAAATAAAGTACATTATCGTTTAGCGCTGGTGTTTGTGTTTTTTTATAGCACAGGAGGCAAACGAGCAGTTGGGCAACTTGTAGGTAAATGGTCACCCACGCCCATATACATCGCCAACACCAGATGACTCGCAGATGCGTTGCCGGCCTTTTATAGATAAATAGGCTATTTTCTTGAAGATGCCTAAGCCGTATCTTCTAGCATCAGTATTAAAATACAAATGTTGTCATCACGTGAATCAGTGATTGTCACTTATTGCCGCCCATTAGGAAATATGTCATTGACACACACATATACAAGACGATGATCATATAAATAGGAAGGACAGTGTAAGTAATGGAGGACGGCACATTTGCGGACCGTTGGACAGTTAGAGCACGCTTCACTTGCCGCGGAACATCGCTGATTACCCTACACTTGTTCGTGCCTGTTGCTAACTGTTCTTTTAATTCGTGATTAATATTGTATTGATAACTGAGCATTAACATGCTGCATCTAATACATGGGCTAATTTGAAAGTCTTGTGAGTGTCGAGTGCCACAAGAGAACATGCATTAACGTAGCCAGCCTCTAGTATTCCAAGATCTGTGTTAATGTTTATTAACTTTTTATTCACTTGTCTATCTTGAATTTGGACACTTCATTTCAATCTTTTAATATTGAATACTGCAGTCATTCATCAAACTACATTACGTTTGTTTCGATTACATAATACTACACACTGCAGTTTCACTCGGGTAAAATCTATTGGAAAGGAACCATTCAGTCTTGTCAGGATATAATTTATTGTATTCCAGATTGTAAATTATATCTGTGGCAATTTAAATGAAACCCGGTCAGTAATTTTGACCCAAATAATAATAAAAATACGAGTACATACAAACTTACGCCTTTATAATATTGGTAAGATTTTTTTGGAAAATGTGAGTCCGTGATAGTTTGTTTGGGTATAAGAACCCCTTAAAAATAATGTAATGCTGTCTTACTTTCCCCCAGCTCATGCTGTCCAGAAACATCGATTGAGTGATTGGCGATTATAACGTAGAAATGACCACTCAAATTTCAAAGTAATCCTATCCAAGGTTCATTTCAAGTCGGTTATGAAATTTACTGAAGATAATAAAATTTTGTAATTACAACATGAAAATTAGATTAGATGCCTATCTACATTGGCGATACAATGTACCTCTTTTTAGAGTCCCGTATCTCGTAAAAGAAAAAGACAAAGTCCTAACAGCATCGCTTTGTTGTCCATCTGTCAAGAAAACCTAAATGATATTTCCCGGTGCCTAGAGTCAATAAATTTGGTATAGATGTTATTAATTATGCAATGTAGACGAAAGAATAATACGAAACTTGGTAATATTTATTTTCGAGATTATATATTAGATTTCGAGAAATACTTTTTTGGGACTTTGTTTTATAATAAGTATAGATGACAGAAAAAACGAATAACGCATATTTATAGTTGATTTTATGCAAATGTAAATTTGTTACGATAAGTTGTACAGAACCCTGAGTATGCGAGTACAACTCGCACCAAACCGATTGTTTTATATACAAACTTGTATCTTTATGGATGCACTTGGACATTTTTCAATGCTGCAGTGATTTTGATGATACTTTTGGTAAATTTTTGGATTTGTTTGTCTAGCGGGTCATTTCTCTTTGGTTTTTTTTAATAGTGGTGCAAGCGAGCCCTAGGATCTTTCTTCGACTACCCACGTCTATACACATTATGGATAGATGTGTTGCCTTCCTCTCCTCCTCCACTCCATTGGGTACTACTTACCTTTCTTCACGAGCATAGCCCATGTGCTACTTAAGCTCCTAATAGGCTAATCGGAATATTATTAGGAACCTGTGAAACAGGCCGCTAGTGTCTCATTGACCTGTTGAATGAAACAAGGTGTGTTGTCACGCAGGTCTCATTGAAGAGCCTGTACTGTATAGTGTATAGTACACCGGTAATTGTCTCAGATTATCTATCTCGGCTAATGGGTCACGACTTGCGTCTCGCGCTGCGCATCTCAAACGGTTTCTATTCTTTGTTGTTCGTAATCACATCATCACCAATTAACTTTGACCCCAGATTTTTTTTGAGATGTAATTGAGAATATGTGAATGGTTTTTGTAATCATCTATGGGTTCACATGTGAAGTGTGAATGTTATTTATAAGTATCATATACAAATGAATATGTAGAGAACTTTTGTCTATCTTTTTTACGCAGGGAAAATGATTTATGCACCGCTACGGGACGGTCCATTGTGTCGCATTCGTCACAGAGGGTGCAGTTACGAACTAAAAACTACTTCGGGAGCCCTCGGACGTCGCGGAGTCACTAATCTGTTAAAGATTCCCGGCGACTGGTAGGTCTCTGTACAATGGTCGGTCGTATTGTCATCGGTCGGAATTGAGTCAATGAAAATTTATCATTTTTATTTTGATATCATCATTTAAATGTGCGTCCAAATGTCGATCGCATATTCAATAAATTTATAAAAAGAATTTCAAAGTTTTAAAAATATTCTAGTCATTTTCCTCATAAGATATTAGAAAAAGACAATTCTAATTACGTGTTTAAAAAAAGAAAGAAGTTTTTTTGAGGCAGAATTTTGCTGCAGTATTATTTCCGTAATGAACTACCGATGTGATTATCCTGTGGTAGTGGTAATAATATATATGGATTTCTTACCGAGTAGCAACTCGTCGTTCGAACCCCGGTAGAGGGGTACACGGTAAGGTGTAGTGGATGATTATATAGAATATTAAATATGTTTTGTTCTCTAGTACCTGTGATATAAATCTTTAGGTACTTACCTACTAGGCTAGGCTAACGTGGTGTATTAAATATATATATATATATATATATATATATATAAGTATATATATAAGTATACATATAAGTATATATATAAATGTAAGAGAAGACTTCACATAAGATTGGAATCCTTATTAAATAGTGCAATATTCGATGAGTTTAAATCTATTATCAATCTATAATAACATCTCCAGGTTGTACTTTATGTTGCAGTTTCCATCTAGATGTGCATGCGATAGAGCGACTATTCTGCAGACCTTTAATAACATCACCGTTAACGCCGGCAGTTGTATCAACTTATTATTCATTCTAAAATAAAATAATTCCATAATTTATGTATTTTTACATTACTTGTGTAAAATGATCATTTATAAAAACGGTTTGTTACTTATTTACATACGGTTTTGGTCCAGATTGAACGAGTAGTGTAGTGGAAAAGATACAGCTGAGCAAGACGTGCAATAAACATTAAACTCGCGAAATTGTATTACCATAAGTAACAACGGTAATTCCGTTACAAAATAATGTAGTCACTGTCATAAGATCTTATTTCATTTATAACACTGTTACAAAAATAATGCCTTCTTATTATCGAAGTAAATTTTATCTTTATATCAACTTTACAAGGAGGCTTTGTTGGAATTTAAATTGGAAAGATGTTAGTTGTTTGTCGAGTATTAAATTTGTTTTCTTCATCATAACGTTAATGCAAACTATATCGGCAATATAGGGTTTGTTGTATTTTGAGTATATTTAAATTGCGGTGGGCAGGCTGTATTGCTCTCGACACCTGTAAAAGCTGGAGAACGAAGGTTCTCGAGTGGCAGCCCTGCAACGGAAGACAGTGTTGGATAGCCGCCTACCTAGTGGCACGTAGCTGTAGTTAAGTTGACGAGGAGTCCAGTGGGGACGCATATGGCTCATGACGCTCGTATGAAGAGGCCCATGTCCAGTAGTGGCTGACGATGTCGATGATGGTTATAACGAATCGATACGACGACCGGCTGGCTCAGTTGGCAACGTGGCGGTAAATCCGGGTTTTACGCCGGAGGTCTCGGAGTGGTATCCCGCCTAGGTCTTGGTGTATTCTATGTATTTCTATAAAGTTTCTTAAATTTATTAAAAAAAATTGTATATATTTCCGTTGTCTAGTACCTGTAACACTAGTTCTTACGGTATCCCGCATAGGACTAGGCTAACGTGGTGTGACAAGTTCACGGAAGTTATCATTATTGTCATATCTCGTAAATGTCCACATAGCTGAATATTGACAATTTTAAGTGATGATTATTATTCGCGTATGTTGTTATTCGGAGCGTATTGAATAAAACGTTCAGAAAGTTAATTGTAGTGGCAGCTTTCGCCTCTCTATTTTAATGAATGACACACGCTTTGCCGCTCAAATCGTCGGGCGCACGTGATTATAGAATCCACCTGCAAGTAAGAGTTAGTTCTATGTGTTGTGGCCCAATTTTGTATGTACAACTGAGGATTCACCTCTTGCACACTTCAACCGCTAAAATGTGACAGCTATCGACTGCATGGCTGTCGTCGTTTTGCGAGTTGCCTGGTGACACATTGGAGGGAAAGATAATTGTTATGCAAAGTGTTGTCCTCTTGACAGAACCTTTCCATAATAATTATCAATGGGTGCCGGTAATCATGAAAAGGTTGGTTTGCCGCCAAAAGAACGATTCGTATAAGTCGCGCAAATTTAGAGCGCTCATTGGAAGGTTAACAAGAGTTAGATGAAAGATGCTTATAGCCGAAGATGCGACGCGAACGCAATAGTTGTTTCTTCTTTTTCGAATATATACGCCTGCTAAGACCATATATTGTAAATATACCTACAAGTATTATTTATGTATGTAGTGACATACGTAGAAGTTCATAACTTTTTATGTTATGAAGTTGCGAAATAATTGGTAAACATTTGATGTCATTTCATAAGTTGTAACAAACAACTTCTTGTAGAGTGCACTACCAAAAACAATATTTAACTCTAGTTGAGCCCAGAAGCAATTGTCTATGGTTTTTAAGATCGTGGGTCGCTGTTCATGTGGCAGTTTGCCTCGTTGCACCGTAACTCGTAAGTGATACATGCGTGGATGTATTTCCCAGTAACAACTGTTACGCTGATTAAAGCGACGCGCCGCGCCGTGCGTCGGTACAGTTTTTGCATACCGACAGATGACACGTTCCACACTAATTATGTAAAATAAAATTAAATGACGCCACATACGTTTTACTAAAATTACCAACCTATTTAATAATAATGTAAATTACAGCTGTTAATGACGTAACTGTTAGTATTATTATTATTATTTTATGTTTATTTACACGATTATTGTATAAACACAATATTATTTGGTACGAACGATGTTCAATCGTACAATGAAACAAACAAATGATCGATGGCAGTTATGCTTTTAAGCGTATTTTAATACTAAATTCTCATCACACGTGATACTAAATGTACAGATGGTTTTTACATGAGATTGTGCTAACTTATATTACCTTTTGGGTTCTGCTGCTTTATCCCTTTTTATAGTTTAAGGGGGCAAAAGAGCAGCCAGTTGATGACTACCGACGACCATTGATGTCAGCATAATTGTTATTCAGGCGTGTGGCCCCCTTCCCTCTTCCCCTCCAAAACACGATTTGCCCGACTACACGAAACGCGATAGCATAGCTGTTACTTTGTAGCGGTATTGTGGAAAAGTGATTTCTTCAGTGTCACATTTCGTGCGATTTTTGAGTAGCCGTTGGCCCATTGGTGTGGCGAAGGAGGGCAACGCATCGGCTTAGTAATTATGTGAATGTTCATGGGCGTCGGTTGTCACCCCTTTTTCTCGTTTGCCCCCTATTTTTTTTGTATATATTTATTTGGCCCAATTTGTCTGCAACGTGGCGCCACCTGTTACTGACATAATGGAAAATCCACTCTATCTCCCATCTCCATGGAAGTATGTGTGCAAGACATTACAGTGCAGTACAATGACACTGCCCACCGCCACGGAATTATCTGAATTATCTGTCGTCCAGATTTATATCAATTTTCGTGGTGTTTTCAATTTGTGTCACGTTCTTTTGTAATGCGTTCCGTGAACTATACGTGTGACGAACATCCGCGGAATACTAACAAAAAACGTTGAAGAAAGTGCCTCAAGAAATTCTCTATCAAGCCATTGGACAAGGCCGGAGATTGAAATTGTAGATACAAATCGATTTTGCGTGACATTTCGTGTTGTATATAACGGTTATGAATTGTGAACATAATTTGATCTGTATTACATTTTCTATTGTACAATATTTTTGTACAGTTTTAATTTATTTAGCATAGACAGGTGGTGCGGTGGTTTGTTGTTATGGAACTTCTAATCCCGTTAAATGTAGACAAAATATTTTATGAATACTATGAAACGACAAAAGAAGTTTTCTGGGCCTGTCCGTTATTCGCCGGTAAAATCGCTAGTCTATACTAATAATGCCGCAGAGTTTATTTGTTTGAACGCGCTAATCTCAGGAACTACTGGGCCAAATTTAATAAAATGTTTGTGTCGAATAGACCATTTATCGAGTAAGGCTATATTCCATGTCACTACTACTAATAGGACCGGAAAACGCGGGCGACGCCGCTAGGTGGTGCCAGTATTATATAAAAATAAGAACAAAAAGATTTTATATATATTATACCAAGCTGATTGATAACTGGCCGAAAATACGAACTTAAAAAAAAAGATAGGCAAACAAAATTTATTACATTATATTCTATCATATTTTCAAAAATAGAAGCCAAATTTGAATTTAATCCAACTCATGTGAGGTGACCTAGAAGTTTCTCTGCCGTAACTCTCAACAATGGAAAGAAACGAAATTCGTGCGGTGATAAAGTTTTACGTTTTAAAAGGTAAATAGCAACCCAGATTAAAGTCAAGCTAGAAAGTGTTTTAGGTAATGCTGTTCCTGCATTGAGTACAATACACACCTGGGTAGCTGATTTTAAACGTGGGAGACACAGCTGCGAAGAGGCCAACAGGTCAGGCCGTCCAAATGAAGTCACGGATCTGGATCCGGACACGATCAAAAAGATTTAAAAAATCGTTTTGAATGATCGGCGCTTAAAGTTGTAGCAGAAACCAGAGATGGTATGCATTTCCACTGAACGCGTGTTTAACATTTTACACCAACATTTACGAATGAAAGGGATTTGTGCGCGATGGGTGCCGCGTCCAGTGGACGATCCGTCGGAGTGTTTGGCTCCGTATAATAGTGATACTAACGAGTTTTTGCGTTTTGAGTGCGGCGTTATGTGACCGTAGATAAAACATGGATACATCATAATACTCCTGAAACAAAAGAAGCAATCTAAGCAGCAGTCAGACGGGAACACATGCGCCGAACAAAGTAAAAACGGTTTTGTCAGTTGGCAAAGTGATGGCGACTGTGTTTTGAGGAAAAACAATAAATGGATAGTATTATACAAGCTTGCTGCTAAAATTTTGTAAAGAAATCCGTAAGAAACGGCCTCATTTAGCCAAAAATAAAGTTTTATTCCACCACGACAACGCACCTGTGCACTCGTCAAGGGTCGCAGTTGCCAAACTCCATGAATTGTGGTACGAATTGTTACCGCATCCCCTCTATGCCCCAGGTCTGGCCCCGTGCGAACTCCACTTATTCCCGAACCTAAAGAAATTGTTAGGTGGTAGAAGATTTTCATCAAATGATGAAGTCACTGACACCGTAGACGAGTGTTTTGAGGGGTTAGAGAAAATATTTTATCAAACTGGATGTGACGGCATTGGAGAAGC
>JAFELO010001240.1:696214-748852 GCA_017140195.1 Eumaeus atala | reverse complement strand
AAGTGTCATTTGGATAATTTTTTTTTTAATATAGAATAGGGGACAAACGAGGAGTCGGTGACTCCACATAATTACTATGCCGATGCGTTGCCCTCCTTTATCCCTCCCCCACCCCAATGGGACACCGACTACTCACAAACCTCACGAAACAAGACACAGAAGATGACACTTTACGGCGCTATTATGTGAGCGAGAGGTACCTCCTCGGTCGTGTCGGCCTAATTCCGTTGCATAGGCGGATGTAGTGTCATGCACTATGCATGTCACTACCCCCTCCTAATTATTATAAGAACTAAATGTTAACTATCTACTTTTGAAGGGAGCATGCTTTCCATTCTCTAGCAATATATGTCTCATTGAGAGTATGTATCCTAATGATGCATATACACATATACACGAAACGTATTACACGAAAGATTTGCTGCATGCATGTTGTTACATCGTAACATAACGCACGTGCATTGGAACGCAGGTGAGAGCTGTTGGAATGACAAATGACAGCGCGGTTTTATCATGTAAATAATATTTTGTAGCAAATTAATGTGTGTTTTAATCAATTCAAATATAAAATAGTGGACAAATTATAACGTGTTTATACGTATTTTGATATTGCACAATAGATATAAAGCCCTAATAGACAGACAGGTACTAAAGGACTTGAACGTGATGATTTTTTATAGCGCTGTTCGATAAGATTACCAATCGCTTGCTAACCGGCCATGTATGTGTTATAAAGTGTGAACGTAATGAGCACATAATTGTTATCTGGCACAATAAATTGCACAATGTCAGTGAGTAGGCTGGTGGAATTCAAATATCAATATTCATATTAGCTAGCTATCCAGTCATAAGTACATCGCGAATTCTCTTTTTTATAAAACCTGCGTGAATTGTAAAATATCAGACATTTTAGGTCACGGTACGTTATGGTCCCATATAATCAATGAAACTACAATAAGACTACAATTAGATCAAATTGTAGCTATGTTATGCCGTTTCATTGTGAGAAGAATCTTAAATGGGATTTTACAGCTGTCTCACTATAAACTATTGCTGTCTTCGTCATATTTACTAACCTGTAAGCCGGTATTTGGTATTTGAAGCAAAAAAATAATCGACACGCACCTTTTTTTTAAATCGTTTTTTTTTTTGTATTAAAGTAGTTTATTGTTATTTACTGTTTTTCAATTTACTGTAGTTCACGTCGTTTATTGTTGAATTAAATGGCATTCAACATTAACTTTCAATATTCAAGAGGTAAAACTTGCTTATAGAAACACATGTTATAATTACTCGGAAAATTCTGAATGTAAGGAGTATACTCATAATGTCCGACTACTAAATATATTAAATGTTTTGGTTGGCGCCGTCCGCTTATATCAGCGAGACTACTCGTACATATCCGCCATTTATCTTTCTTTCCTTTATCGAAACGGCTTAGATCTATTTGTTACACATTCGTAATAAGAATCTAGTACTGAATACGCTCTGTGATTTTGCACGATGTGTATATTACAAAACACTGTCTACATAAGGAAAATAGGTATGTAATAAGTTATGTGATGAGACTACTTAAAATAAGATATATAGAAGGTAACTATCCACCTATATTATTTTCACTTTTATCACATAGGATTATGTAAGTTATACAATTATGTAAGTTATACAATTATGTAAGTTATACAATTATGTAAGTTATACAATCCCGCAATGTATATTACATTCACTAAGACTAACCTAAAATGTTGTCTAATTTAGATTTCCAAAACAATGCACCATTGTTGCGCTATAATGCAAATTATGTAGCCGTGAGTCTGCGTAAACCGTAACTCATCATCTCTTTAGAACACTTTCTTCGATTTAAGCGCACCAATTAATTTGGGTTTTAATTTTCAACCAAAAGAATACGGATGTGAAATTTGTTACACGAATAGATATGGCGTGAGCGTGAATTCATTTTAGTAGAGGTTCATTCAGATTTAATGAGGAAAACATCTAACTGGTAACTAATATTAACCTAGTCTTGTCCCAACATTCCTGTTTTATCAACGCGAATTAAACATTAAAATCTTTTTTGCTGTTTAAGCAGTAGCCTGAGACATACGTACATATCACGTTTGTTTGTCACCTTATACTATAAAAAATCTATCCAAAATCAAGTACAATGATAGTAAGTAGTAAACGAGTTAAATTCTTATCAGTGTGCCATTTACTCTGTAGAAATCGAATAAAAGAACTCGCAGAGTGTTGGGGTATAATTTATTCATTGTGCATAGAAGATAATTTTCCAGGTCCGTACCTACATGAGTTTGTGGCCCCCAGGCTATGTACTAGCCTAGCAATTGCATAATTACTTTATAATCTAGATAAGTGCCTGAAATGATGGGTTGCTTCGAACTTAGAGATTCTCTCTTTTTGAACGTTTACTAAAAGGATAGGAAATACAATCCGTATTTTATTGTTTTGTCTGTTTTGTTGGTCTGTTTTAAGAAAACAGTGTGTACTTTGGTTAGGAGTAAGTAACAACTCGTTTTAATATTTTTCCCTAGGAAGACGATGGAATAGAAGTAAACCAATGCGTTCGGGGCCTCGTGGTAATACTTCCATACACACATGTTAGCCATCACTTCAAGATATTGTTCAATTTCAAAGCGGTCTTTTCAAAAATGTGTATGATGTATTGACAAGACTAATAGGTGCTTTAATGTTATTAACATTTTAATTCTTTTACTATTATTAAATAATTAATTAAAATGTTAAAATAGCATGTAAATTCGTTAGAATTAAGAAAGAAATATTAATTTGTACACAAAAATACTAATAAGCAATTATGGATCGGACATAGTGCCAATGCTGAAAGCTCCTAAATAAAATGAGAATAAAAAAAAATAATTTTTATATTTAGAACTAGAACTACCTCGTGGTCTTGCTGGTCATGTCAGTCATCAGTCATGTTCAATTACATACGTGAGGTCTCGGGTTCGATCTCGGGTCGGATCAAACAAAACAGGCAATACGTGCACTGCAACCGAATTTTAGATTTACTATTTATTTATATTACTATTATGACATTTAGAACAAAAATTATTCACGTCCATCATAACAAATTCAGGTAGTACACCTAATCCCCACCATGGTTCAAGCCTTGTCGTGGCGGCGACCAATTGAGCCGAGGGGGATCTTTGCACCCCTCTTATAAGATGAGGCGGCTTAAAGATCAGGAGGAGGCATCGCTCTCGGTACCACTCTTATAAGAAGAGGGGACCTAAGAGCAATAGGAGGTGGCGCTTTTGCGCACGGGGCAAGGGGCGAGGATGGGAACCTCACCCCTTTGCACTGTCCCAAAATCGGTGGGGTTGTCTTGTAGTGCGGGGCAACCCCATCTATGGAGGTGGAGTTGGTCCCTTAGGGGGCTGACTAGCCATCGAGGTGCCCTGAAGATCTGTTGTTCCTGGGCACCTCACTAAGGGCGACACTGATGGCACTTGCGGTGGTTTTTGCGGGTATTCGACACTATCATGTGCCGCGAGTCCCACACACCACTGGACCCCACCCAGGGCCGGTGAAGGCGAGTAAATGCGTTTCCCCGCGTCAAAAAAAAAAGGTAGTGCACCTAATAAAATAAACGTAACAGTTATCGTCATATCCTCATGCATAAAAACTATAAATATACTGCAACTGCTCTAAAATTAATAGGAGCTGGGAATGAATAATGGCGGATCAAAACCATGGCGCGCGTGATGTTGCAGCCTTTTTTGCGAAGTATTCTGTAATTGTGTCATACTTTCTCTGAGTGCCACAAAAAAGCGGGACCACTGTCGAGCCGCACGCGTTTGTAACGCGTTACTTCTGTGTCTCGAGTTGTGTGGCTACACCTAAGTGTTACTGTAACTTCAAGAGGTCACTCCATTAGTGTGCAGATGTGTGAATTAGCAGCACCGAGGAGCAGGGGCGTAGCGTGGACTCATTGGCACTGGAGAAGTCGCATTAGCGAGCTTCGGGGAACGAGGATCTTTGGAGGTAGTTAAATCAGACCTCGCCGGTACATCTTGCTGCGGGATCGTCGAAGACTACCTGTCTCTCCATGTAGCCGTAACGAACGTGAATACATGTGAACCAAGTAACAACACCCGTCATTTAAATTTGCGTTTACGTTGGTTGTTACCTAAACGGAATCTAAGTAACGGGACCTGGTGATGGACCGTGTATATGAGACATAAAATAGATTAGATAATTGATTGGCCGAATATCCGATTAGTAAGAACTGACCGGATACCGCATACCGCATGTACGTTTCATCACTAGTTCCAGTGTCCACTGACTGATACGTTCGAAATATAGAGGGGATACAGCCAATAAGTACAAACCTTAATTTACATATGTATAAATTCTGTTACGTTTTACTATAACCGATAAAACATTCTAACGCAAAGTACCTACTTCATCACAGTATTTCAATAGATTAAGGAATCTGTCTTGACACGAGCAGGCGATAAGTTATTTACGTGCTGTGGCACTGATTCTACGACTAAATGTGTGGGCATAAAGTTACGTATACACTGTGCTTTATAAAGGAATTTGTCGTTCTGAACGAGTGAAAGTGCCGCCTTTAAAAGTTGTGTTCTCGTGGGGAGCATCCCAAGAGCTCACTTGTACAGTGTACACGCTGCGCTCGACGCTGGATGAATACTTTCATTTGCACTTAGCAAACAAACGTTATATCACGTTTTCGGATCAAAACTCGTTGGCTTTACTTATGTTATACACTTAAATTATCGATAAACTTCCGTAATGTAAGATATAATTATAGTACCATCATACCATAAAAAAATGGTATTGATGTTTAATTGACATGATATTTAATTGTGAAAAGGTGAAATCACCTTGCGAGTTCAGTCCAGGTCAAGCTTATTCCTTTACTTACGAGGATGTTGTGTCGTAAACATAAATAAAAGTTACACGACTGGATATGGGAAATGTTTGTTTTGTTCTTTTATGTAAGAATTTGTTTATTGTTGAATCAATGAGTGATAATTTCTGAAATAAACACATTAACCGTAAAATTCATTCTTAGCGGAGACATCCGCTAAGAATGAATTTACAAAAAGTGTGCACTGCCAACTTTCAAGTTTGTATTTGTTACAGTGTCGGAGATTTCGTGATTAATTAACGTTTTTTTTCTATCTGAAGGTATTTTTTTTCATATAGATGATGGAGTATTGCCACTTCTTCATGGAAATTCATATTATAACTTACATGAAAAATATACTGTTTATACTATTTCCACAAATTTATTGATTTAAAATACATATATTACGACCGGTTTCGAGTAATTCATTATGAGGTATACAATAATTAACATGAGGGTAGTTCAATAAAAAAATTCCAAAACGATTGCAAGTTTCAGTCGCAAGGCAACAACAAATTATGTTTCGTTGATTCATTGGATATATACTTCTATTCATTGTTTAGGAAATTCTCAACAAATATTAATTTTTCACAAAATAAACTATGTAATAATATATATCTGTATACTAATTAGTAATTACCCGGAATTACCTTTACTAGGCGACAACTGACAGCCCAGTAGTAGACAGAAGAACGGCTTCCGGTCATTGAGCACATGAATCCAGGCCGCCCACATCGGTGACGGCGAGACACTGGCAGCTCGTGCTATTTTAAGAGGAAGCAAGTTTTTGTGAGAATTATTGCAGGTGGATGGGGCGGGCACGACCGGCGACCTCACAGGGTAAACCGAACATGTCACTCGTATCGCGTTTCACGCGGTTTTTGAGAGCCCAGGAGGCACAATAAATTATTATTTATCAACAGCGAAAACTCTATAATGTTTTATAGGGTTCTTTCCTAATATATTAAATCTCACATTCAATTTGGAATGAAACAATTTTGGAATGAACAAAAAAAAAATAATAAAAAAATAAGCTCAGATTTTTAAACGCTTGTTTATATTATAGATGTCTTAATTTTACGCGAATATTACTTATTGCAATAAAAGTACTTTTTTTCAGCAATCGGGTGGACTGATTTGACAGATGTCCAGATGTTACAAATTATCTAAAGTACCCGAAAATTTACTGCTATTGTGTTGCGTTAATAGGACGTATGCAGTACTTATTATACCTTTACTTTTACTTTTTTTTATGTAGAATAGAAGGGCAAACGAGCAATCGGAGCCTTTTTAAGACTGCCGACGCACATGAACGTCCACATATTTTTTATGCCGATGTGTTGCCCTCTCCCCCAATGGGCCACCGGCTACTCACAAACCTCACGAAACACGACACTGAAGGTGTCACTTTACGGTGGTATTATGTGAGCAAGAGGTAACTCCCCGGCGTGCCGACCTCTTCCTACGATACCTCGATGTCTTGAGATGTTATGTTTAGTTTTTGATTTGATCATATTCATCACTGGTGACATCTGGACATCTGTCATCTCAGTCCGCCCGGAGTCACGGTCACTGTGCTGTAAAGCTTCCGATATAATCCCTAAAAGTAGTTTTATTGTAATGAGGTCTATATCATTTTCACCTTCTTCACCTTGTCTACCTATGCGCTGAGAGCATATCGCTATATACAGAATTAGAGTCACAACATCACAATCCATCCGATTTGTCAAACCATGTTACAACTTCATGAGGGTTACGCAGTTGCTTAATTTGCGTGCATAGATGTACAACGAACGCTTCCTGACATTGAATTACTTTTTAGGCGACTTAAATACCGTAAATCGATTATACATCTTCCTTATAATAATATCATGCCATCCACATAATTAAGTTTATATGTCAATTTCGCTAAGGAAATTTACAGGCCAATTTCACAAAGGGAATTAATTCGGTTTTCAATACAAATCCTTCAGTGTATGTATACGTTTGAATCTTCGGCAAATGGGGTTGTGATAAACCCTGTGAGAATTTCGCCATATTGTGTATTGAGTATTTTTACCAGACTGGGATAAGAGTAATGCATTTGATCTGATGTTACCTAAGCTTAGTGAATAGAGGACATATTGACAGAGTATAAAGGAATCGTCGGTTTAGTAATAATTGTTTGTGTGTAGATGCTTCCAATTATTATCAACCAGCACTCATTAAGAAATAGATTCTTTAATAAATGCTAATTGGGGAGTCTTTTTAATATTTCCCTTTTATGTGTACTAACATTATTAAGTTTAATATTGATTAAAATAATTAAGTAAGCCGTTTTGTAATAATACTAACTTCTATTAAATAATTTATTATTATTATTTAATAGTATAAAAGAGAAAACCACCAGCCGGTTCCTTTAGTTGCCATAATCTCACAAATCCATTGCGCGAAGGAGGAGAGGGCAAGACGTCCACATAATAATAATAATGCTGATATCTATGGCAGGGCAGTCATCTAAAGGTCCGGCTGCTCATTTACCGTCGCGCGTGTAGGAGGAGTGCGCGGGCTCAACGGTAATTAGTGCAAGGAGAACAAAAGCACCAGCGCGGACGATGTTCGTTCCACTTTGCAGTCCCTCTGGGCTGTGTGTGCTAATATGGAAGGGAGCTGTGCTGCTTCTTACCACAAGTCTGCCATATCATTGGGATACCTGGATACCTGTGAAGGTAATTCCGCAGATACTAACAGAGCACGGATGCTTTAAAGATCGCCTATACATTATAGCGTTAAGTGAATTGCCAACCTACGGTAATGATGTTGAGAGATACCGTATTCTGTGGGAATTCGACTTCACACAGACGAGCGAAGTGTTATGTTGGACGGCATCTTGCCAGGGTTTGATGTTTGTGAATATATGGCGTGCGGAAAGGGAGAAGGTGTAACTGAGTAGCTGCATGTATGTAGTCAGGACTGACAACGCCTTCTGTCTGTGATGTTCGGCTACAGTAAGGGGAAAATGGATTAACGTGGTCTCACATAACGAATAATATTTTTTTATTCAATACTAGTGCTAGAATATTTTTACACTACATTGACGTAAATAGGACAGACACTCCGTGCTCTGTTCCTTACACTTAATAAAAAGTCTTAAAATAATAAGAAAAAGCGGCTGGTAACCATTACCATTAAATCGAACTTCAATTCTAAGTTATGTAACAAAAATGGCTCAGTGTAAATTGTAACATCTTAAAAAGAATTTAAGATAATTGACCGAAACACACACACCGTTTAAACGTTTCTGTGTTTTTGTGGTTGTGTTTTGCGAAAACGTGTCATGTTAATGTCAGGACACAAAAACGTAATGGAGTGTTGTGATGTGGCGTGACGCGTGATGTCCAAATGATGTAATTTACACATTTACAGTTTACATTCCTACCTACAGGATGTTCTGGAAAAAAAATTTGCTATATCGTAATAGGTAAAAAAGGGCGTAGATTAATTTATACAAAATGTGGAGTATGTGCATTGTGTATCGAGTATTTTTAATTAAGCAATTTCACTTATAACTGTGTAAATTGCTATTTGGAAATAAACAAAAAAAAAAAAAAGATCGTAGAACCCGACATCACTACACAGTTCTCAGAGCTCTGTTCTTGTAGAGCACATCGACATAGGTCATAGGAATGTATACCTAATACTTTGTCAGTTCATTGAATTCAATACTTTGTGCGATATCAAAATATTCAATTTCACATCACTTTTTTATCCTAAAGAGTTGAGTAGTCTTTAAATCTGAATATCTTCCGCCACTTTTGACGTTCACTAAATGTAGGCATTTGAGATTCAAAACTTATTCAAACAGACGCCTCATTTCACTGGAAGCCTGTACATTTATTTGAATCATCGCCATTAATCTCCGTCTGTTTTTTACCCGCGGACAAGCCTTCGTCCAGTCTAGGTGCTAGTGAATAATCGGTACTAATAAGGTCCTAGAGTTGTTTGTTTCTATATGTAAACGCTCACGAATGTTCTACTTAAGATTGCGAAGGGCGCATCGCGATCTTATCAGCTAACGAGTTGATCGGAGAGCCTTGAACCATAAATTATAAACAGTGCGCTTTCCAACTGTCATAATGATCAATTCTTCGGACTTTTCCTTCGGACCTCAACTTATGCCGTGGAAGCGAATTGAACCCCAATACAGCATCATTGAATTGCTATGTGTACTCGTAAGGCGACAAGACTAGATTTCTGAAGTCGAGTGAGGACCCTCTCTCTCCCGCAGATGGGAGAAATGTATCCCGATGTGAGAGTGTTCATAATTGCTAATTAAACTATCATTTTCATGGCCAGAGGGTCCCTTCTGGCCCACTCGGACCCAAATCTGACGTCGGGGACCGTTCGCTCACCGTTGCTTAAATGGCCTCGGCGCTGACGTGAACGTTTGGCTCACGGAGAGGGTTCCGTCCGGAGGGACTTTTTGGCCGGTGTGTGATTTGGACAGCTCCTGGGACTACATCAGATTTCATCGCCTGATAATGTGTGGTTAAAACTACCCATAACCGCCTTAGGTCTAGTGGTGAGCATATTTATCACCGACCATGAAGTCCAGGGTTCGTTTCGAGTAAAATTGACCTCATCATCAGAGGTCGTGCAGATGCGTCACAATCGTTGGGTCCACCAAAGTTCCATTAGAGTATTCGATATACCTATTATCTACAGTCTTACATCCATCATTGTTGATGCTGATGGCTGTTTTAAATTCGTTTTCAACATTTTTACTTAACATTGTTACAAGACTGTGTGCAATTTCATTGAAATCGGTGTAATACTGCCGGAGATGTCCAGTATGATCAGAGTTGTGGTACGTGATTTCTAGACAATAATATTAAAACTAGCCGCCCCTTGTAGTTTGACACGTGTAATCCATCCCCAAATACGCACCGTTAGGGGTGGGATGTTTGCGCCCTAAAAGAAGTGTTTGTACTATCTGAGGTTGGGGTCGGTCCCCTACACTACCCCAAACCTAGTCTCGACGCCTGACGAGCACTCACAGCAATCCGATGAAGCTGTACCGAGCTTCTCTTCGCTTCCACAGCACAGATTCAAGTCCGGAAAAAAACTTTCTGATGTTTCGTGTTTAATTAGTCAGTAGTATTTCGAATTTATGTTACTCTTAAAATATTCCCTATTTATAAAACTTGCAAAAACCTTTTTGTTAAACTGAATTATTCGTAGTACAATTCTCTCAATTTTACACATTACATTTATAAGAAAAAAAAACGATAGTAAGATGGACGAAACTATAAGTTAAGCTGCGTCTTAATTAAGTACTCTTATTAAAGACAGATAAAAAGTTTTATTACACAAAAACTAAATAGATCGTACATATATGATACAGCCAATAAAATAAATAAAAAAAGGAATAAAAAAAATATTTGACAACAGCCTCGCACGTCCTAACACAGGAGCGAATAGCGACCGGTTACGATTACATCTCCACAGATTATATCTCGATAGATTACCTGGATTCCATGTTTGTTAATCGAATTTCACTTTTAAGTTTTTTTTTTCAAGTTTATTATTTTTATTTTTCAGTCGCTTTAAAGTATTCATAGTACATACAATTTGGAAACGCATCTGCAGACAATTTTGCAGATGACTGTGCCCGTTGGTAGTAGTTAAAACGCTCCGATTGATAATTGCCCCTAACACTACTTTCTTTGATGAAAAACTCTCATCTTGGGCCTCGAAGCCTTATCCCGTTTATATATCAGATGATATCGGGACGACTATTTAATCTAGAAAGTTAATATGGGTGCCACATTTTACACATAGCGACTGCCATTTAACTCTCAGAAGATAATTCCAAAAAACGATTCCTTCACGATGTTTTCCTTAACTCTGAAAGCATCCAGAAAGTGTGTTGAACTCATTGGTACACCTACATGACGGTGCATCAATGAAGACTGTCATGCGTTTTTCATCCATAAATACGGTGATTCCAGAGGAAGGCTTTAGCGTATAATTTCTCAAGCTACCAATTGATTCACGGGCGAAGCCGGGGCGGATCGCTAGTAAATTATAAGTTCGATGCTTCACAATATTCATTTGCTATGTGATAATGCATGGTCTTTTTGTCAAATATCCTGTGTCAGGTTGTTACGAGTGTAACAATAGGTTTCCAGAACTATATTCGGAATTGAGGTCATTGAAATATCATTAGATTTATTTACAAATACTTACAGGCTCATTTATATAGTAATTTAAAAATTATACCCTTTGAGGATACTTTATGATGATTTATTACACATGTAAGGTATACCTCCTAATTCACCATACCTTTGGCAACGACATTTTGCTTCTGATTAAAGCATTATCACATCACGATGTGACAATAACACCTTTCACGTGAATACTCTTCTCGGCAAGACAATGTTCTATCGGAAGGGAGGAGCAGAGGAGAATAAGTCATTTGTACAATTACTATGCGGTTGTTCATGTACGCCGGTAGTTATCAAAAGGTACCAACTATTCATTTGTCTTCCTATAATATAAAAAAATGTTGATACCAGAACATAAATTTCTTAAACCATTACTCATTTTACTCCTCCAACTAGAGCAACAATAAAAACCAAATGAACGTTTAAAAATAAATAATAGTCGATAGCGTATTGATTAATTTGATTGCGGCAATGTGTGGCGCGTTATAAAGATGTTATCAACTAAATGATATTCTAAATGAGTTTCCATCTGTTAATTAGCGTAGCAGCCGCCAGCTAAGCTTTTTGTGGGGCGTGTAAACAATTTGTCTGCTCTGACACGGTGTCTCTACGCGTTACAGCCAACAGTTCCGTGTTCTGGCAGTCATTTATTGATTTTTTTTTTTTAGGAATTCATGTTAAGTCTGCATAGACATTAGATTTATTTGCGTTTGCTCATTTGATTGAGAAGATGATTTATATTTATACAGGTTTTAAATAGACTGACGATGACAATAATTTCTAAGGATCACTCGAAAGTTAGTTTAAAACTACTTCAACGGATCTTGTCGTGGTTTATTTAAAGTATTCTACTATCACGATGTTTCAGAAGCAGAATAAATTGCGATGAAAACGGTTAAAATATTTCATTATAATCAATAATTTTCTGTATTATGCTATATATATCCGCTTCGAATGTCTTCACTGTTTCGAAAAGAAGAAAGTAGTAAATCCTATGAGTTGGATCATCGACCATTGTGAAATCATGGACTTTAGTCTTAGCGTATCCTGAATGCAGTTTGGATATTTTTTTTGCTCTATGTGCCATACCTCTCTGCATTATAAAAGCAAAATTCACGAGCCCAGTGTTACTGTATACTTATTGTCACACGTATTCCTATGAGATGTTTAAGGGTACGGTGAAACCCTGTAACAATTTGCGATACCCTGGACTAGTCTTTCCGGCGGTTCTTGTAGGGGTCGGTTGGTGCTAGAGTACGTACCAAGAAAGAGGATTATCAGATCCTAACGAGAAGAATAATCCTAAGAAGAAAGAAATTTTTTAAAAGCAACTGAGCATGTGGATTAGTGGAGTTCTCACATTTCGTCGAAATCAAAAAAATCCAATGACACTTTGGTCCGACTTGGAACTCGAACCCGGGACTGTGGTTACCGCTAGATCGTGGTCTGTAGGCAGTCATATATGCTGTATTTAGTGTGTGGGTTACTGTACGCGATGACGTAAGGAGCGGCGGTCGGACATTACCCTCGTGCAGTTAAGACTAGCGTAATGTAATTCGGCTGTCTCATAGTAACACTGTGGTGTAACCGGCAGATCGAATCAGGCAATCGCAAAGACATTCTAATAGTAAGAGGTAATGCCATGATGCACTGCAGCCGAATTGGTTTCACACGACCGGGGAGCTGCCTGTCGCACGCGAAACCGCCGTACAGTCACAGCCAAGCATGGCGCGTTGCGAGAATAGCCGGCGACCCATTGGTGTATGAGGTGAAGGAAAGCAATACATATTCGGATATTAATGGGTGTCATATTCATCAAATGTTTCATCCAATATCAATTCATCAATAGGCATAGCCTATCTTGCGAATTATGCGTTTCCTGTACCTACAGCTACGTGTCAAAGTAAGCCTGCCTTTAACGAGGTTCATATTTCAACAAGAATTCAAGGTCAAACTTACGTCCTCGTTGTCCATATTTTTAACGGTGAATATTATAATCCTGTAGACACATATAAAATTCTTTCTTTCTTATAAATTATGTATAGCATAAATGTTGTGCTAAACTAGATTAAAAATGAACGTTTAAAGAGGCATAAAATGTGTAAAATATTAGTATTCTGAAAATGTTATCTTTTATGAGTTGTTTGTGAGAAATTTGCACAAATAGCAAAAAAGACAAAGTGCAAAGACATGTTGATGGATTGCTGTTGTGACTGTGTGGAGCGAGAATCGGAGGCTTTGCCCGACATATAAAATGATTGATGTAGTTTTTGTTATGAATAAGATACTCGTACATACTGAGATATCTACTATGTAACGTGAATTTTATTTCGATCCTGTACTGCCGAAAGCGTGGTTATACACTTTTTATGAATACAAAGATCTTTTTTTATAGTAAATGGTTACAATACACGAATACTTTGTTATCGCAGATAAAAAAAAAATTCTGCGATAATAAAATAATGCGTAATCTGCATAATGGCAAAGTGGCTGAAGGCTTCTCTAAATCCATCGAATCCGCTATTTGGACTTCCGGACCGTAACGATCAACACGGATCGTGGCGATATGCTGGCCATCTTCTTGTCAGCTGCGGCTGCGAAGCAATCACACTTTCTCTAAGAAAATAAACAAACTATTTACCTACATACATAATAAGGCCTATATAAATACGGGGTCACGTTTCAAGCTTCTTTTTGGACGCAAACATTGACCTGCTTTCGTACGTGAATCAGGTGTAAAGATAGATGACGATCCCGGTGATACTATAGATGCCGCAGTCACTGAAGCATTCAGCAAAGAAACAAATTAAGTTAACAATAGATACAATGGCTTTGCTATCAAACGGCCTCGTTCGCTCGCACTCCAGCCCCGAATGAAAAGTATTTGCAACGAATCACTACGCGCCGCTACACACGACAGCACGATTCCTGTGTGACGAAAATGAGTCTAGATTTCACTCAAATCTTATTGTACACATTGATTGTTGGAACAATTGTTACATATGCAGCGTGGTGTGGACTTGAATGGATTATATAAAAGAAAAAAATCGTACTGGTAGACAATGACGATACTTTGGTATTTATGAAGAACACGCTTTGAAATATTTAAATGTATCATATGATTTAGCTAAAAATTCCTTTTATGATATCGAGCTTTAGATGAATCTAAGATCTCAGGCCCTGGGGAGAGAAAATATCTAATTGTAGTGTGCGCAGATTCCTATGGGAAAGCCTAGCCAATAATAGTATAGAGGTATATTGAGTGCGCTTGAAGTTATCTAAGTTTCCGCCTGTCCTCGGGGCATGTGTTAGAAGAAACAGACGCGTTTATGAACATATAAATAAGCTAACCTTGTACAAAACATGCATTAAACCCATTACCTCATATTGTAGCGTATTAATCGCACACGCTTCCCCCTCGTACTCGTGAATGGCTATTTTGCAACGCGTGCAAATAAATTTCTGGGTATTGTCACAGTAAGTCCCTGGCGGATGTACCAGGGACCAGCGCATTATGTCTACATAGAGACTTTCCGCTCCCCACCAGCGTGGGGTATTTCAAGGAGCTCTCCAAAAAACACTTCGATCGAGCCACCGCTCATCATAACCTTTTCGCCATTAAGGCAACGGACTAAAACTCCAAATTGGTCCAAATACACTACACCCCGTTCGAGGTATTCGGGCGTAGACTGTGCGATTCAATCCACAATCACCACATCATGACAGACAACAGCACGATGTTCGTAGTCCGAACGACGATGTTCGTGCAGTTACAGGAGATAATTCCAGTACATTAGGCGATTTGCAAACGAGCTCAACTCAAACCGCTGTAATGGTTAGGTGAACCACAATGACCAGGCGCGAGTCGTACCACCCACCCGTTGGAAGGGGGGATGTACCCCAAGTAATGGCTGCTCAACGTGCTCTTCCAGACCCTACGAAAATAAACGAGATGGCCGATCCAAAGCCAACTGAAGCTGCGGCGCGTGAGCTGCCTCCCTCGTTAGAGCGGGGAAGCCGAGGGTACCCGGTCCACTCGGCCAAGATAATAATAGTTACTTTAGCTAATCTTAAATAACTATCGGGATTCATCCTTCCCATCTGCAGGAAAGCAATGGGGTATATCCCCCTATTGACCGAAACCTCGCCTAGACCGTCGCCCGGCGTGTTTTATAGCAACCGATGAAGCTGCACTGGATACTTGCGCCAGCAGTAAAAAATATGGACGCATCAAATCGCCAATACAATACACTGCCAGTACCGATTATCCTGTTAATTTTATAAATGTGACTGTTTGTATGTACGTATGTCATCCTTTCACACAAACATTACTGAACGAATTCAGGTAAATTTGGCACATAACAGATTACAATCTTGAATAACATAAAAACTCTTTATCACGAAATAATAATGGTTCACCAAGCATGGTCAGTAGCTTTGCGGGGAACCGCGGGGCACTGCTAGTTGATAATATGAGTCAGTTCTATAAAATAATATTTAAAAATAAAACAATGGTCACGACTAAAAGCTGTTAACCTCCTTCATCGTAATGCTATTGACGAATGTTTACAACACTTGCTAATGTAAATTGACGAATGTTTACAACACTTGCTAATGAATAAAAGTTGTATACAAAAATCATCACATCATGTTATTTCTCATCAATTAATTGTTTCACATCAAAAGTTGATATTCACTTTTTTAAATATTTGTCAACTTCTCTAGTCTATTAATTTTGTTGAAAATTGAATCAAGGATATTAAATCTTTACTTAAACGTGTAATATATGTACCGTATCCTGAAGAGCGTAGCAAAATAATTTTAGTTTAAGTTGCTCTTTTTATTATTGGGCCTTGTAGCCACAAAGGCTATAAAAATATTTTTTTTTTAAATTTTTTATAAAAAAAAGGCTTCCCGTACCGGGAATCGAACCCGAGCCTCCTGGGTGAAAGCCAGGTATCCTAGCCACTAGACCATACGGGATGTAGCAAAATATATAAATTATGTCTTTGGTTTGTATAAGCAAAATAATGTGCAAAGAAAAAAAATAAAAATAGTTTAATTTTTAATGACCTTCGCCGCTTTTTAGTTGACATAAATTATAAGTCAATTCAAGTTTTAAAAATAAACATGCAACAATAAGTTTTAAGTTTTAATTGATGTTCACTGATTATGTAGATTGATATAACACGAGGGTGGATCTAAAAGTTCTAAGCCCGACCAAGAAAATGAAAGAAAAGTGGATCTAAATTTATTTTTATTTTTCGACATAGTCTCCATCTAGTCCAACACACTTCTTCCACCTGACCTGCAACTTGTTTATCCCCTCGAAAAAAAAAATGATTCCGGAAGGTCGGCGAAATAATCGTTTACTGCGACTATCACCTCATCTTTGGTCGAAAATTTCGAGCCACCCAAGTGTTTTTTTAAATTTAGAAATAAATGATAATCCGAGGGGGCTAAATCCGGCGAATAAGGTGGGTGGGGCAGCAATTCGTAGCCACAATCATGGATTACAGACATTGTTTCAACCGAAGTGTGAACACGTGCATTGTCTTGATGAAACAAAACTTTCTTACGCAACATTCCCGGCCTTTTTTCTTTAATTTCTTCCCGGAGTCTTCGTAAAAGGTTACAATAATAACTAGAATTTATAGTTTGACCTTTCGGTAAATAATCTACAAAAATAATGCCTTTCGCATCACAAAAAACAGAAACCATGGCTTTATTAGTTGACAAAACGACCATAGCCTTTTTCGGTGTAGGAGAGTCTGATCTTTTCCACTGTTTGGATTGTTGCTTTGATTCATGGTATAGTGGTGAACCCAGTTTTCATCCATGGTAACAAATCTAGACAAAAAGACCTCGGGATCAGTCTCAAAAAGTTCCAAACAGTCTCGCGAAATTGTGTATCGAACTCGTTTTTGTTCAGCTGAAAGCAACCTCGGAACCCAGCGAGCAGAAACCTTATGAAACCCCACCTCTGTCGTTATTATGTGTTGCACCCGGCCATAACTAATGCTTGTTATCTCAGCTATCTTACCAATGGTCAAATGTCGGTCACCCAGTACGAGATCACAAATTTTATCGATGTTTTCTTTCGTGGTAGAGGATGTAGGCCTTCCACTCCTAGGATCATCTTTAATGCTCTCACGACCGCGCTTAAACTCAGCTACCCACTTCTTGACACTGGAATACGATGGAGCAGACTCCCCAAAGTGCTTACCATATTTTGATGGATGTCTTTTGGTGATAGGCCTTTTTTATTGAGGTACTTAATGACTGCACGGTGTTCAATTTTCTCTATTATTGAAAATTGCGTCAGATTGCTTCAAACAAATAATCACAGAAAATTTATATTGTGCAGTATCGGAATGAAACTGCGCACAATAAATCAATATGACACATACTAACAAATGACGTTAGATTTAAAAAGATGTCATAGCTCCATGTAGGTTAGGCCACGAACTTTTAGATCCTCCCTAGTATGATTAATAAAGAATTAAATTTTATGCTTAATACCAAATAATAAATATTAATATAAAAAGTATAAATAAAATATAGCGTGCACCATTGCTTATACAAAGCGCAAAAACTATCAAGAATCCGGATGGCCAGATACGCAGTGAAACTGGAAACTTAGGCTTTTTTTACTACGGTTCCATTTATGTAGGTATGTGAGAATTCCGTTTTCCTTTGTTAAGCGTGCATAAAATATAATATCTACGTTTAACTTAGTACATTATTATGATAATTTTGTTTCGCCGCTAACTTCCATTATCGAGTTAGTAACTATGAGAACAACCTCCTGCGGTTATTATTCATACAATTTACATACAATTTATTAAAGGTTATCTTGAGCCGTAAATTGTGTCCGCTAAACGCTCCTAAACATTGTTTAACGAATGCTTATTCTTGAAAGATGTCTAAATGGTTTATAGTATTTTTTTTTGTAGTCATTTGTCTATTATAACGGTAACATAGAGTTATACATAGTATATAGATGGATGGGTGTGACATTTCAAAGTCGCATAGTCACAAATTCACATACAATAGCTATGGCGTCGCGTTTCGAGCGGTTGCTGAGAGTTTGGTGGACCACTGGGAGTCGAAGAGATCGAACACAACGCAACCTCTAGCTGTGTAATGTTTATTGGAGTGTGTTTTCAACAATACACATCTATACTTACACGAGTGCATCCGAAGTTAAAAAAAAATTAAAATAACACAACCAATCATCGTTAAAAAAATAACACAACCAATCATCGTTAAAAAAGATAAGATACTAAGATCAGAGACTGTATGATTACTTACATTTTTGGACGGGATTCAAACCTATGATACAACTCATTAAAGGAATAAAACACTTATATCTGTCATCCAACAGAGTGGTAGAAAGTTCCCAACAACACAATCGAGTGTTGATGTGAATCTAGGATTGTAGGTTATTACATATTTCTGCATTTCTCGACATTAAAATAATTGCGTGTCTCGCGGAAACAGATCTCTTTTCTCTTCACAGGTCTAAATTGTTACAAATAACACGCTATTCGATCTGATTTGCTCTGAAACCTTGATGATAGGTCTCTTCAGCTACTTTGTACTTGTGACTTGATACGTACTAGTTTACTTAAGTAGTTTTTAGAATGGTTAGTAGTTTTACTCTTAAGTATCTAAGTAAAAGTGTGCGTATATTTTTTAAGCCTATGAACATCCGCATGATTGTTATGCCGATACGTTGCCCTCCTTTTTTCCTACCCTCCAATGGTCCACTGGATACTCACAAACCACATGAAACGCGACACAGAAGATGTCACTTTACGACGGGTGTCACGTGAGCGAGACGTACATCCACGGTCGTGCCGGCCCAGTTTTGCTACAATACAGCTAGGCACGACATCTATCAAAAGCTATGGTATTTCGGAATAGCCAATTGTAAATTCTGGCATAACGAGAACGTTAGATGCTATACGTCATTTCATATAATGGTCGTTTTGCCCGGAATAACGTACCAAGTCCCTACGCGATATGTCATACATTATGTCTAAAACGTCCAACCGATTATGCACTTTCGTTTTTATTGAGCGGCTGTAAGGAAAGGGAAGGAACGCGTTATTCATATTATATGGTCTTTAGAAAGGTTATGTCAGTAGCACTAAACATGGAAAGTGCGTGGGAAAACATATTAAGTAGGTAGTTAATGTGTTTCAATCGAAACGAACGGAAAAAAGGCAAGGGGGACAATGATTCTACTAATGATTTTTTATGGCACATTAAATTTAATATCACGTAAAGAGGAATAACACTAGGCTAGAGTCGTAATCCCCATCATGGTTGCAATCTTGTCGTGGCGGTAGGGCTTAGTAGGCTGGGGTGAACCCAGGCGAAGCCAACTGAGCCGAGGGAGATGTTCTTTGCACCCCTCTTACAAGAGGAAGGGCTAAAGAGCGAGTGGAAGATAGCGCTTTGTACCCCTCTAATAAGTAGAGGGGACAAAAGAGAAATAGCAGGAGACGTTTTTGCGTATGGGACAAGGGGCGAGGAAGAGAACCTCACCCCATTATACTGTCTCGAAGTCGATGGTGTTGTCCTGTAGTGCGGGACAACCCCATCTGTGGAGGTGGAGTCGGTCCCTTAGGGAGCTGACTAGCCGTGGAACTGCACTGATGGCACTCGCGGAGGTTTTTGTGGGTATTCGGGATTATAATGTGCCACGAGCCCTACACACCACTGGACCCCAAGGCCAGTGAAGGCGCGTAAATGCGTTTCCCCGCGAAAACCAAAAAGAAAGGCTAGAGTCGTAATAAACAGTAAGTAATAAAACCGATGTCTGCGGCTACGTGGTTCATGGCGGTAAATAAATCAAAACACTACGCTTATCAGATGACCGCCAATTAACAGATAATATCAGCCATTAAATATTAATCTATTAAATCGTTTTTTAAATCGAGCAATTATGATCGATAATTCGATAACACTTGCATAATGTGTATTATTCGAATTGATGTCATGAGTGTACTTGCCCGTCCAGTTTTTAAAAAGTAAAAGTGGTTAGATAGTGTCAGTTTACGTTAGAATGGAAGACGTCCACGAAAGTGAGAGGATCCACGGACAATCAAGCTTTTGGTGAATATTAGAAAGCTTTTACTTATATAATAGTAAGTGAATTTCGAGAGGATATCGATCTGAGGTCATTGAATCATGTGTGGTGCTCACGTGATGTGGTTTTTGCCGCGTCTAAACGATCTTTGGGCTACAATTGTTGTTGAACTGTTACGTTTTTTATATTCTGTTTTGGACGTTTAGACAATATAACATTGATTATAGTCGGCTAGTTTTTGCCCGCGGCATCACATCTATTAACAATTAGGTTAACGAAGATATATAGGTCAAACTAAATCATTTTAACACATTGAACTATTACTAGTAAGGTGCTAAGTTTAAACAGCGCATTTTTAGCATCTACAGATTAAATTTGCCACATACTCAATGTAGTGACGCCGTTATTGCTCCGTTCTTCACAACGTGATTATAATAGATGATCGTTTAATTTTAAGTATTCGAAGTATTTTAAGTAAAACGAGTATTCTAAGGCTTGTCAGTTATGACGTCTGTGACACCCTTTTTACGTTTCGCACATACTCATACATGTGTTCGGACACTTCCGCTGGTGGAGCGAGATTTTTCTTTATTTCTTTATAGCATAGCGTTAAACTGAAAGTAGAATAGCTGTGAACCTTTCACGGCCACAGAAATCCGCCGTAAAATAACTGCCATGCTATCGCGTTTCATGCGGTTCGTTTACAGCCAATAGGCCATTGAATGGGAGGTGGAAAGAAGTCGGTAGTCGTTAAAAGGATTTCGATTGCTCGCTTGTAGTGTACTATAAAAGAAAACATCGCACAAATAGAGATTTATGATATACTAGTAAGAGTTGGTAGTGCCATGCTGCATGCTTAGCAGCAGAACTGGGCTGGCTGGTTGTAACTCTCGCGCATGTGATACCGCCGCAAAGTGACACCTATTCTGTCGCGTCTCGCGCGCTCTGTGAGTGAGCGAGAGGTACCTCCCCGGTAGTGCCGTCTCCGGCTACAATGCAGCAACGTCACTATTACATGTTGCTTATAACAAATTACATTCACCTATAGAGAAATCATCCTAGTCATAATCTACATAAATAAATATTGATTACACGGCACGCGACGTAACCAGGTCTTGGGATGTGCTCTTGATTTCGTAAGAGCGTATGCGGAAATGCGACAGACAGCGGAAGCAAATAATAAATATTATTATATACATATTTATGCAGAGGAGTCTTAATAGCATTTAGCAAGGAAATCACCTTGCGGTAGGCAAAAACGCACCACATGTACCTACGAAACAAGATTGTGTAGCACTTCACGCCGTTGTAAGGTCCCTTAAATGATAATGGCAAAATACCCCCGCAAGTTATGCAACTGTCTGGCTACAATCAATTCATGGAAATAGAAATGAAAATGAATGAAGTAGTAATTGCACGTGTCACAGTAACTATTTCCTTACCTCACCTCTCAGCTCACAACCCCATGATTGGTGTGTGAGCCGGGCAATTCATGACGAGAGCCTAGCGAAATTGAGACTAACGGAATTTAGGAGGGAGATATGAACTAGCGAATAAGCGAGAGTTGTGTTTTACGAAACACAACTCTCGCTTATTCGCAAATTTTTTTTTCTGTGGATAAGAGTGAGAGACCCGAACACATAAATTCTTTCTCCCTTTTTCTAATGGTCAGTTACGTTTCTGATAACTTAAAATGTCTTACTTCGGTCATGTAGTCTAAATCTGACTCGTTTTGCTGTCACATTGGTCTGTGTACTGTGATTTTCTTGCTCGCTGCTTCCATCATGGCATACAGTGGGTTCCAATATAATCATCATAACGTGTACAGTAAGCTACTAAAAGCACTTTCATACACCATGTACCACCCGCAAACGATGGAAGCCATGCAAGGTATATGAATGTTAATAAAGCGAAAGAGATGGTTGTGGTTGTTTGCAACCAACTACCAATTTATTTTTTTAACCAACCATGTACCAATTGCCTTGGTTATTATAGTACAGGCTTTAGCACAAATGAGCACAGCTTATGGCATATCTACTAGCTATGCCAGCGTTAACTCACACTAACTAAACTGAAGCAAACCATTCTGTTCGTTCGAGATAAAAAGCTCTTGTATGGTACTCCAGGATGTAATCTATCTGTGCTAAAGTTCAGCTTGATATCTTAGCGTGAAAGAAAATTTCAATAAATATAAACTTTCGCATATAGACGAATACCTAGTAGTAGGATTATTTAGTGCCACCTAGGTACCTAAACATATGTCTAATGAGAATTGTAAAAGATTATTTTTTTTAGGTCTCGGTGTGTAATGGTGCTATGTAGGCAATAATACAATAATAATATGAAAATATTGCTTATGTATATAGTAAACTGCACCGAATTTAGTGTCACTAAATGTGCACACCGCATGATACCGATGGAAACTCGCACAGCCGTACCTCATAGACTTTGGGTGCAACAGCTGAACGGGAGATTTGCGGCCGCTCGGTACAGCTAACCGTGTAATAAGTCTTTCAAAGACAACTCGTTTTTTATAGATCCGAAATCAGAATCGAGTACTGAACAGGATCTGTGGTTTTGTGCAGTGTTTTAAAACTTTTGAACTGTGTATGTCAATATACCACTGCTGCTGCCAAGTGGTGTTGGTAAGATCCATGAAGAATCTCATGTATCGCAAAACTTGTGAATACCATACGGCCTTAATTTTTTTAAATTGTGCATCGCCCACCACACTTTCGCACCTCTGCTACTCATGTGTCTCCAGGATCGACGGCGGCCACCACTTGTGACCATTTGATATAATAGCAGGGAACCCGTGGGAATGTTAAAAACTGCCTTGGGACCCGCAACGAATTTAATCAGAAAATAAGGAGGAGTGTTTTTAGTTTCCCTCCCTAATCTAAGCGGGGACAGTACTGGATTAAAATGACCTAAACTGTCATGAAAACAGGCGGCAGCCAGTTGAAGCCCAGATGTTATACACCAAGGAGATAAAAGTGCCTAACACATATTGACTACACGTTATATTTAATTATCAACTGGGTCTTATTGGGTTAAACGATCTGAATATTTATGACAAAATTGTTTGAAAGCGCGAAAGTTTCTCACGTTATCCACGGGCTCACTATAGCCAATTACTCCCGTAACATTTGGAATATTATTAAGCGTTACACATCGCTCCTTCTGCCAAAGACGACACTCCCACAGTACGTGATGTGCGGTTTGTTAATATTTCTCAGCGTTGTATGACCTACTGGTAGGATAGGCTAAAGTATGACAACGCAGCCTCTCAACCCCTGTGCTGCGGATAGCACAGGGATTGAGTGGCTGCTTTTGCGACGGTTTCGTTTGCCCCACTAAACTATAAAAAAAAGGAAATAATACCGGTTCTTATTGATGTCACGCGGCCTATGAAATATGTTAGGTCGGACAGGTAAGCGCATAACGTGAGAAATTACTGCAAAAGAATCTGCAATTATATTTAATATCAAATATTTTCGCAATGCAACAACAAGCGTGACACGCGTAGGCATGGTACGTCGAGACAACCTGGTCATCAAAATGATATTATGGCGTGAATCGAAATAAATTTCACTGTTTTTGAAGCGGCATTGGAAACCACTATCGTACTACATATGCCCATTACAAATGCGTAAGTTTGTATGTCTGTTTGTTATTCGTTCACGCAAAAACTACTTAACGGAATTGTTTGTAATGAGGTGGAAACATACTCGTAGAATCATATTCTGTAATGACATGAAAACATTTTTTGTAGCGGAAACAAAAAGGTAAGTTTCACCGCGAAGCACAGCATGTTATATAAAGGTACATGTCGTTACTCGAGAAGAATAGACTGATAAACATTTTATTATAATAAATAAACAAATTCACACATGCAACTGAGAAACCGCTTAAAATTCAAAGACCATATCTTCACATAGCATTGAACTCATTTCAAAACGTACAACCATTAGCCGCTAAACGTAGAGCCCACCGACTGGGGATCACATTCCTCTTGCGCTGATATCATCGCCAATCTCACAAGGAAAGTGCATTTACGAGCCGGCAGTCCGCAGCCGGGCCCAGGCGCTACCCAACTTTCCAATCTACTCTGCCTAGGAGGTCTGAGATTTATCAACGCTTTCTAAATGTTTTAGCTTGCTTCAGTATTTTAAGGTGATGGATACTTGCGAGGAAATGCCTAATTAATGTATATCTGTGAGAAAATATATTAATTACAGTACGTCGTAGAGAAGGATCCCAATATTAAACTTTCTATATTAACATTCGGAATTTTATTTTTTATTTATATTGTGGAGAAAGCACATTCCTGACGACCAAGATATTGCTAGGGTGATCGAGTTTGTAAATAACCTGTGTGAATTGCAAGCCTAGGGAAAATTCCTGCGAGAAATAGAGTATGATGGAGAGGATTGGAAAGCGTGAAAAAAATCAAGAAGATCTGCTTTAAGTCATTTAGCCAGGCAAGTAAGTAACTTTTTAATTTAAATCGCCTTATGGTTACAGCACAGAGAAAATGTATGACTTATCAAATGTAATAATATAATACCGGGAAATCCTTTGTATGCTTACAGATAAAGTAATTAAACGTCATTATTATTATTGACCCGAGAATGAGATTTCATAATCAGATCACAGGCCCCAAAAATGGGCCATTGGAGACCCTCGAGGGACGTAAGTGACTTGAAGTTGTATGAATATGGATGAAGCGAGCGCGTTAGTAGTATGGTTAGCACAGACCAGATTTTACCTACAGCCTTGTATGGAAGTGGGTATATATATTTATATGTACATTGCCATATCCTATTTCGTTACATTTAAGGCAAATTTAATTGCGCTTTCAAAAGTGCATTAACGTGATGTAACCGGTGGAGAAGCGGTTCATCCGAACTACGTTCAACCGATAGGGAACTGGTAGGTGTGTTGTGTGGCGTATCTGCTTAAGCTTTGTTTTCTGCATGCAGATTCTGAGAGCCAAATATTCATATTTGTGTAAAGAATAATCTCTTATTCTACACAGAATGAAATTTACAGTATTATGTGTTAATACAAAAATAAAGTCAAAAATTGGTAAATTGAAAATGTATAACTGAAAAAAGTGTTACAAAATTATGTTTGTAGTTCCTTCCCTACATTCATATTATTTTTAGTAGAAAGTTTGCCTGGCATCTGTAATACTACGAGAAACCTCCAAACTCCTAAACAAATTGGTTAAAACTATCATAGGACGGTGCGTATTTCGGAGAACGTTATGTTTTGTATGGGTGGATGAATCATTGGATGAATATTTAATCTTACGTACGTGCTTATTAAACAATGTCCAGTCCGTGAGTGTGGCGCTGCCGGGGACAGGCCGAGCAGAGACCTGTCTTCGGCCGAGCAGACACCCTCGAGGTGAGGCCTAGATGGGCCGTACAGTGCCATGGTTTGGCAACGGCACTGGCAAGGACGGACCTCTCGCTCTCGAGCGTGATCTTCTCAATGCTTGAGAGTGTCAGTGTCGCAGGCGATGGCACTCCAATGCGAAACGATCATTACCCCGAAGGAGACCACTTAGCGGGCCTGAGGGTATGGACGTGCGGCGTAGGCGTTACGCGCAACTTATGATGCCTCGCTAACTAGGACCGGAGTTGATGAAGAGGCTGATCTAGGATGTCGTATCAGCCCCCCTTTTAGAGGAGTCCGGTTGCAGTGCGCGAATACATTTCCTCGGGAAATCAATGAAGAGGACAGCCTTATGTCTGGACATGGTAGTTATAGCTATAGCGATTGTAGAATATCTGCCCAGGAACTTCAACTGCCTGTAATTCAATTTATATCCTCTTACTATCGGCAATGTATAAAGTTTACAAGCTTTGGTAAATGCTTAATATTTATGAAGTCTATAAAAATGTAAATAATGCTTTAAGCGAACGGACGATAAACTAGGTACTATAAAATACAAATCTTCCTGGAGTTTTATGTCATACTAGAGAGTATAAATGAACATAATACAGAGATGTTACAGCAGTCGGCACGGGTTGGATGCGCGTAGCAGGAGATCGGTCGTCATGGCGTTCATTGAAAGAGGTCTATGTCCATCAGTGCACCGATAAGGGCTGATGATGATAATGATAATAGAGAGACATACTAATAATACTTACTGCATTTATGGTTAAAAAAATTCTCTCGCTAACATGTCGAAAGTACTAGGGTTGCACAATATGTGTGGAGCGTATCTGTTACGCACATAATAGCGTTTGAAGATTACATAGTCAACCAATAAACACATCATAAAGACGGATGGTAGTATTTCAAAATAAAAAATTAAAAGGTAATTTTGTTAAATACTAGGATCACCCCGCGGTTTCACGTGCGTGACTACGATCTTATTAGTCGTGGCGTCGTGGTATGTCGCATATAACCGTCCTCGACAAATGGACTATTCAACACACAAAGAATTTTTCAATTCTGGCCCGTAGTTCCCGAGATTGACGCGTTCATACAAACAATCAAATAAACTCTTCAGATTTATATTATTAGTGTAGAAGTTAAGAAAGGTTAAGGTGGCGAGAAGCTGCTGGATGCAAGTGGCTCGTGACCGTGACCTGTGACGCTCCACAGGGGAGGGCTATGTCCAGCAGTGGACGTCGCCACGCTGGTGATGACGATGACATATCTATTATTCGTAAAGCGTGTCATACATTCATTATTTTATTTATTCTAAAGGACGCTCTTATATTCTCCCTTTCACCTTTGTACCGCCGAAATCCGCTACTATTTACAAACTTGACATCTAAGTTTAATCAGTTGTCGGTTATCGTATCCAGGTCAATTCCAACATTCCTTTATAAGGTCCACAATTGATGTGCGTGTCATGATAGAATAGTCATTCAAATGATGCAGATAAATGACGTGCGCCATCTCATGAGATGAAGGTCGTGCTGCGAGATTGATAATGGTCGATACAGATTATATTAACGTCATAAAACCTCCATAACATATTTTGTACTGAAGAATAGCTGACAGAAAATAGTTAATCAATGTAAGAGTTCTACGCCATTAAAAGTAAGTTCTAACACTTATGCTAATATTACTCGTTAAAAAATATTTAAAAAGATGAACGGAGAGGACCGTAAGGGCTGTCATCCAAACCTTGATAATTTCAATACAAAAGAGACTTGTGAAGACAAGTACAATGAGCTCAAGTTTCACTGTAATTTTTTTCCGGACAGGAGATTCAGGAAGCCCAATACTGCCTCATTGGATTACTTTGAGTGCTCGTCTGACGACGAGCTTAGGTTGAGGTCGTAAGAGGGACCGACCTCTCTTCCGCAGATGGAAGAGATACATCCCGATACATCTCTCCCATCTGCGGAAATGAGGGTGTTTGTAACAGCCAGTTTAGCTATTATTATCATGTCCAGATGGACCGAGAGGTTCCCCCTCCCCCTCGCCTGACGTCTGGGTCAGCTCGCGCTCAGTAGCTAAAATGACCTCGGCGCTGATGTGCACGTTTGGCTCAAGGAGAGTATCATAACGAGAGGGGCTCGTACCCCCTTCACCCTACGACGGGTGACAGAACTCGCGCGCGGTAATATCGGAATATCTAACCAGTACGGTGGTAATATTTGAGCTAGGCAAATGACGAATCGTATAGGAATTAGACCCTATTTTGTATGTATCTTCATCAATCAAGTCAGACACTTGACGAGTGTCAGGGTTGTAGCGTAAGGCGTGCTGGGGCCGTTTACGTGTGCCTACACCGGGTGTGCGGTGTCTTGTCTGAGAGTCTCATTGTAATTAAGATTGAGAGATGATAAGGTCACCTCTTGCGGACCGGTACTAAATTAAGAGGCCATATTTCGGCCTCGTAGGACATCACCCCACCCCACCCCCGTAGGTAGGTCATGCGGAAGAACGCATTGGTTGAAGACTTTTGTTTTCAAGCTCTGCTATATAGGGGACGTGAGAATGTGACGAAGCTTCCTGAATGCTGCCCATACCAACTGAATCCTTCTATCGACTTTTTTCTCGAAGTAATGTCTTCCTAATTGAAATAGTTTTCCGAGGTAGACGTATTCGTCTACTACTCCGAGAATAGCATCATCGACGTTGAGCGGCCTGGGGAGAACGTGTTCGTTGAACATGACCTTTGTCTTGTCCAAGTTCATGCTAAGGCCAATACGTCAGGAGGATTCATTTATGCTGTGCAACATTTCTTACAAGCTCTCCAACGATTCGGCCAACACAACGGTATCGTCGGCGAAACGAAGATGTGAGAGGTACTCGCCGTTAATATTTATGCCGAATTCTGCCCAGCTTAAAATCTCCAAAGCATTATTGAACAGTTTCGGGGAATGACATCCGTCTGTCGCACTCCTCGATGCAATTGGATTGGCCTTGTTTGACCTTCCGGAATCATAGCAGACATAAAAGCAGCGTCATACAATGCTCTCAGTACTTCGATGTATCGCCAATCAACCTGACATCGTTGTAAAGCTTCCAGAACAGCCCAGGTTTCAACAGAGTCAAAAGCTTTCATATTCCACAAAGGCAAAGTACAGCGGCTGATTGACACTAATGTGTCTTTTATATATAAAACTTGTCTTATGGTCCGAATGTGGTCCATGGTGCTAAATCATCTGAGAAACCCAGCCTCCCCGGTGGTTGGAATTCGTCAAGCTTTGTGGTGAGACGATTCGTCGAGACTCTTGAGAAGAACTTGTAAATATGGCCAATAAGTGAAATTGGTCTGTAATGTTGAAAAAGTGATTGTGACCTTTCTTAAAAAACAAAACAACGTCAATTCCAAGCCACGCCTTGGGAGGTACGCCCCGCTGAAGGACAAAATTAAAAACCTTTTTTGGCTCTCTTAACACAGGTTCGCCTCCTGCTCTAAGAAGTGTAATTCCGTTCTTCCGCGGAGTTTTTCCCCCTTTAAGTTGCGCAAGTACCAGACTAATCTCACTAAAGCTGACGTTCGGCAGGTCGCATGACAAATGTCGTGTTAGGCTTGCACGCGGATCGTTGTTTAGGACATCGGGATGAGGTGCATGCGACGTACACAACTTGCTATAGAAATCATCGATCTCAGATGAGACCCCAGAATTAGTCCTAAACTCTGTCAGATGGCTTCTTCCAAGCTTCTCCACAAAAACCTTCGATCCTCTGTTCTGCTCAATCGCTCGTATTAAAACTGCGAAGGTCTCGGCGTATTAGTATGCGGACTCGCTTTGAAAGAAGCTTGGCATCGGCAGACGTAACATCTTCGTGTGCTCTGCGTTCCCTCATACTGAACGTGCAATGCTGGGTGTTTCTCTGTCCGACAGAATTTATAACGAAGTCATTAGACAGAGAACTAATGTAACCGATATCACGCGACGAATATGCTCACTGAAGTGGCAATGAGCTGGTCGCACATTCAGAAGAACAGATAGCAGACGGGTCGGTAAGGTTCTGGAATGGAGACTGCACTTTGGAAAACGAAGTGATGGTCCACCTTTCCACAAGGTGGGAAGACGATCTCCGTGCAGCAGCCGTCATCGGTTCATCTCTGTGAACTTTGAAATATCTCAAACTTACTTATGTATCCTATTAAGCAGACATTGAGTCTGTTCTACAGGATACCAGAAACTGAAAGATTTTAAAATTTACTCCTTCGTCATTTAAACTAAATAATGTCTTGGGATTCCCTTCCTGGCAGAGAGTTTTGTTTTAATTAAAGTAGAAGTAATTATATATCGTGACAAAATATCGCGTGAGTCGTAAAAGTAACCTCCTTTGTATATCTGCCACAAAAAAGTACAAAAACCGTTGGCTATTCCTAGTGTATAATTATTCATTTTAAATTACAGTTCTATTTAAATTATCAACAAGCAGCCTTATTTTGTGAGCTCATGAAAAAAAATTTACTTCTTTTTCAAATCTTATTTAGGAGCTTTTAGTATGGATATTATCCAGCTCTCGAGCTTATACTATTTGTTTTCACAGAAAGCATTACTTCGCAGTTTTAAAAATCTTTTGACGTTCATAATACATACAATATGCAGACATACATTCATGTTAAAGGTACTCGATTTGCGGGGTCTGCAAAGTGTCAGATAATCAAACCAGACACTGCTCTAGTTAAAAGCTCACAGACAGTATATAATTACACAATGAGGCTCAGATTGGACTGTGTATCTTGGTGATCGCGATCTAATATATAACAGCATAACGCTGTCTTGGGTTAACAGGTTGTTACAACTTACGGTGCAGAAGCATTTTCATATTGTAATTCTACTGAATGTGGGAAAGGGAAGCCAATAGTTCTGGCCTATACATATATATATAATAACAACAATTATGTAAGAGGTATAAGACTGCATTACAGCTGTACTAGACTGGCACGACCGTGGAGGTACCACGTTCACTCGTTACCGCAAATCTATGCCATTCGCTCTTGGAAAAGGGAATGAACATTACAAAGCACGTTTGCTACGGTAAACTATAAAATAATAATCATTTCTATTTCATTCCCACCGCCCGCGAGACTGGAGTGTGTAGTAATGAACCTGGACCATGTCGCGTTACTCTGTGTTCGTTAGGAGGAATTCGCTCCGAACACATAACGACGGCAGTCGCTAATTAATGTTGATCTTGTGCTCGTACAGCAGCTAAAAGCGACATATACAATATCTTTCAACCTGCCCTTGTACGTCAGCCTCATAAAACATTATCGGTACTTTAATACTATTCCGGCCACAGGCTGGTCGCACACTCAGAAGAACAGATGGCAGATGGGCCTGTAAGGTTCTGGTGTGGAGGTCGCATTTAGGAAAACGAGGTGTTGGTCGGCCGTTCGCCAGGTGGGAACACGATCTCCGTGCACTACCCGGTGCAACATGGATTAAACAAATAGATAGTAATTATTAGAAATGTGGTAACAATTAATACTTATATAATTTTCTTTTAATAATTAAATCTATATTGCGCCAAAAAATTGTCTTAGTTATGAATTACATAAATGTGTTGCAGCATGCGCCGTATTCTTCTCTTGTCGTATCACTTTTCTCTTTATAATTAAAATTGGAATATTATATTTAAAATTCGTAGGCAAATCAACTGGGTCGTAGGTGCTTTGCCGAGTTCCCTGAAACATTGTGTGAGACACGGTCACTTCGGAGTACACTGTTTTATGTTTGATCTAGGAACGCCTGAAGGACTTTTAGAGATTTCCGACTCATTTCCTTACCTACACTTGAGTACAATTCACCTATTGCGGTGTTTTCATCATTTCAATCTTGTACACAGTGTGCTCACCAACACAGGAATATGTTGGTTACCAAGAATATTATTTTTATTTAATAATTAAATTAAAAATAATATCGATTAGTCTATTATATTATAGTTGTTGTTAAAATAATACTAGACTAAAGTAGCCAGTCCGGGATGGATGAGAGTAGCAGGAGATCGGCCGTCTCGGCGTTCATTGAGAGAGGCCTATGTCCATCATTGGACAGATAAGGGCTGATAATGAATGAATGAAAAAAAAGAACACTAGCATCATCCCGAGGATTCACCAGCGTAGCTCAGGTTCTATTAGTCGTAGCGTCATGGTATGAAGCCCATGGCCTTCATCGACAAATAGAACATGTAACACAGAAATATTTTTTCAATTCGGACTAGTAGTTTCTAAGATTAGCGCGTTCAAACAAACAATCTTAAGCTTTATATTATTAGTATACTCGTGGATTAACAGAACTTAATTAGCAATCGGTTTAGGCTAAGTTTTAGAGAAGTAGACGTTCGCTCGTGTTATTGTTTATCTAGCAGCGTATGATTAAAAAAAGAAAAAAATATATTAAAAAAAGTTTCTTTTAGTTTTTTAAAGTGATCACAAAATTTACTCGATTATTGTTGCAAAAATACAAACAAACGGAAATCTTGTAAAAAGCTGCTGCAGATCGTTAATTGGCAAACTTTATTTTTGTACTGCTAGTTATTACTTTTATACTTTACGGATATTTTATGAAATATGGCATAAATTCATCGGTCCTCGTAAACATTGCACGCTACCATGACAACAAATTGAATTTATGACGGAACGCCGTTTGTCGGGACAGCCAGTTGTCAATAATTTCTGCATCTAAATATTCATTAAACAGCAAATGAAATTTATTTTGATTTTTTTTTTCAGAACTTTTGTTACATTATCGAAGTTTTCAAACTAATATCTAACGTATTAGAAAATGTCACGTAGGATTACAATGATGAAATATTTTTCAAGTTTTTCTAGTAGTTTCGGAGCCTATTAAATGCAAACGGGCAATCAAACGTTTCCTCTGCATAGTATTAGATCAATGGAGAGGTAGCTCCAACGCGATTATCTGTAGATATATGTGAAAATCTTCCGTTACTGAGTGACTCACTGACTGACTGACAGACAACGCCCTGTCGAGAACATTGTATCTAGAAACAAGAAGTTTGGTTGTACCAAATTTCATTCGGTTCCTTTCACAATGTAAGTGAGCACTAAGAAGGGACTTTTAGCAAATCAACCCTTAAAGGAGTGAAATAGGGGGGTGAAATTTGAAATATGTTAAGGAAATCTGTGAGATGTTTGTAGTGTAACATTTACTAATAAATTTGGATTGTGTTACAATAAAGCCATTATTCTGTCATTTGTAAAAGATGTTCAGAGGATATGTGTAATATTTTATCATGTAATAATCATGTTCCAACCCTGAGAGAGACCGCCGAAACAAACACAACGAGACTTTAAAATCATTATTCAATATTTTACAATTTTGTTACATTAATTATTATATATTGGAACCACCTACATTATGTGCAAAACTGCGACGTGTTCTCTAAAAGGTATATACTTTTTGAGAACGTCCAATTTTTTAAACAATATTCTTGTATTGTTATACTGATATACCCATCAAAGTCTGAATGTATAAATATACGTATTACAATACGTTTAACCATTTTCGAAAAACAAGGGCGTTTTGTATTGAACAACGTATAACTTATAACGGCAGAACACGTTCTGGCGGAATTTCACTCAGCCGCATTCAATCCTGCTAACAATTGGCACGCCGCAATACAATACGATTCTGTTTTTGAAAATGGGTAGCCGTAATGTAACACATCGATTTATACAATCCGACTGTGACATGTCCACTATATACAAACACCGACACACCTCTTTTGCTCGTTAGGTATTACCTACAGGTACAGGAAACTTGTATAAAGCTTCACACCTGTTCAAGTGTAAATTTCTCTTTTCCCTTTCATCGACCGTATCAGACGGGTTCTGTATGGTCTATATGCACCTTTCACAAATCTAACAAACGTTCTAGATGTGTTAATGCATTTTACGTGAAGGTCACAAGCTCGACGTCGTCGGGTATTGTACGTAGAAACTTGATGCGTATCAGCGGCTTTCTCTAATTTCGTCCACTTTTGTCGATAAAATAAAATTGCACCATTTTGGTCACGCGATATGCAACGCTATGCCCGTTGTATATTTTTGTGTATTACGATAAGTAATTTTATATATTTAATTTCTTTTATACAAGACGTGGAAAGTAAATTCGGAAAAATGAATACAGTACAATAAAAAACGAAAGTAAATGTTCGAGTGTATTTGTTTGTACATAACATTAAGGTTTTTATTGAAATTTTAAAGTGCCGAAAAGGCCATACGATTATTATCTTACACCATCGCTGTAAATAACAATTTGAAAAATGTTTTTGGAGGGAACCAAATCAAGATCAAAGTTATTATGATTCCGTGGTCGCCAGTCATGATAACCGTCGTAATAATCACTTTCCGCCAAGTAATTTGCCTGCCCATGTAATCCTCCTCACATAAAAAACGTATCAACCTTGGTTTATCCCTTCTTATCTTGTAAATTTAACAAATTTGAATCTACATAGATTAGAATTAGAATATAATTTATTTACACTACATCCTCCTATGCAACGGAATTGGGACGGCACGACCGGGGAAGTATGACTCGCTCACTTGATACCGATGTAAAGTGGCAGCGTCGCTGTCGCGTCTCGTGCGGTTTGTGAGTATCCGGTGGCACATTGGGGGGGGGTGATAAGAGGGCAACACATAACGTAACAATCTTGCGAATGTCCATAGCCGTCGGTAGTCATCAAACTGTTCCGATTGCTCGTTTATGCTATAAAAATTATAAGGCAGAAAAGTTTGTTTTCTCTGCATGATTGAATTCAGGACCATTTAGGGCTTATGAAACGAAAACCTTGGCTGTGGTCTCTTACTTATATTAATATTCACTTGAATATTAATACAACTAACGATCTGCCTTGGCTTCGCCCGTGATTACTGTCCGTCCTCGGGAATCGCTGTCTGTATGTGATCGATTTTATCAGGTCGATCACATGCAGGTAACTTTTGAGGACTCTGTTGTATAATTTGTATAAATGTAATGTTGGCACAGTCGAATTTCGGCGACGGCGGCCATCTCTATAGAGGCTAGCCAACTGGGCAGGACATATGCACATGAGCCTAATTAGGAAAGTCGAAGTGTGTGCGCAGGCACAAGTGCACTCCTTGCTGCCTCATTCACCTATTCCGATTGGATGGCAGTCCGAGACGACCGGAGAGAAACCAGGCGCAGAACCGATGATTTTACTTGCACTCGGAGGCACGGGGGTGTAACACCTTCAGCTTCCTGACTCCGGACTGTTGTTGACCCGGGAAACATGAAGTGTGTTTGGGGGGGGGGCGTTAGTTTTAAAGAGAAGGTGAGAAGGATGACTATAGAATTTTAGTTATCGCAAATGAGCTTAATTAGAAAAGTGGAAGGAGTACGCCTTGGTTGTGTAAATTATTTGTTGTAATCGTCGGCGGATAGAAGGGGTGGTCTGTCCCTCTAACTCCTCTAAATCTGGTCTCGTTACCGACGGCGGACATGTCTCGTAGTTCCGATGAAACTGTATTAGGCTTGCCTGCAAGCGTAAGTTTCCTAACTAAAATGTAGAATTCTGTTTGCAAGAAAAGCGAGATCCCCTGAGCGATACCATCTCGAGGGGGCGGAAAGGAAACTGTTCTTTGTGACGTAGATAATAAAGCATGTTACTAGTGGCCCTCGGAGGGGAGGGAACCTAAAGGAAACTGTTCTTTGTGGCGTAGATAATAAAGAATATTTCTGTTTGCAGGACGAGCGAGCTGGTGGCGCTGGTGGCGGTGTCGTGCACGCTGTTCCTGTTCCTGCACACGCGCGACCTCAGCACCAAGTTGCGCCGCATACAGGGCAAGCTCAACGATGACGTCACAGCCTATAACCATATCACTGACAGTGAGTTTTCGTTTCTAAACGATCTGTAGGATATAAATATTAAATAAAAGCCTATGTAGTTTCGATACATAGGCTTTTATTATCGGACATAGGCTAAAAGCTCACGGAGCGATTGTTCCCCACGCCATTTGCGGTGGCGATTAGCGGTTTTATATTAAAATTCACCGACAGTTGAAAACCCGACCGTCACGCGTCACAGAGCGCGTGGGCGGAAACCGATGCGGCTTCGACTAAACGCCGAATACAACCAAAAACACTGCCGGCGGAAAACGCTTCATGAAAGGTGATTTAATTTTTTACATATAAATTTGCATCTTACAGAAATTACGGGCTTACAACGCGGTGTTCCGCAGCGGGTGATAACCACTTCGTCAATTTAAGCATTATGCTACCTCTGCACAGGCAAATACTGCCTAGACCATAGTGAGTCTCCTAGTGACCAGCTCATTCAAACGGATGATCTTAAATGTTCCACACTGGTACCTGGTTCACACATTTAAAGCTTAAATGTTTATAACATAGGGATTTCTAAATTGAAATCCCTATGAGCTTGTTCTGTTGTTTCTTCTCCGGTACGAGCTCGGGTTGAACCGGTGATAAAATAACAGAACGTCAGAGTAAAAAATATTCGCTTTCTTGAAAAATACTATTTTGAATAAATGAATATATTTTAATTTCATTAAACATATGTCGGCAAAGGATGGGCTGAAGTAAACTCACGCGGCCATAACAAAGTCTGTTTTTGAAAAATTTGCAATCTGACGTTTGCGTTTCCTCAGCATATCCGGTATCGAAAAATATACGGCGAGACTTTCACCTGAGCCGTGATAAGACAAACTCGTGCAAAAATAAGAAAATGGCGTTACCTGTTTATATAAGGAAATATAATTAAATAGGATAGGATTTGGGGCTGGTTAGGAAGCTTTTATTTTTTGACCACGCCACTCGACAATTTTCTTGTCAGCTCTAAATTAGGTGTCTTTGAGTTAATATTAATATTTCTTTATGTCGTTTTTAATATTATATCTAAATATGAAATGTGTCAATGTTCTATCTGCACTACTTAAATTTATCGATAGACAAAACATTGAAAACAGCCATTATTCAGTTAAAGCACATATCATAGATAAGGGCCAAAGATCATATCATAAATAAGGATTATACAGACAAAAAACACAAATTTTATGTTTCTGTATAAAAATGTGGATAATAAAAGCTCTTGTTCCATTTGAAGCCGAAAGGTTTAATAAAGCGAGCAACAGGAGAATCAAAATGCATTATAAAATTTTATTATATATCAGGTGATCCAGTATGGAAAGTTAAGATGCAAACACGTTTTATTGAGATATATATTTTTATGAACATAATAAATTGATTGTGTGCTCGTATTTTTATTGCACAACTTCTTGTGGCAGGAGCCGTCTGTGAGCAAGCTCCATCTTAGATATTTTCTTCAAATAACATAAAATGAGGTACCATTGTAGCGGCCGAGTTTGGACCGGCACTACCGGGGATGGTCGAGAAAAACATAGTGCCGGCGTGAAGTTGCATTGGGAAGAGGTAGGCTATGCTACATCTGAGGAGGTAGTGCCATGCTGCATAGGAGGAGGTAGTGCCATGCGTGGTACATGACACTACATCCTCCTACGCAACGGAATTGAACCGACACGACCGGGGGAGAGAGAGAGGAGGGGAAGGGAGAGGGAGGAGGGACACGACTCTTGATACCGGCGTAAAGTGACAGCCTCGCTGTCGCGTTTCATGGGTTTTGTCAGCAGCCAGTGGCCCATTGGGTGGGGCGGTGGGGGGAGGATGATAGGAGGGGAACGCATCTGCGTAACAATCGTGCAAGTGTCTACGTGCGTTGGTAAGCGTCGAAAGGTTCCGATTGCTCGTCTGCCCCCTTATGCTACAAAAAACATATATACTCAGGCTCTCTTCTCGCACTCCTGTCCTCCCTCTGGACATTTACTACGAATCCCTTCAGCAATCTAATCGGATGGACAGGACGTGGTACTTACATAATATTGCCGTAAAATAAAGGTTAATAATAGCTTCAGAGGGTCAGCCAAGTGCCCCGGACATACTTAACACAAATGCTTATGATGATAGGCGCAGGTAGACATTAAAAACCCTTGTTTGCCCCGTTATGTTATAACAGAGCCGTAATGATAATGACAAACGCTTACTAGTAGCTTGAGATGGGTCTACCGTCTTGTGTAACAAGTGCACTTGTGTACATAAAGTCTTGTGTAACAAGTGCACTTGTGTACATAAAGTGAGATGTTACATGTGAAGCCGTCACGCGCGCCGACGCGCCGAGCGATCTGCACTGTCGCTGCCCCGAGCTTTCACCTCCGCCAAATATCTCAGCCTCTTATGCTATCACTTCTGCGATCGAGGTTTTTGATTTCTCTTACAATACACGAGGTGCTCAACGCGTTTCCATCCGTGTACTATCTACTTCAAAGGAGCTATACCATTTTGCTGAATAAAAAGACATTTTTGTGTTGTTTTTGAATGTCATTCAAATCTGTGTGGATTTTTATGAGGCTATGAAGTTCGACCATCTCAATGGGCCACATGACCCCCACAAAACGCACAAAACGCGACAGCGTAGTCACTTCTCGTTGGTTTGATGTGAAGCAGTGGTATCACTCTCAGTGGAAGAGGTTCTTCTAGAGTTCTCGCATCCTCCCCAAACGTCTAATCACCTACGAGGGGCTAAAAACACAAACGTGGGTAAAAAAATATGTTTAGACCACAATATAACGCAAAACAATATATTATTATTTCAGTTCTATGGAACATTACATACAAATCTTTATGTCTTTCGCAAAGTGTCTGAATAAAATAATCGTAAACGTAGTAATAAAAAGAAGCATTTTATCGTAGGTACTTTTATTTTACTTTGCAAAATAAACCGGTAGGTTTATCTATATGGCACTGATACTACCTCCTAACTAAACCCACGATGGGTTTAGTTATCTTTTCTTACGCAAAATATTATTCCAGATACAGCGCACATTATATAAACAAAAATATTGTTTAAAGTTTTGCACACTCGCAGAGTATTATTTATTAGTACATATTAATAAAAAAGTTGTACTCTACCTTTTTTACTCTGCTCTCTAACTTTTAAAATAAAGTTTAACTACTATCAATTATAAATAGATATAAAATTTATAAACATACAAATATGAAGTTGACTTTTAATATTTTCTAAATATAAAAATAACGGATGGGAAAGAGCAGTTCCCAGACTAAGCATAATCCGTTCGCACGAGAGCTTTTTCAACTCTTTTTTTAAACACGCGTTAACGAAGCTCAAACGGGGTCAGACAGGCGCCGCTCGAATCTTTGTGGCAAATTAGCAGATGCGTGACGCAGGCACGTCGCATCGCGTTCGGAAAGTGTTAATCATTATCCGAACGTGATGTGATTGTTAATCGAATCTTTAGGCGTTTACAAAATATGTCTTTTGTACGTAAAATAATTTCTTCGCCAAGATAGGCATGTAAGGACCGTGGTTTAATGCACTCGATTCCCTCTGCCTACTTTGTAAGGGAGCTGAAACACAGTGAGGATGTGCCTTAATCACACACATGTTTTTTCTTCATTGTCTTCTTGTCTAGTGTTTGAGTCTAGGATCAATAATTTGTCATCGAGTACCCAGTTGACATAAGCGACCAAGCTACGTTCCGAATGTATACTGTGAGCTATGAGACATGACGTCCACACCATAAAGAATTTAAAATCTCTATGAACGTCCATGGACTAATTTGACAACAGTTAAAATATTGAGCAGTAGGTATTCGTAGTACAATTTGAAATATAGCCCGAGTGTGTCCCGAAGGCTGAGAATGTCGCACATCGAAATAAAACTAAAATCACTCAGGTACGGGTTTAAGGTGGTTACTTCAACATTTTACATTCCGACTGCTTGCTATACTTTCAGCATCATCAGTAGCACTTATCGCATCACTGCGCTCAATGAACGCCCAGACAACCATATCCAGCTACTCGCCTCTTAAATGTACCGCCTCTTAAATGCAATCGACGCTTTTTTATGACTTAGATTTTTTTGTATGTCCTCAATTTTTTTAAGATATTTTTTTGCTGTCGCTAATGTATGCCGCCATAAAGTGTCACGGTGGTCACATACGGGCGAGAGATATCTCACCGGTTGTAATTTTTAACCCAATTTAACTGTAAATTGCAAAGCAGCACGGTTACCTCTTACCACTTCTACTTTACTTACGAGTGATAAGGTGCAAAATAATTAATTTATTTTGTTTCATAACCGCAAGTGGTGCCGGAAATGTCTTGTACGGGTAAAAGGCGCGGAAAACACAAATAATGTTACGTAGCGCCATAAATAAGCCTGGACATGTGTGCAGTTACCGTAATGTAATACCTAATTATAAATAAATATTACTAAGAGAGTGTGTTAAGAATAACTATTCTCAATTTAGGACTGATTCGCAACTTGGTGGTAGCTTAGCGGGCTATTGAACGTGCTGTTGGGTGTTTCTCTGATCGATAGAATTCGTAACGAGGTCATTAGGCAGAGAACTAAAGTTTCCGATATCAAGCGAAAAGTAATCTTACTGAAGTGGCAATGGTCGCACACTTAGAAGATCGTATGGCGGATGGGCTACCAAAATTCTGGAGTGGAGGCTGCGTTTAGGAAAGCGAAGTGTTGGTCGACCGTTCACCAGGTGGGAAGACGATGTCTGTGCAGGGGCGGGATGGATACGAGGAGCAGAAGATCTACCACCGACCGGACCGATAAGGGCTTGCCCTACAGAAACAGGATACGGACAAAATATTAGAGGACTGCCCGCCAGGTCGAGGGTGAAACAAATGTATCTGATATTTACATGAATTCTATAAGGTCCCGAAATAAATGTTGTTACAGCCCTGTCTAGAACAAAATTCTAAAAAATATTTTGCAAACTACAAAGGTCCAATTTTTCAAATAATTCGTTTTTTAAACTACAAGACACAAAAGTCTTCGCTAGTCCGATGAAATGTGGGGGCGAACGCAATAGCATCCCAATAGCGCAATAGCGTATAACAGAAATTACTCAACGGTGAAAGGACATGACAAGTCCTGTAAATGATATTAACAATCCAAATATCAATTTGCTTGATTAAAAACATCGAATGCGGGTGTCCAAGATCATTTAATCCAAAATTTATGCGATCGCGAAACCGAGGTTTCTCAACATGATTGCACTTAGCCTGAATGCGCTTCAGTAATCTCAGACCGCCACATTCTGTCTCGGATGATCAGACCGCAAGTGCAAATGTGTGGGCACCTACCACTTCCTTATTGGTTGAATGTAGTTCACCGTTCCACCGATTACATCATTATTAATGCACTTTTAAACGAGTAACTAGACTTCTGATGAAATTGGAAATGCCAACATGAACATACATGAATATCACGTCCACACTCCTGGATCCCTCGGATGTATCTTGCAGATGCAGTAATGCAGATAGTGAGCTACAAAAAGAAATATATAATTTCGCGAGACAAAAATGCAAAGTAAGTGTTATTAGTGTTTAAAGATAGGAAAAATTAAAACCAAGCACAGTATGTGGCTACGAGACACATCTAAATTATAAAACTCATTGTTAATAAATAATTTATAATGTAGGACTTTCTGTCAACTTCTGTCATTTAGTTTTTATGTCAAATTCAATATTCTATCTCTCGATTTATTTGGTATATACATACATATTTAAATTATATAAATATTATACATATTTATTATTTCGCATAAAAAATTTGACATTATGTCAAAATCAAACTTCCAGCAACCGAATCCATTAGATAGATAGTATATTGAAAACGCTAATATTGAGATAAGCCAGAAATTGATATGTAGTACTTGAACACTGATTGGGTCCTGGTACAATTCGCAAACGGTCTGCCGTTTGGAAATAAGATCAGGGTGCGGGGACCAGGGATAATGATGGAAACTTGAACCTGTACAGTCCAGACATTGGTGGAGTTTGGTATAGAGCCACTGTATCAAAGTCCACAATTATACCCTATTTCTGGAACGCGAAATGGCATGTCTCTAAAAATATAATTCATAGGGGTGTGACGTCTTTATGAAAACCGGTATCAGTAATGAAAGTCACAAAAAACCTATACGAATAATCGATTTACCATACAATGATTAATTCAACTTCCTACAATGATTACTACGAGGGCCATTAATCTTGTTCTCGATTACGTAAACCAGTATCCAGTATCGATACATTACGGGACGCCTGCGTGAACATTAGGAGCTGCATTATATCAAATTATGCCAATTATTATGATGACTTTATGTGATAATTTGCACAATATTATTGCGTAGCTAAAGTTAGAAAGTAAATTATTTGTTGTAAAGTGGATATGACAAAAAGTGAACAAAAAGTTTTAGAATTTTTTCTGAAGCTTTAGCGTAGTTAACTTTTTTAAGGGCCGGTTTCACAGATTCCAATTAAAGTCCTGGTTAATCTATTGTGATATTATGGTACAAATGAATAGCGAATTTAGGTTTCACAGGTTCCGGTTAGAGGACAACTGAAGCATTTGTCTGGCAGTTAAGTATTCAATAACTAAGTGTGGCACTTTAATAACCTGTGACACCGGCAATTAAAAAATTAATGAAACTTCCTGTAATTTGAAATTCACCTGCATTGAAGCAGCACTTAAACGGCTGTACTAATAGATTCAATTTGTTTTTTTTTTTAAATAAATTATTTACGTTGTGTAATTACATCTAAATTAAGCATGTTTTAACACATAATTTCAGATATCCCAAATATGTTTGACGTGTCGTAGTCGTGGCCGAATGCAGGTTCGTTAGACCAGCAGCAGAGAGGCCACGAGCGCCAGACGTGTGCGGCGACTTGCTTGTAAAACGAATGACCAACCACGACCGAAAACTGCTCAATGGACACGTCAATGTCCCCGTGAAAACTTTCCAGGATGGACACGACCTGCAACAATGAACATTACGACTGAGACAGGGAGAGATACATGCAGCTATCAATTTATACTAGCAAAGTTCTTCCCACGAGTTTCCAATAACGATTCAGACTCTCCAGTCATTTCCATAAGTCGTAACTCCTGGGAAGCCGTTACATAATTCATATTAGCGTTAGAAATGGATTATTAAGTGCACCATGGGCTGTACTACCGAAAAAATACGGTAATTATTGTCTTGATTGCACAGTATCATAGCTGACCGCTGCGATATTACATGTTACACATTTACACGCCCAATGATAAATTATCTGGTAGTTTGCTACTTTTTGTGTAGTACAAAAACGGTTTTAATTTATAAATTGAGAACTCAATTTTGTTTGATTGCGGGTTTAGTGGGCGATGGTTTGTGTGTCCAGTGTAGATAAAAGTGGAAAGGGCATATTGTTGGTACAGGTGCTGCCGTTTCTCATGTAGCAATGTGAGATGTTTAGAGTGAATGCGTAAATATTTTTTTAATTGATCAATGTAAAGAAAATGTCTATAGACGCAAATAAACAATCTTAGGATTGTTTCCTTTATACGCTTGGATACCGTCCAGCCGCGATGTGTCCCCAACAGGGACTCGAATGTCAGACATCTGTGGATAGTCCACATATTCGCATTTTTATAGATAATGATCATCTGTTGTAGTCCTGCATTCGGACCGCATCGCAGACACGCCGGCTTACTATAAACTGTTTTGCATATATTTGTCACCTTTACACTTATCAGAAATTGAAATAGATCGTCCCTCTCACACCTATACAATAATGTCTTTTTATGACGTCACACAGACGAAAATATAAGTTTCATACTACAAGTTACATAATGCAACCATAGTACACACACGTACACTCGACGCTCGTAAATACTAGGAATCCATAAATGACGGACAAAGTATTGAACTGAATTTTGTCAAAATAGGGGCAAAATGTACAGAGCGACGTGTTAGTTCTGCGATCGTTCCACAATTTTTCAGTCTCTAGAAGCTTGAATGTATTCAGCGCAGGGACGCTCGGTGCTTTCCCTGCGCTAATTGTAACAATCTAACTAAATGTAATATACACCAGTACAAAGTACAATAAATCTAGCAGCAGGGAGGCATTGCAGCCAACTTACCCTGGCACGATCCTGTAGATATCCGCGTTCGCATAATACCGAGTGTGAAATTTTAGTACGAGGTAGTGTAACGCTACATTGCAGCCGAATTCGCGCCTCACAAACGAAGAGTGATAGCTACATTATCGAATTTCATGCGGTTTGTGAGTCTCCTGTGGCCCATTGGAGGGAAAAGGGAAATAGGTCAGCACGTCAGAACACACTTATACTCATGTCTATGGGCGTCATTAGTCTTCAAAAGGTTCCTGCTACGCGTTTCGCCCGGTATAAGAAAATACATTACTTTTGAAAACTATTTCAACACACAGACTAGGACAGAACTCTTTCAGATTCATCGACCATTACATCTGTTAATTAAAGCCGTCTCGTTACCTCTGTGGGTAACTTTCATCGGTATAATAAACTGGTGGTGTCATTTATGGCACAATATGGCGCTCAGGGACGAGTTATGTCGCATTGTGCGGACCCTCGCGGAAGGGCTCCGCGTATTAGATGGTAGTAAATAGGTAAATACGACGCGAAGCTAATGAGTAATAACATGGTGAACGACGTTACGTGGTACGAGAGCCAAGGGTTCTAGTAAGAAAACTGCATATAATTCATAAAATCATAGACTGAAAAGTGTTATTTGAAAAAATAGTGATTTTACAACCTGATTTAGAAAGTCTTTAAAGTTAAAAATAGATTGTTTTGAAAAACATTGATGGTGACTTATAAAAGTTAAAATACCAAATTATTAAACTATTCATGCTGAATGCATGAATTCATTTAAGAATTAAAAGGAAAATGCGAAAGATGACGTCTTCTTTATTGATGACATAGAGTAGCGAAGCTACTTTAAAACGCGTCCGTATAAGTTGAAAGAGAAAGTAAAGTGGTTTACTAGCTGTCTCTCTTTTATCCCTAATTTCTTTCTGCACAGTGCGCAGGCTAGATTACATAGTAATGCATATTCGTCTTCCTTTTCTATTAACCGTCGGGGACAATCGCTGTAATAGACCAGCCTACAGCTTCCCTACTCTATTTATATTACGCGCTGCCTTTTTGTTGTCGTTCTTGAGCTTATCAAGTAAAAAAAAAAAACAACAACGTTAAAATGTTTCAGAAAAGCTTCTATTTGATTCGATTATATGAAGTTAAGCTAAACAAGTACTTGGGAAGCTTGACATGCCATTAAATATAGCACGCTGCGCGGGCCTGATGAATTGTGGTGCTGACAGACACTGGCCTGCAAATACCTGCACGGGAGCCTTATTCCGCAAACCGCATGAGAGATGTACCTATACCTACTCCGCTCAAGTTGAGGCTTCGAAACGCGTTTTGGCGATTTAGTGAACAGAAATGTTGTCTCAGGTTTGTGTGTGGTGACGACAATAAGTAATTTCCCTCCGTCCATAATAATTATAATTACATATAACTCTCACTTCCGGGAGAGTGGGGGCTTCTAGATTCCGAAAATAGTTTTGTTGCCCAACGAGCCGTCGTCTCCACAACATAAGTTCATGTCCGAAAAAAATAGTAAGACATTCTATGTTCTGTCAACCTGATCAGACTGGAATATAATGGAGACAATTCTAACGACATTATATCATAATCATCATAGTATCTTACTTGTTCTTATGAAAAAAAAAGCAGCCTATTGGCTAGTATTGGCCGTTTTGTCTGCCTGTAATTCTGTAAACTAGAACGTAAACTAAGGTATAAAACAAAAGAATACAACTTAATTAATAATATAACGAAATAATTTACACAATAATCTTATCACATGTACAGGATCTTTTTAAGATACTGTAAAATATCATAGAACGTATTCAATATTTGATTTGGATATTGAAAATACTCGTACCTAAAGTTTTATCGAGTTGTCTTTAAAATTCTTATACTATACGATTATATTTATACTGGGCAGCTACTAATCGCTCGTACAGCAGACGCACACAGGGTCCTTGTCCTTTGACCGCGGGAGTTTCTATCGTTATCAGGCAAATTTACTGAAAATAATGACACTATATACCATGTAGTTTACTATATACATAATCAATATTTTCGTTCTATTATTTGTATTGATGGTATGATATTAACCTACGGTGGTAAATTAACGTTCTATATAAAATTATAATATATTAAATGTAATTAAAATAATAATATACATCAAATTACATTTACAATTTCATCAGGTATTCAACAAAATTAACTCAAAAATATTTTCAAAGCGATTAACATTAATAACGAGGCAAATATTTCGTCGTACTTTCATTACTGACAGCAGGGAATTTTGTACTCTCAGAATAAATTATGCGGAATATACTATGGGAAATTGTATGAAATTATTTTACGTGTTTTATGATAGGAAAAACAGAATGTTTTTAAATTGGGATTGTGTAAAATGAGAGAATAGCTTCAGTTTTTTTTCTTATTTCCCATTTCAATCTAATTACCAGTTCGTTGCTCTATAGATAAGACTGCGTAGTGAGTTCATCTCACTGAATAAAAAAAAAATACATTGTTTTGCATTGAGTAAACTCCTTACAACTGGAACCGATTTGAAATTTATTTTACCATTACACTCCTACAATATACCTGATGAACATAGGCCATAAAATATTTTCTAAAACCTTATATATTATTTTGCAAACTTCTATAATGTAACGAAAGGTGTTAAGAAAATGTATTAATGTGATCCAGCTACAGACATTATTGACAACTAGCGGTCCAACCAGATGATTCTGTGTCATAAATTATTGACAACTAGCGGTCCCGACAGACGTTTCTGTGTCATAAATTCAATTATTTGTCTTGTAGGAACATGTAACGTCTACGAGGCCGAAATTAAAATTTACAACATTTGTACTTCTGTAGAACAACGAATATTAGCAATGTCTTGTGAAATATCCATGCTAAGCCGGGACGGATTGCTAGTGTTTCATTATAGGAACACGGAATACCACAAATGGGAAATAGGTATGACAATTGACTTTTTTTATTAATTATTGAAGTTATTTGAAAACGTTTTGCCAGCTCAAGCGACAAGATTAACATGTGGAGCCTACAGTGATCGGCCTGTTTTGAAATATATTTAGTCGCGCCGCTACAATGGCGCCATAACCAGATAATGTTGGTTATATATAAATGTTTGCTCCTCTCATGCAATAAATGCAACTATTGTCACCATCGGCAATCTCTAACGCTTCACACAGCACTTAACAATTGTTAAATGTGAGGCGAATAATAATAGAGACGAACTTTTCAAGACACCCAGCTCGCATACGTCAATCCGATGAAACTGTATTGGACTTCTCTTTGCTTCCACAGAACAAGTTCAGGTCAGTGAAATAAAACAGTTTGATGACAGTCACCATCATTATGAGAAATAATAGCCTACTGTGTCCCACAGCTGGGCAAAGGCCTCTCTTACACTCTTCCCACACCTCTCTGTTTAGAGCTACATTGAGCCAATCCTTTTGTAAGGAATCCAGTCAATCCACAAGCAACATTGGTTTACAAAAATACAAGATATACGATTTCATATTCAAATTTCATTGTAAAGAATCTGTGATTATACATAAACATATTTCTTTGCCATATCAATTTGACGCGTATAATTTTAAATCTTTCAGTGCAGATTCTATTTTATCATCATATCAACCTTACGTCTTAAGTTATTTTTACAAAGTGCATAAATTGATAGTTGAACATCTTTTATATGGGCAGTTTGGGCCGCTAACTGTTTATATTACTATTGTTCAAAATCTTCGATAATCACATAAGCGCCTAAATAACCTCATTGGACTGTCGGTTCAGCTCAAGAAACATTATTTTACTTCATTTTGTCTCATTAGTGATACAACAAGAGGAGGTGGATTTTCATGGTCCGACGGGCAAATTTTGTCGTTGAGTTGTGGAGAAGTTGAGTGTTCCAATGGTGTTCAATTGTTAGTTGTTTCATAGGTCTACATCGAAAACATGTAAAACACAGGCCACAGACTACGAGGACGACGAGGCTTGTTTTACGTCTCGCATTGATAGTACCTACGTATAACGTACTTCTAAATAATACTAAAGTCAGAAGGCGCCGATATTATAGAAAAGTAGTTAAGACCACTGACGACTTCCTGATTTTACGTCTCGCATTGATAGTACCTACGTATAACGTACTTCTAAATAATACTAAAGTCAGAAGGCGCCGATATCATAGAAAAGTAGTTAAGACCACTGACGACTTCCTGATTTTACGTCTCGCATTGATAGTACCTACGTATAACGTACTTCTAAATAATACTAAAGTCAGAAGGCGCCGATATTATAGAAAAGTAGTTAAGACCACTGACGACTTCCTGATTTTGCAGTCCAATTGATTTTAGCCTAAGTTTCAAAAAAAGAAAAGCTGTACAGTTTCAGCATAAGATAATCATAGTTCCTTCAGTAAAATAAGTTGGTATTATTTATATTTTATTAGTGCTTCATTCAGCGTAAAATAAGACAATATAATATAACAGTTTTACTGTAATGAATAACATTCAGGAACAGCGAAATAAGCAAACAGTTATTTACTTTATGTTGAAGTCTCTAGAAATGGTTTTGCTTGAGTTAGCCAACTAATTATAGATTGTAGCCTAAAGGTGTTCATTAATGAGAGATATATGGCGTGCCATCTTAATGATTTCCACAATAAGCATAACAATGATTTATTACCATAATTATTGTTATTGCATGCTCTAACTTCTAAGGAACAATCATATTAATTAGGTTCAAGTTGTTAAACATTCTCCCACTTATAATAAAATGAAATTTACTTGTTTGTACTATACGTGTTTCCTTTAGATGACTTTCATGGATGCTTAGTTATTTGTTTTCTCTAAGCTAAGCATCTTTAAGAATTACAAGAAACAAAGATCCCAAAAGATGTCTGTCTGTTTGTGAACGATTTTGTCAAAGTACTGAGCGGATTTCAGGCCCCCATTTTAGTCATTACACTGCTGTAAAGTTTTGTGGTATCAATCCGGCCCGTGTTATACACTGGCGAAACCGGATCGGATAGCCAGCAACTCTTAAAATAAAAACAAGATGGCCGCCATTCATTACAATATATATATATATATATATATATATAGGGATGTATACGTATTCAATTACGTTGGCTTTTGTAACAAAACTTATATTTGTCAAACGTGGACTTTCGTTACTTAAAACTCAAAATCCATATGCATAGTCAATACATAAAATTTTCCCATTTTATAATGGGATTATGCCCCACCTTATGAAGAAACCTTATGATTATATTATGTTGTTATAGAAATAGATAAAAAAAATTGAGATCGCAGGTAGCACAATGCGTTAAAGATCGCGCAATATTATTAGTGTTGGTTGTGTGGGGCCATATTGTATTTATTTGCATGCAGCAAATTCCTGTGGGACACACAACACGCGGACACACCTGCTGCCAGTTTATGGTGCGACGTGGTCACCGCGAGGGCTGTTGCTCGCCGAAAAGTTGTTACAGCCAATATTGGTCCTAAGGCGTGCCAATATTTCTAACACAATTAGCAAATTAGAAAATATTTACTATTCAGTATCATACTTATATTTATTTACCTCATTTATATTTTTTCATAACATAAGGGGCACACGTGCAATTAGAGCATTTTGACAAATACCGATGTCCATAGACCTCAGCATAATGGTCATGCAGATGCTACGGCCACAGGCTAGTCACAAACCGCACGAAACGCGGCACTGTGGTTGTCACTTTACGGCGGTGTCACATGAGCGAGGCGTACCTCCCCGGTCGTGTCGGCACATCTCCGCTGCAATACAGAATGTTACTACCTATTACTAATTATTGTTACCACCCTTCGGCGTATATGAAATATTTTTGTTTCGTTACAATCAATATTTCCAAAGCGCCAACCCTGGCCATAGACACCTAGAGCGGCGCCGGCTTCAATAACTTTATTTATGATGATGTTCAATGTTCGTGTTTCCTTTATCCGCTACCCACAGATCATATATCTACGCCGAGAGCGCTACGCCCGCTTTGTGTTGCCGGACGAGTCTTTATCTGTACGAGACACAAAACAGTGTATATCATAGATGGGATTGAATAGAATGAGGGGAAACATATTGATGTCTTATTACTGACAACGGAATAAATCGAAAAAAATTAGATCGATAACTAGGATTCGCGAAGGATGATTGAACCAGCTACTAGTGGTCGCCACGACCACTCCGGCAAGAGGGAAGGCGACCGAAAAGAATAGACCTTCAGTCCCCGAAAGAGCTGCCTGTCCTTTATTTTTAATAGTACTGGGAATGGGCAAGATAGGGAAACAAATCGGAGCATTATGACAATTACCGACGCCCATAGACATTCGCACCTTTTTTTCCCCAATGAGACACCATGTACTCATAAACGACAAGAAACGCGAAAGCATAGCTGTCACTTTTCAGCGGTGTGATGTGTCCGCGTGTGCCAGAGGTCGCGCGTTCGAATTCCGCCTAGGTCATGGATGTTTATACATGTATTATATGTTTTTTTTATTTGTTTAAAATAAAAATTTTAAATATACAAAATTTCTTAAATTTAAATGTATATACGTTCTCTAGCACCTGTAACACAAGTCCTTACGGTACTTACCACAGGGCTAGGCTAACGTGGTGTGATAAGTCCACACATATTATTATATTAATATTATTTATTAATTTCCGCATGTTTTACATTTCATCAACCCAATAACATGCTCTAATGTTCCCAGGAGCAAATTCATAACAGTATTGCGACCGCAGAAAGTAATTCACGTGGTCAGGAAAAGTGTAAAACAGTTAGTAATGATAGCTATTATCTAAGAATGGGCGTTTTATGATGCGAACGCATTTCCCTCGCTTGACGTAACCGTAATTAAGCATAGCTATTTAATGTCATGGCGTCTAAACGCAGATCGAAATCTGATCATACTAAACCCTTTAACATTACCTATTTCAACTAAGGAAAGTCCGGCTGTGGTCTTTCAGTATATGTATGACGTAATTAGTGCATAGAAGAAATGTTTATCTTATCGCCTCTGTCTTAACAGTGGGGGGTAGGGAGGGGGTCGGTTAAATAATGTCTATAGACACTGATGACCGGCTTGCCTACAGAAGATGCGACTTTCCATAAGAAAAGTCGCATGAAAACAGGCGATATCGCAGTGCGCAGCTAGTTAAGCATTCGTTTATACGTATCTTTGTTTTTGACGCGGGGCAACGCATTTACGCGCCTTCACCGGCCCTGGGTGGGGCCCAGTGGTGTGTGGGACTCGCGGCACATGATAGTGCCGAATGCCTATGATTGTCTTATCTTAAACACAAAAACTACTCATCTGATTAGGCAAAAATTTATTACAAATTCTATATTTAACAAATTGAAATAGCATGAAAATTACTTTTTACACCAAAAGATAAATGGTTCCCTTGGGACAAATATCACACGGGCGACACCGCGGGGCACAGCTAGTATTATATAATTATTTATTATAGTTAAAGAGGTTATTACGTGTTGAGTGTGATGTTGAGGGTAGAATTATCTTAGTGTGCATCATGATAAATCCCTAATTTTGGGAATACTTTGTTTCAGAAATAAAACTTCAGTGTGTGTGCGATTTTCTTTCTTGATCTCATAGCCATTTTCTTCTTTTCTTAATCTAATGTTTCGAATAACTAAAGAAGTTCGATCATGTGGTCTTTCTTTATTTCACACAAACATCTTTTTTTAAATTTAATTTAAAAAGATGAAGCGCGAAAGCTTATTATGACATAAACCTGCTACCTACTATTTTTATAATTGCAAAAGTTTAACATGTGAATTAATAAATAAACTTTATATACAATTTCCACAATTATTTAATTTTAATATACACTTACGACCGGTTTCGACTAATCATCATTAGGTAAATAATGTAAATTGAAATTAAATAATTGTGGAAATAGTGTATTAAGTTTATATGATTATTCAAGTTTTAACACGAATTTCCATCAAGAAATGCTGATACATTTAATCAACTATACCCAAAAGTTTATATATACTCGTATGTATGTGATGTTACTTCAAACAAAAGTCACTGAAAGGATTAAGATAAAATTTGACACAGATGTGAGTACATAAAAATAAATTCATAATTTTTATCTCTATTTAAAGTGCATCCTTTGGGATAGATGTTATGCAGCTGAAACCGCGGGGCACAGCTAGTTCGTTGTAAATCAACAAAAAATTTCTTCTATAATTTAATGCGCCGAAGTTACAGTAACTATTTAATATATATAATAGTAATTTTACATCGTGGTGAAAAATTTGTAATCAAAATATTCTAATTTGAACCATCTGTGTCAGTAAGCATTTACAGTCTATATTAAAACACTGCGATGCTTTTAATCTAGATGCTATTGAGAGAAAGTATGAAATGGTGCACTTTCAAGTGAATGGGATCATCGTGGCAAATTGTTTCCTTCCATAAGATGCGTTTGTGTCAGAGAGGGGAAGTAATTTGGCCTCTCAAACGCCGTAGCCCGGTGATTGTGCCTTAGCTGTAGATTGCAACCCAATAGGGTTTTGTTATTGATAACATTCATTATACGGTGTACCACCATCCAATATTGGTTTGCTGTTTGATTACAAACGAGATTCGATAATGTGGTTTTTGATTTCTTTTTCTTGTTTTGGTGATTTATAGATAGTATTGAATATAAATATTCACTGCTTATCAGAGCAACTTACAGTATGTTTGTTTTATTCCATTTGGTTAACAAATGTGGCTCGCTTTTGATGTCGATTGCAACAGCAAATTTTACGAATTTGATATCAAATCCAAGTCATATTGTATGCCAGAAATAGAGATTATTTAAAAAAATACACTAATAATGATAATAATATCTGTGGACTTGCCACACCACATTAGCCTAGTCCTGTGGTAAGTACC